>CM047886.1:3559435-3629795 GCA_026212405.1 Petrea volubilis | reverse complement strand
ATTTACAGATACTTCGAATTTAAAGCTCTGTACCCTAACCCAAGACTAGGAGTCTGCCCACCCACCGTCAACAATTCACTGCAACCTCTCTCGCTCTCTCTCATCATATACACTCTATACATACATACATACATACATACATACATATATCATTTATGTTATGCAACACCAGTCAGAGATTTTGATTTGAAACTGGACTGATTTATGTTATGCGTGTGTGCCGTGTGTGTGTGAAACTGTGTGTGTGTGTGTGAAAAGTGTGCGTGCAATGTGTGTGTGTGTGTGTGTGTGTGAAAAATGTGTGTGTGCAAAGTGTGTGTGAAAAAATTGTGTGTGTGTTTGTGCGTGTGAAAAAAGAGTGTGTGTGTGTGCAATGTGTGTAAATGCGTGTATATATGTTAATTTTGTGTGTGTGAGAGTTAAAAAAAATAATATAAAAAAAAGACAAAAAAAATATATGATTGGATAGGGTACGAACCCTATCCTAAAAATAGAGTATATTCAATACACATACTCAATAAATAAATATTTAAATTGAATAGAATAAAATATAAAATATATTTAATAGAATATTTTTAGGATAAAGGCCATAATAGGGTAAAATTCTATCTATCGCCAGGTCTATTGGGAATTAAAGACTAACCCATGGAAGCAACTCCCGATATTAGATTCAGACCGATTAGTTTGACGTCATTAGTTAATAGTAATAAAGCCAGTTTGACTATTTCTTCTCATTTGAATATATGATACTGTTTAGTTGCTGGGCTCAAGTTTTGCTCTAACTAAATTATACTTCGATATTGTGAAATAATTTCCCCATATCCTAAAAATATAAAAATTGGAGTGTAGGCCTGTCAATAGGTAGGATTTTATTCTATTCATATTCATTTATTTTTTATCCATACCCTATTTATACCCTAAAATTTTAAAATCTACCCATACCCTACCCTAACTCATACTACTACATATGAATGGATTAGGATAGGGCCTTATCCGTTCCTATTTATTGGGTAATGATACCCAATGGGTATTCACACACTACATACATCCTTGCTCAATGGGTATTTGCGCACACACACACACACATTTTTCACACACACACACTGCACACACACACATTGAAACACACTGTGTATAAACACACACTGCACACACACACACACTGTGCAAACACACACTGCACACATTGCCAGGCCTACTGGAGTATGTATCTTTTTACTAATTTCTTGTATTAATCTTAGTCAACAATTCTGAAATTAATTCCAAATACCAAAATTTGTTGCATAATTTAATACTATTTAATTGTTTTTTTAAAAAAATAATTTTTATTTTTATTATCATTTAAATTAACACAAGCAATGGGGGTGGCCGACGATATCGTAATTAAACTTGCTTTTTTATTTTCATATAAAAATCATGTAAAGATGTCACAATTTAAATTAGAAGCTTGGAGACCATCTCTATAATTTTAATCTATCCCTTTCCACACATGCATTATCTACCATCCACTCAGCTAATAACATCCAAGTCGTGTTTTTAACTGTTTGATTGAATAATAATGTTATAATTTTATTTTTTTTTAAACATTTTTTGGATATTATCATATTTAAATTCAATGGCAAAAAATATTATTTGGGGTAATACCGATTGTGTAGCTTGAAATTTTCATCCATTATTGACAAATTCCATCTCACTTTTATTTTCTTTTTTATTTTTTATTTCAAAAGGAAAACACAAGTTAGTCGAATCACTAGTTGGCAGCAAAGCAGTACATGAATAAAATTAAATCAAAAATTAAAGCCAGGATAGTGGAGATACAAAATAGAAGCACTTTTGTTATTTTTTTTCAAAGAAAAACAAAAACAAAAACAAAAAGCTCACTTCTGAAAAGCAAAATTAAGGAGCACAATCGATTTCAAAACATGGGATTTTTAACAATTCTAATGCTAACTAATTTTACCTAATATTTTTGTAGAAGGATTTCTTAATTTTGTTGAGCAGAAGCAGCTTCTTTCAGGCATGACCTCATGATCTTCCCTAGCTTGGAACAAGCATCAAGGCACAATTGCATTCCCTGCATACAAGATTAATTAGCACACTAAAATCCTAATATTTTCTTTCCATATTTTTCTTTTCTTTTATGTTTATAAAATAACAGAAAAATAGAAATAGAACAACATATAAAGAACTATTAAGTATGAGGCTAGCAAGTTCCATTTAGCAGTATAATGCATTGCAAACTACTCGAAATGCTAATTCTAATTATAGGCCTCATTTTCAGTGTTCGTTTATGTACGATTGAAACTGCAGACATCACATTGCCATACCTCGTGTATCTTTGGTGTCGACCACTCTCCAGTGACAGTCATCTGTGTAACCTCGTTACGTGATGGCATACAAGTAATCAATAGGCTCCCGTCTTGGTAGCTTTCTTCTTCCGACACAGGGTCAATCAGAAGATTCTTCCCGATGCATGACTGGGCAGGAGCAGGGAGATAGATCGTAAGATTTCAGTTACTCATAAGAATCGGAAAGAAGCATCTTTATGGTGTTAATTTGAGACCGAGAGAAATTATACAGCAACTCGAACCAGAAAACACGGGATCACCTTTATAAGGATGAATTGTATCAAAATTTATATTCTTTGTTTAATTGAACTCATTATCAGTGTCCGTTCCTAACACATTCAATTATTAAAATACCAGAGGTAGGTAAAATCATTTCCGTTTTATTCTGATGAAGGTCTGAGATGTCATGTGCCTTTTCTATCCTACACTTATCTAGCAGGAAGTGAACAAATCTACAATCAAAAGCAACAAAAGGATGACAGTTTACATTTCTGAGTCTGTTCAGGAAGAATAGAGAAGAAGCATTCACAGTGTTTCACTTCTATGAAGGATTGGGCCACATGAAATTCTAAGAATCAAAAATTGTAGAAATAAATGATGCCTACCACAGAAACAGAGGCAACCATGTCATACAACATGATCCCTGCATCGGCTAGAGCAAGGCTGGCGCATGTTGTAATTACTGGGAGATCACCTGCAGCAAAAATGTATTAGTTTCACACACAGCAAGTAGTAGGCCTTCCAGAGTCCCTAGCATCAAATATTGAAGTTACTTGTTAACATATTTCACAATTAAAAAGAAGGAAAACAAAACCACAGAGTAAATCCTTGACAGCATTTAGCTAATTATCTCGACTGTCAACTGAATTCATGTCCTCCGACAAAACTGGTAAAGCTGTTGATCTATACTATTTTGGTATTAATATGAAATGCATAGACCAAAAGTTTGTCAAACAGAAGCACAAAGTCATACTTCCTCCAGATTCCAATACCAAAGCAAAGACATCAACCGTCGTCTTGGGGAAAGATTTCAGTATAATGGAGCCCTCCAGAGCTTTGTGGAGCATTGAGGAAAGATCCTTAGTTTCTGGAGTCTGGAAAACAAGTAGCACTAAATTTAGAATCATAAAATTATTATGGAATTAGAAAAGAGAAAGGGTGGAGGTAGAACAACTTCGGGAAGGGAGACAGATTAACCTGACCACGAATGGGAGAAGCAAAAGTTGTATAACTGACATTACAATTTAATCGCCCGGTATCACTATACATCATTGCTTTCTTACTCTCCCTGGGACCAAATCTGAATGGCGAAAACCAATTGAAATTTAGCACGCTCCACTTTGGCAGATAATATTTACTTATTTAGAAAGAATTTAAAAATGAAAGATTTAGAAAAGCTTATTCTGTTGTTCCAAAAAATCTCCAAACCACACTAATTCTCAAAAATCTCAGTTAAACGTTTGACTATAGTACTCCCCAATGGTATTTTCCCGCACAAACTTAGGGAAGCTTTAGAGTCTCAAGAAATACTTCCTTGAGGTTTCTTGAAGGCAGATAAAAAACTAGGAAGATTATATATATACATATATGTCTATATATAACAAATAGTTTATACATAGATAGATAGGTAGATTGATAGATCAGTTTTCCTTATTTTGTAAGGAGAGGAAAGGAAGGCAGACACAATGGAGACATCCCACCTTTGAGCACAAAAGAGGCACCTTGTAAATGAAAAAGAGCATATGAAAGGATATAAACCAAGAAATTCCTAATATTATAAAGAAATTGAGGGGATCATCTGAGTTTTTCGAGATATTTTATGATCAGCTCTCTCTTTCCAACTAAAAACTCTGAAGCCGTCCATAAATTTATGCTGCAAAACTAATTCAAGAAACAATCGCTAATGGGAAACTCATGAATAATATTGAAAACGCGGAATTTTCTTAAGAAAAACATTCAAAATTCAATGATGAAAGGGTACCACAACACAAATAACAATAGTAGAATCTCCTATTAAATTAAGCATGTACTTACACTGATACGATGACCTTGGTGTTTCCAAACTCTGCATAAGCAGACCCTGAGGCAGAATTCGCAGCTCCAGTCCTTAGAACTGCAGGATTCCAACCAAAATGTGAATCAATAAGTCCTAATGACTATTGGAGTATCATGCCAACTGTACTCCAAATATAATGTTATCAAGCCATACAAATAGCATAGTGAACTAAGCTGAACATTAAAATTACAGAAAAGGCAAACCAATACGGAAATCGCAACAAATTTGAACAATAAACCCATCAATTTAATAAAGCTGTATATCTCAAGAAAAACTTGAGAATTGCTAGCCACACTAAATATCATTGTTAAGCCTACGTGCATTTAATCTCTTCAAGCTCAAAGTCATCCCACTTAACTGATTATAAGACATCAGTTTCAGCGCAGTCAATTCTAAAAGAAAAATATTTATAGTCCCCTTCCTTGTGCTTGAAAATCGATTAAGGAGAATATTTAGTTTTCAGGACAAGAAACATCAATATTAACAAAGAGGAAATACAAGTGTTGCTTAAATTTAAGCACCATACAAGATATGGGGCCGAATAACACAGTTTCTATGCAACGTAAGAAGGCCAACTTAATGTGGCAACCAAATGCACCAACAAAATATGCATCGCAAGCACAAAATATCCCAAGCAACATGGAGATAAAGCAAAAAAGTTTAGTGATCCCTCTTTCCATTAAAGAATTGTCCAGACACGAAATATAGCCAAATATCCCAAGAAGAAAAGAAAACAAGAAGAAATAAAAGAAAAGGTTCGTTAATAGTGGGATGCTTGATATTTTAGCCCAATTACTTCGTGTTTGAAATCAAAAATTGCAATTTTAAACACAAATAGAGATTTAGTTTCCCATGCTTCTATCCATTGGATGAATACAGCACTGCAGATTTGAATAAAGAGAATACTGAACTACTAGACTCCTTTGGAAATAATTTGTAGCACAAATAGTCCTCAACTGAGCCTCGCAGAAATTGCATGAAGTAGCTTCAGATCGGCTTTATGAGTACCTCTTTAGGTCTGAAATTTCATTGCTTTCGCAGACACTCTACATTCCTTCAAACTTAGTTCAACTATGTAATGTATTTACACTTTTATCTAGAAAGAAGTAACAAGGACTGAATTTTTAGATAGTAACTTCTCACATTGATTCTCAATCTTGTCTCTTGCAAAGTAAGCCTTTTAGAACCTTTAGTGTTTTTATAATTGCTTTCACCTAATACAGTTGAACAACAATTTGATTTCACAATGTGTTTGTCACTTTGTCTAATATCTCTCTCTCGCATGCACGCACATCCACACACAAACACTTATACACAAACCTGGCACGCATCCCCATGCCCAACCAAACCCATGCACCTTTAAAAAGATGCAAAGTGAGACTTTATGCTACCATATGGCTCTCAACAGATCGAAGAAAGAGAGTCTGACCAACTAAGCCGCCAGACCTTGGCACAACAGAATCCTATTGAACAAGAGAAGCGAAAGGAATGTCACGAGTCTAACACAGGCTACCAATACGGCAATACCAAGACAAGGCTGCATTCTCCATAGCATCCTTTTGTTCTTATATCACCAAAATGATTCCCCAATTCATATAAAACCAAATTTAAAAAAAAAATTTTTTAACATAATGTGATATTTGTGATGGCCTACAAGCAAAATGCCAAACAAAAATATGATTTTGCAAGTGCCCGCATTACTACATAACATACCCAGGCGACAAACACTAATAACTGACCAAGAATTCGATTAGTTCAAAATAAAATACTTAGTCTCCATCTCATCACATGTGAGCGTAAAACAGAAAACCCAGCAAAAATTATAATCAATGGCTGACTATCCATCATTCGATCAGTCCAATGGCCTTGAGAGATTCAACGAAGCAGGTAGCGAGAGTATTCAATAATTCCATCGCAGAAGCACAAAAATTGAAAATTCTGAATTTAAAAATCACAGCACTATAAAAGGTCTAGATAGTATTGAGATGCCAGACAAGCGAATACGATCGCGCCCAATAGTTTTGCAAAGAAACTCGCACATTCACATAAAAAAAACCAATACGTACATGCAGGGCGGCACTGGTGGAAGGTACGGCCATCGGGTCGGACCCAATCGGAGTCAGTGATAACAGGAGGCCTTTTCTTCTTCTGACCGCTAAGCGACGGCGAGTATGTCGCCGGCGTAGCGCTTAATTTTCCGGCCATATGGATTCTTAATATCAGTCTCTGTGCGGCAGCGGGAGGGGGGGAGGAGCGGAGAAGTGAGGAGGAGACTGGTGGCTGTTGCGATGAGTGCCGGGTTTTGAATTACAACGCCATGGCCTATGGGAGACACCTCAACTTCATAGGGGTTTCGAAACTTTTCAAATAAGGTCCTCAAATTTAAGGATATATCATTTCGAACCCAATAGTTTTTCTCAGCCATAATATGTAGCACTTTTTGGTTTTTGCCTTGCAATTTGATTATCATTATTATTATTCACTTGGAGCTATAAAAGCGAGACTCAGTGGGGTGTTTGTAAATACTTCTGCGATTTGAAAAGTTAAAATAGTGGAAAATTTTGGAGTATTGAAAGTGGGGTATCCTTCGAGAAAAAAAAAAGCGACAAATAGCTAAAATAATAGTTTAGTGTTTGAAAGAAAAAAAAAAAAAAAAGTTAAATAACCGTGTCTAAAGAAATCTTAAGATGCTTACCAAAAAAAATCAAGAAACGCTGACTGCTTCTCAAGCGTTAGTTTTTTGGTGTTGATTTTTTTTAGGTGCAAAACTAAACACTCAAATCAACTTAAAAATAGCTAAAAATACGAAATTTTTTTATTTTTTATTTTTTTGTTGCTTTTCCAAACACCTTATTAGTTAAATCCTTCTAACACCTTCACTTTTCTCTTTATCTAAAATCTTATGTTCGGTCAAATAAAAAGCATCAAAACTAATGAGGGACTGATATTTACGGTTTGTTCACATTGAAATTTTGATACATTTTGGATTCTCTATTAAGCATTATCCCACCAACCAAAACATTCTCATTTGCAATTTTAAGGGAAGGTTCTCATTCAAACTCAACTTGTCTAACACCCAACAAATCTCCCTTAAACATACACCAACATTCAAGTGTCCCTTATTCACTCGTCATATTACATGCGCGCATGATTAGTCCCGAAGTGGCTGAACATGTTTATGTACCAATATCAACATTCAAGTCGTCATGTTGCGAGCAAGAAAGGAATATCAAGTATTAGTGACTCATGAAAAATTACACTCGCCACATTCGCCACGTGATAAGTTCTGATGTAGATGAACCTATTTATGTTCTAATATCAACATTCAAGCCATCAAGTATAAGCAAGAAAGGAATTTCAAGTATGCATTACTCATAGTATTCTTCATTCACTTCATCTCCAAATGAATCCAACAAGTTAGCTATAGGCGTTCCATCAGCTACAAACTTTTCTTGCATGCCCTCAAGTCTCAACCAATGAAAGAAAAAATCCAACCATATATGAATATTTACAGCTTAAAAGTTAAAACAAAATAATGAGATCCATCACAGAAGATGGTATATAGCCCTCACCAGTTACTGTTATTTTGCTAGAGGTGATTCAATAGTGCAAATCAGATTAGACATGAAAATGCCTCCTTGCTATGGTCCTTTCAGATGCAATTTATTTCAAAAAGGCCCCTTTCAAACGCTTGCATGCGTTGGCTCTTAAGCCCCACATATGCATCAAATGACCAGAGTTACGCTGATCATGTGGTGCATGCGTGGGACCCGAAATCATGTGCATGAAAAACCTCCCAACCATCAATAAACGTGCAGAGCAGCTTCGAATCTTTATACACATGTCATTTAATCTTAATTATATGGGAATCAACATTTGGCAAAGAGAAGGACTCGAAGCGCGGTTCAGTTAAATCCACAACTTCATCATCTTGTAAGCGCCAGCTCCGACATTTTGAGGTCAGGAGCATCAGTTTTTCGACGTCATTGGGCGAATCATCTGCTTCTTTACTGTACTCTGTGACGCATGAATTACCACCAGTATCTGTTTCAGAGGACGGTCGAGCAGGCGTTTCAGAAGTAATCTGCTTGATTTCCACTGTTTCAGAGGTGTAGGAAAGTCCTCCATGACATGCCTCCTGATTTTTATTTTCATTGCCACCAGTGGACGAACACTGGCATCCAAGAGGTAAACGAAAATTTTTGAGAAATTATAAATCATTTCAGCTAGGTATTAGATAAACAATACTCCAGAAAGACTTGTATGAATTTGGGGCCCTAAATTGATCTAGTAAGTAAAATGTCATCATTTTGTGATTATCAGAGAGTCCAGAATTATAAGGCCAGAAAGATTACCTGAAATGCACATACTGGTAAATTATTCCTTTTAGATTTGTCTGGTGCAATAGTCGAAAGAATTTGGACAACTTCACTCATGGTTGGTCGAGAATCAGGATCCAGTAACAGGCACTCCTTTGCTAAGTAGGCCATTACCTGCATCTCCTCTTCTTCGAACATCCCGTTAAGACATGGGTCAGGTAACTCCAAAATCACTCGCTTACTATCATGCAAAAGAGGCGTCGCCTGTGATAAGGTCAAAATAGTTTCATCTCATTCACAGAACATGTTTGTATAGATAAATTATTTTTGCAGCTTAACCACATTAATCATTGCAGATGCATTTAAAATGTTGAAAATGGTGTTAAAAAAAAAAAGAGGTGGGTTGTCCATACCCATATTACAAGACTTTCTTCCCCTTTTGTAGATGACCTGAAGATGGGTTTTAGACCGGTGATCAATTCAAGAAGAACTACCCCAAAACTGAAAACATCAGACTTTAAAGTAGCTCTTCCAACAATTGCATACTCGGGTGCAAAGTAACCAAAGGTCCCTTGCATTCTAGCCGGCGAACTGGAAGGGCTGAGAATGCCGTCATTGTGCAAGTGTTTAGCCATGCCAAGATCCGTGATCTGCAAACACATACTATTTTAATAATTCACATAAAACAAGCTAAACAACGTTCTTCCCGAAAGGGACAATAAACTAAATTAGGGCCCCCTCCTTGTAACTATGTTTGATTACACAAGGCCCCCATCTTGGTATCAAAATTAAATATTCCTCCCATGTGACTTAATTCCACTGGTGAACTTAACCTTCCAGTTGTTCATTCAAATTATTAAGCTTCTCAAATTGCTCTCATATATGTAGATGATGTTCTCCAAGCTCCATAATGGATTTTCTCATACTTTATCACATTTTGATGTCAGATAGGGGTTATCTGTAACTTTCAGACCAAGAACAGAAGTTTCTGTAGTTACATGTGAGGACAGTGTAATCGACCATGATATACTGAAAAAAATTATGTTGTGCAGCATATTTGACACAAAGGTGAAACTTTGAACAACCTAGTACCTAACCAATATTAATTTGGTTTTAGATTTCAATTCGGGAGTTTCCCTGGGTGCTCTCCGTTGGCGGATATTATTATCACATACCTTGGCTCTCCACTTCTCATCTAAAAGAATGTTAGTGGATTTGACATCTCTGTGCAATATTCTAGGTGCAGCAGCTTCATGGAGATATTCCAAGCCACGTGCAGCTCCAAGAGCTATTGCAACTCGAGTACTCCAATCCAAACATTGGCCCAAATTCCCATCCAAACACTCCCTTAGATTCCCATTAGGAATATACTCGAAAACCAGTAGCCTCTCAGCATGCTTTCCTTGGTGTTCCGAGCAGTATCCAAGCAAAGGAACCACGTGACAGTGATTAAGTCTTGATATCAGCTCTATCTGAAAGTGCACAAAAGAAGACATATGACATTTTTTTTCTGAAATATTACAAGACACTGAACGCGATCAAATGTTGGCAATTTTGAGTTAGTACCTCAGTCAAGAAAATGTGCTCTGCATCTGGGCCGCCATGAATCTTCATTCTCTTAATTGCAACAGTTCTACCATCTCTGAGAACACCACGGTATACGTGACTGCTTCCTCCAATGGCTATCAAATTAGCATCCGAAAATCTGTTTGTCGCACTTTCCAGCTCGGAATATGAAAATTGTATTAGTGTTCCATGTATTGCTCCTGTTTTGCTTCTGAATAGAAAGCAAGTCTTGGGAAAGCATCCTATTTTTACAAGAAAAAGTTAAAAATAAAATTTACAGACATGTCAAGAATCAACCAGAAAACCCATTCAATTGATTTATTTTGTAAATTAATCAGGAATTAGAGAAGCAGAAAATTTAATCCACAATTTTAAAACACGGTTGTTTACCTAGAATAGGTTTGACAGAGGAAGAAGAAGCCCCTTGGCTCATCAAGTTGGTACCACTACTAGAACTTGTTAGTCTATCTGATGATGATGAAGCCCATTGAGGATGTTTATCCTTTCGGCAGACATAGCACAACAATGAAGCAACAAATGCAAGAACCGTGAAGATTACACACACTGAGAGAACTATCACAACAGCTGTGCTGGAAATCCACTTCTTTGGAGGCCCTAATTCAGATAAAGTCCCTATAAAGACACCATTACATAAGCTTATAGGAAGACCACATTTTTCTGAAACAATTATGCAAATGAATGCTAAAAATTGTCATGTTTTAATATGGTAAGCCTTCAGATCAGACCGTCATTCAACAATCATTAAATATAGTATAGAGCCAAACCAAACAAGAAGTCCTAGTTTGACTCTCATGCCACGCCTTTATGCAAAATAGTTTCACATGTAAAACTTGACAAAAAAGAATACTGCCATTACATGAAGAGGCATGTTAAAAATATTGATATTTAATGCCTCTCCTCTCTAACAACTTAAATAAGGGTGTCAATCAATAGTCATCAAATATTTCACATTATTCCTTGTATTGCACAAGCCTTCTGGCCTAATATTGATATAACTGGCCATAGACTTGCTGAAAGAGAAAGAATGCTTCTCATTGGCTTGGCAAAGTGAAAATTGTAAACTTCAGTTCATCCAGAGGACAATTATGGTCAAGAATGAAGAAACATAAAATGAGTTGTTACTTATCATTTTGTGAAGGATGGGAAGAATTACCAGCATTACAATTGCACGCTGTGAAACAGCTGGTATCATTATCTTCCCCCACCAATCTAGGCAAACCACCAGTAGAACAAATGCACGTCCATCTGTTTTGACTTGATCCTTCTGCAGCTCCATGTTAAGAAAACAAAAGGTGAAGAAATTTTCTACAAACTCGTTTACATAGATAAGGTTTATCAAGAGAGAATTGTGCCCATGGCCGAATTACGTTTTCCTCCGATTTTGTGTTATTCAATTTATTCTTGTTTTAACAACGGAGAAAATGTTTGAAATGTTATACAGAATAGGATTTGGCAGGGAAGAAATTGCAAACACGGTATACTCACAAAAAGTAAAGGTGATCCAAGAATTCATGCTTTTCGTCGCACAAAATGCATCACATATATTTGAATAGGCTCAATTAATTTTAAGTAGGCGGCATAGGATATTATTTTAAGTAAAGCTTTATACCAGGGCTGCAATCACAGGATGAAGAGCAATTTGCTGGGAGAAAGTTCAGTTTCTCTTGACGTGCGATAGAACATGTGCATGTCCACTTGCTTGCTTCAGACTTTGTTGAAATTCCATCTACAAAATGTTAGAACAACACAATTATTGTGCTGCCTTATGTTGCTATTATGATCCTTTAACATGGCTCTCTGGCCTGGAATATCCTAAGGTTGCACTTGTGTGGAAAGATTTTGATTGGATCATAATTAACTTGGAAAATAGCTAAAAGCGGGAGCTCAAGATTTTTAAATTAATTTTAACATAATCGGTAAAAAGTTGATTGATCTTTTACTATGGATTTGAAACCCTTAACTCAAAATCAATGAATCCAAAAACAACCTACGAGAATACAGATGATTTATAATTTCTTCCATATAATGCTACAATGTGACGTCTGGCATTCAAGAATCTAGCTCAATTTCCTAACTGCTAATTGGCTGTGCATCATATTAGAGGCATATAAAGGTTCGAGAAGGACATGGTTGTTACTAACCACAAAGAGTGTGCCGAATCCAGACAGCATTAATGATGCAAAGAAGTGCAATTTCAACCTGAAGCCCCATTTGTTTGGAACCAACAGCAAAACTGAAATTGAAAAACAAATAAATAAAAAAAAAAAAAAAAAAAAAAAATTATCAAGTGCAAAATGAAGAGTTCCAATACGCAAAAATATGAAAAAAAAGTCTCAGAATATTTTCAGTATACATTTGATTATTATCTGCAAACTATAAAACAAAACTTACATGCATTTGCTACACTGTCAGTGACAGCTTTGAAATCATGCTCGGTGGATATCCCTTCAGCCAATCTTGCTAAGTCCTTCTATGTTGAGCAGAGGGATAACTGTTTAAGATAACAAATCCATTACAAAACATTCACCATGTGTCCTGTAACAAACTCATAATAAGACCTTCATGGAAACTTTACCTAAATAAAACAGGATGATTTCAAAATGAACTTTACCTCGAAAAAGCCAGTATGCACCAAGCTAAGACCAATCTCTGTGAAGAATAAATAACAAAAGTAATAAATATCTGCAGAATAAAATCCCAAGACTAAGAACTCTTGCAACTCTCTTAGGCATCAAGTTAGCCTCTTTAGTGGATCCCTAGCTCAAAATCAGTGCCACTCAAGGATGAATGAGTTGGTGATGCAAAGATTTTGACAGATAAAATTGAATAACAAAATCACAAGTAAAAAAATGGATACAATAGGTAGGACTTTTTTCTAATACACGGTTGGCCAACAAATCTTCTTGACTTCTTTGGCCCATATTTTCCGTTATTATTTAGTCTATGTAAAGTTGAATGAATACAAGAGTTCTTGTATTTTTTTTCTCTTCTCTACTGCTATTTTCTGCACAGAATGAGCTTTTTAAACACAGAATAAGTAGTTATTGACAGAAATGGGAATATAGTAATTGAGATGAAACAAACTCAAACTCTAAAAGGCAAATAATAATTGCAATCAAACAACTCGACTTATGGACCCTTTAAGTAGATATGTTAACGTGACTATAATTTATGAATTACCAACTCCATGCATTCAAATATTCGATTCTTGAGGCAAGAAGGGTGATCCATTTAAAGAATGCGGAAAATATATATATATATATATATATATATATACAAACTAATAGACTTTATGCTTACCATACAACACACACACATTACCGTCATACATTAGTGTTAAATAAATGATCCAGTGTCATGATCAAAAAAGAATTCTTGAAAGGAATTTAAAGTAAATGATCGTTCTTACCACTTGATACCTCAAGACTTCAAAAATGGAAAAAAAAAGGGGGGAATGGCAAACTTGAAAAGTATTAGAGCCAAGATTATTCGGATTTAGAAAGACCCTTGATTGGAATTTGAATTAAAGGGCTGAGGTGTAAGGCAGACAGCAAGATACATAAAGAAATGGACTTGTGGGTTTTAGTAGAATTAAATCCAGAAAGACAAAAAGAGATATTGTTTTCAAGTTAAATAATATGGCCCATCAACCAAACTTAACATTCTGAAAGGTACCATTTCTCAAATCTGATGGAGACTGCTTAACAATCAAACTATATACAACCCCATTAAAATAGTGTATTAAGAGCAGAAAAATACACAATAATGATGTGTTATCTTATTTTAACTTGCTATAGAAATCTTGGTTTCTTTATAAAGTAATCATATTCTCACACGCCTATGGTTGAAAAAAGGCAAAGAATTCAAATTTTCATGAATGGTCTACGTAGATACGCTGCCAACGGTTAGAAAAGACTTTGCTTACAAGACATACTGAGCGAGTTCAATACACATTTTAGTTATTTCTTTTTCTTTTTTTTTTCAATTTTCTTTTTTGCTTTTTGAGGTGTGGGGAGGATGATGATGTGTAAGAAAAGGGCATCCAGCCCCACCAGTTTGACATCTGTTGTCGGTAAAATTGAAAATTCATAATTTTCTATTCAAGAAAATTCCAGAATTCATAGCAGTGCAGGATAAAGTTTTGGTTTTTTTTTTTTGTTTAAATTTTTTCCCAAATACATATACATATATATATATATACACAATTCCCATGCTTCCTGTTTCATATACTCTGTTTCAAGCAACAATACTATGAGAGTATAAGACTATGCAATTTGAAGATGTTCTCAAATGACACGGCACTCTACAATTTCTTGAAATTGAATTGGACACCATCAAAAACGTAAAGTGAAATTCAAACCCTTTTAAATAAAGTTTCAAATTGCACACAACGATTAGAGACAGACCCACATTGTTATACTTAATGATGCACAATATTTAGTAAAATTCAGAAATGTATATCACCTAACTTAGAAATATTTCAGCAATGGCTGTAATAAATCCACATCAAACAACAATCAAATCTCCAATTTTAATACATATTGCAACGCCATAGACTATTTCTTTTCCAGGAAGGCTCCGTAGAACAGTAGAAACAGAACACAATATTAAGATTTTTTTTTCCCTTCAAATTTTAGCTTTAATTTTCAGATTTACGAGGAATAACCGACCAAAGATGAAATTTCACATCACCATTTCTGAGCTAAATCTTAATAATATTGAATTAATGAGGAGCTAAGCATACCTGTGAAACAAAAACAATACTTTGGCTCTCTCCACAAGACCAGCAGCTATAAATATACGTATATAAACGAAATCACAATACACAGTCCAGCAAAAATCTGATATCTTGAAACCAATCTCACACTGAGAAAACGAATTGGAGCTTTAATCTGTTGATAAATTCTAAATGCAGAGACTCGGAGGCAAAAAAATTGTGAACGATTTTTCAGTTTCACAATGCTCATCCACCAAGTGGCAGTGGTAATACGTTCACATATACAGACATATATTTGTGTGTATGTGCATGTGCCTGTATCTACGTCTCGAGAGAGAGAGAGAGAGAGAGAGAGAGTGAATTGTAACGCTCAGTCATAGGGCATTTGTGAGCACAGATGTCTATGCAGAAGACTAAGCCCAGCCCAGCCCAGCTTGGAGAGGAGCGCTTTTGCCACGTGGAATATCAGATTTCTCGAGGCTCAAGTTTTGTTGAAATTCTTTGCTGCAACGAGCGTAAGATATACATTCATTTGAGGCCAATTAATTAAGGGATCGTGATACGTGTCATGATGAGATTGGACCAAACTCTCTGCTGACAGAGTCAAAGCCGTCCATGCCCCAAGAGTGGTCCCCACATGGTAAATGCGTTTATGAGAGCAATGCATGCTATAATATCCTTTATTTTTCTCTTTCATATTTTCATCTTTTCCGAGCTCGTTTGATTTAAAAAGAACACATGTTTTTTAAAATAAATAAATTATTTTAGTAAAAGAAAAAAAATAATGTGTTTAATTGGTCTTTTTTAAAAACAATAGACAGAAGTTTGACATTATAAAATATTTACAAATTTGAGGGTTTGTTAGGTAATTTTTCAAAATCGAGAATTTTATTTGTAATTTAAGCAAACATCAGGGTACCCTGGTGTAATTATGCCTTTTTTTTAAAAGCTAATTCACATTTGTTTCAAATAAAAGTGTATTTCAAAGGTAGAAGATGAATTATTTCCATATTCATATGATGTGATGGAGCGATTTGATTAGTCATGCAATATTTGCTAACAATTTACTGCATTAATCTCAAGATGTAATTTGAATTTTTAAAATATTAATATCATATTACTTTTATTGTCAATTTTTTGAAAATAAAAATATTTGATTTGATCACCAATTAAATATTTTATTTAATTTTTGAATTTAATTTGAAAATTTTTAAAATGTAAATAAAAATATAATTAATTATTTTTTTAAAAAAAGTATTGCATATATCAATTTATATTTAAAATAAAATTTCAATGTCTACATATGGCCCCATCAAGATTTGTTCACGTTTATCTTCTTTGACAAATGAGTATAAATAAATGAGCCTCAAAATCATTTCTTGGGAAAGCTAATCCAACGTCCACTTTAACTTAGATAGTTTAAACTTAAATCAAAGAGTTTTGTTTGAATTTATAAATAGTTTAAACTCATATCAATGAGTCTTTATTTAAATTTGAATTTTGAGATAGTTTATACTTATATCATGATGTCTTCATTTGAGTTTAAATTTTGAAATAGTTTATACGCGTATCATAGTGTGTCAAAAATCGTTATTGAGAGTCATTGAGATTGTAGCCTAGTGGTGAGGTTTCGAATCGATACCATTGAGTTTTCGAATTGAAACTATATTCTTCTCTCTTTTTTTTTTTCTTTGGGTGAAATTTGTGTGGTGTTTCAATTGATATTTATAAAGTATTGTGAGTTGATTATATCCAAAAAAAAAAAAAAAATAAATCGTTACTTGTAGGACTTCTTCGAACTAGAGGTCCAAGGGGGTCCCCGAATGGCCCCTAAGAGGTGGAGAATCACGTATGAGCATCGAGTAGGCCCCTCTACTCGATCTTACCTGTCGATGGGTTCCACTTAAGTCCTTTAAGAAGGTACCACGCGGCGTTCGGACTCCACATGGCACCAAGATAGTCACTCTCATATCATTCTCTTTTTTTTTTGAAGGAGATGGTTATAATTCTTGTAACATTAAATAAGTCAAAGGTAATTGCATGACAGATCCATTATACGTATTTGTATAATTAGTGTAATATTACACAAGTCACATTTACCCTCCGTTTGATTTTCGAATTTTGATAAGGAAAATAGAATAAATTTTTTTTTTTTACTTCAAAAATTAGTACTCTATGCTTTCATTTTTGATTATTTTCATTTTCCTTCCACTTTTTCTCACCAAAGTCTTTGTTTCAAACATAGCATTAGTGAAATTACAAGTCATAATTTTCACACGTCACATATGTTTTCTTTTGAGTTGAAGGAAAGAGTGAGAGCAGAGTTTAACTAAGCCACATATGTTTTCTTTTGAGTTAATTACAAGTCAATTGTTTTCACAAGTCATAATTATATAATGCCACCATTCACAATATAATAGCTAGTATTTCATAACAAAGGAAAAATTAAAGAGGGTCATTTTCTAGTACACGATGATTTTTTTATAGAAACGGTAAATTATATCACTATACGAGAATTTCAATTAATAACTAGATACATTCATCAATGATGGTGTTGAAAATATAAAGTTAAAGAAATATCCACACGTCCGATGGCACTGAAAATCAAAAACCACATACTTATAGGACTTTTTTGAGTTAAAGTATGCTATTGATATTTGAAAATGAATTGTATGCAAAAAAATTTTGTTTGTTTTATTATTTTATGTTGCACTTTATTAAGGAATGAGATACGCTATGCTCGTTTGGTTTTGAGGATGAAATGTATTGATGAGGCGAGATGACTAATTTATCCTTATAAAATAAATTGGTTGGCTTCAGACATGTAGATGGACATAAATATAAAATAGCAACTTACATTCATTAATATCATAACCTCCTCACCCAATCTCGCATCTAGGGGCGAGACTGACAAAAGTTGTAATACAACATAATACAACGAGCCGATGAGATAGTATGGAAGGCCCGTTTCATTTAGTACCCAAGAACAAAGGAGAGGGAAAAGTAGTTCAGTGGTAATATTGCATTATATTATGCAAAATAAAAAATGCCCACAGAGTTTTGCTCGTGACAGATGTGCTCATAATTTCATCATATGCATTAATTTCTTTATATCTAATATAAATTCTTGAATAGGCTATGAGCGCCTGGTTTTGATTTAAATAAATACAAGTTGTTGTATCACATATTTAAATGGATATCAAATGTATTTTTCTTTTTTATAAATAAAATGAAGTAACAATAGTGGGGGCCTGCTATGCAATGTCCAATCTTTTGGTTCGTTTGTGAATATATTAGACACTTAACGATTAGTACAAGCACTGATCTCGTTAGCGTAGTAACATCAAAGATCATTTATAATTCATAAAAATCGACATTAATTCACACTTAAATCGAATAACATACAATTGACATATATTTTTAATAAATACATGATAAAAAGTGAAACTCGAAACATAAACTTATCAATCCACTTAACAATAGTACGTTTAGAATCATTTGACCAACACCCCTTAACAATAGTACATTTAGAATCATTTGACCAACACCCCTTGGTAGGGTTGAAATGTAATAAAGGCATGTTGAGCACATGACGTTAATAAGAGTTAATGACAAAAGAAAGTCCACTAAATCCAAGTTTATATATCCCTTTTGGATCTCAAGGGAATATTATGCATCAATTACCGACAAAGAGAACCATACGGAGACGAAGCTCATAATTGTCTCTTTTCTTTTATTTTATTACTATTAATATGAAAAAGATATTTCATTGGCTGTGAACCTCATATTAC
The DNA here is from genome assembly GCA_026212405.1 of Petrea volubilis. NCBI lineage: Eukaryota > Viridiplantae > Streptophyta > Magnoliopsida > Lamiales > Verbenaceae > Petrea > Petrea volubilis. Next base: position 3,610,977 of record CM047886.1, on the reverse strand, counting down.
ATTTCGGGGTTTGACAAGACTCGCATACCAACTGTTAGAAAATTTTAATTAAAATACGAATTCATCACATAATAATCCACAATAAGAAATAAAAAATACGATTTTCACGAATTGAATTAATAAAGGATTCCAAGTCTATGATTAAATAATATTTAAATATATAAACTAAAATTGATCAATCGAAATGCAAAAAAAAAAAAAAAAAAAAATCAAATCGAACCTTGAGTCATGTGGATTTTGATTTAGGGACAACAACCCTAATATCTTTAGGTCAAGCAATTTAATTATGAGTTTATCAAACATAATTAAAATGTGATTGGATTTCTACATGAATAAAAAGTCCTGTGTTCATTATGATATTTTTGTAAACCCATCAAATTTAATTTCCTAACAGATCCCATAATTGGACTTCTTAAACGAGATAACATACTATGCACAATTAATTAATATGTGAGATCACATAAATTGAGAAAATTCCAACAATCTCTTCTCTCCCCCACCTCTCTCGAGGAATTTGTTCATGGGTAGGGTCGGGGTATTTGGATCACATTGATACACTCAATGATATAAATTTAACCACATTTTATATGTATTTTAATATATATATATATATTTATCTGAATTGGGTGCATATACCCAATTCTTGAAAGAATTTCCCACCCTCTTTATACTAAAAATTATACATACTTGATGTGTGAAATAAAATTGAACTATTATTTAAATTCCATTTTAATAGCCTTATACGTCAGGTTGAGCAAGTATAAATATTACAAGCAAATGAATCAATTGTGTTCAATTTAAAATCTTTCCCCTCAAATTCAATTACATCGATCCAAATGAAGCCTTGGGATATGTTTGATTCCATTCCTTAAAGGGAACTCATTGTACTTGTAATATCGTTTAAGAATTAAGATTGTTTTGAGTGGACTTGGATTGCATTTCAAGTCGTTGGGTTGAATTTCGAGCCGACAAGGCTCCAAATACGGTTTGATTTTGAAATACCAAAATTGGGGTATAAAAAATTCCGTTGAGGGGTGTTGTTGAGATATTTCAACTTTGAATTTCACCGCACAACCATATCGTACATACACGACTTATATCGTACTTGATTGTATATGTGTGTAATACCATACTAAATAAGGGATAACCCGCCTATAGAACTAATGGAAAGGATGGCACTACTTCCAAAGATCGTCTAGTGAAAACGCCACAGGCTTGAAGTGCGGTAGGACTGTGCCAGGGGAGCATGAATTCTTGCATTTATAAAAGTTTCCACATATAATTAAATATTCATGAATTTGTTCACTAAAATACTATGGTCAGAAGAAAAAGAAATCCATTTAAAGTCTTGAAAATGACTTAAAAAATTATTTAATTACAATTGCAATTAATATGGTGAGAATCAAGATACTTGTTAGAACTTTATAATTAAGTGAAAATTTTCTTTTTCTTTTTTCTTTTTTCTTTCGTTTCCTCCACACCCCCCCCCCCCCCAAAGGAGCTTATAAGCTTTGCATATCTTATGTTAGAAATTTGTGACTTCATTTCATAAAGAAGTTGTCGAACACTTTGAAATATTTTATTAGATCCTTAAAACATTAGATGAGCTCACTCATACACTACTACAAAGAAAAAGAAAAAGAAAAAGAAAAAGAAAATTAACTAGTGGTAATATAAAAATTGTCACTAGTTCTATGAGTTCAGCGACAAAAAATTTAGTTTGTCACAAAGAGAACTTTTCATATAATTAATAGCGGCAAGATCGTGTTTAAGCTATCACCATTTGAAATTAGTAACACATATTGTAACAACTTAGAGACAAGGAAAATCTTGTCATAAAATCACAATGACATTTTGTTATTGTTATTAATTAATGATGACAACTAAAATATTAATTCTTGTCACTATTATACCACATTGTGATAAAATAAGAGAAGTTATCACGATTAATAGAAGTCAAAGATAACATATTAACATGCATAATGATACCAATGACAATAGCAGGGAAAATTATACTCAATGGAAACTAATGCTCTGTAGGCAAATGAAATTCAGCTTGAGCAAAACTTCCTCCAGTAAAAGAGTCTCTTGTATGAACCTGGTGTTTGAGTCCCAGATACGGACCAAACAATTCACATTGTATTATATTTTGCATGTATATATATATATATATATATATATGTATTAAGTAAATTAATAATGTAGCACAATCCAAACCGTTTGGTATTATACTCAATGGAAACTAATGCTCTGTAGGCAAATGAAATTCAGCTTGAGCAACACTTCCTCCAGTAAAAGAGTCTCTTGTATGAACCTGGTGTTTGAGTCCCAGATACGGACCAAACAATTCACATTGTATTATATTTTGCATGTATATATATATATATATATATATGTATTAAGTAAATTAATAATGTAGCACAATCCAAACCGTTTGGTATATGTGTGAGACCTCCGGGTAGATACAACTCAAATAAGAGGATCGAGATACAAATGCAACTGTTTTTCTTGCTAATTTCACTAAACTTTTGAAATACAATGGTCAATTCATAGCTCATGGACAACACAAATCACTCCCCCAAAACAATAACAACAAAATTGACAGTATAATAGGATGATCAAAGAAATCAAAACTAAAAATGTTTTTGGATATAGAGGTGGAAAATTACCAACATATTATCCCAATTTGTTAAAAGAAAGGCTATACCCCCATCATCTCCTTTTTAAAGAGAAAAACACATCTTCTCTTTATGTACAATGCACAATATTGACAATGAAATTCATAATTCCCCATCTAGATCCTTCATGTACATTTGAAGTGAATAAACCCCCTGAATTTAAATGCACTCTGAATCTCTTCTTTTTTCTTTTTTTCTCTTTTTTTTTTTTGTTTTTATTTTATTGCAACCCCACCGCAAAATTTTTCAAAGTAAACAAAATTAGAAGATAACAATGAATAAGAAATCAATGAGAGGCATTGATATAAAACCTTGGGGGTTTGGCAGACAAGAATCGTCACCTCGGCTGTGGCCGTGCAGGGAAAGACCGTGTTGGCCGAATCACGGGCCTAGGGGACGGGCTACCAAACGACATAGTCTGTGACAAATTCACCATGTCGACCATAGACTGCGTCTGGTAAGCCTGGACAAGGCTTGTACTATCAGTTGAGTCCCCTCTTGCAGTTGCCCTCTGCCAAGAATGTGAACTCAATCCAGACAACACGTAAGCCCGGCCAGATGTTTCATAAACTTGTCGGCTGGCCATTCTCTCTTGCATTTCGCGTAATTCAGCATCCAAAGCCGCACACAATCTGTCACCTGCTTTTGCTGACACGGTTTCTGATAATTGCTTGCGAAAGTTCTCTAGTACAGAAACAGCATTGGTTAGATCACCCTGTTCAGCGGCAGCTCTAGCTTCTGCTATAGCTTCTGCAGATTGTAATCTGTTCCTCTGCTTGTCCACCTCCATTGACACTGTTACTGATCCAGCTACAACAGGCCTTTGAATTTTGACATCACTTGCAGAATCCATAACCACATAATTCTTGGAAATGGGATGCTTGTAAACGCATTTCACCTTAAGCAACAGCATCTCATCGCAGGATTCATCAACAGGAACATCAATTGTTGCAAGAAAATCTCTTTCTTCATCAGCATACAAATCTCCAAATTCTATGCTGCCTTTTCTTTTGTCATTTGCCAAAACAGTTTTATAGCTTCCGGATTTTATTGAAACAAGTCCCAACACGGGATCCACACACTCAACTTCAACTTTTAGTTCCTGCATAACAACACTTAGAAGCCCACCAATGCACTGTGCAAAAGCGTCTTGAATAACACTCTCCGCCTCTATAAACGAAAACGTTCCCCCAGAAGTTTCAGAAATCAAATGCATTGAGACCGCATCGTGATCTGCACCAAATCCAAATGCATGCACAGGAATATGGATACCAGACACACTATCACGATGCAAGGAAACTGGGAGCAATGGATGATGAGTATTAGCTCCCATTTTGCCATTATTGCTAGTGGAATATGTATCTTGTCCATCAGATAACAGTATAATACTGCGAACCGGGTTCTTCCATTTCCGGTCGGTTATCACCTTCGCGCCCTTTCTGAGGCCCTCGGCTATGTTTGTCCCACCATTTGAGGTTAAAGAATTGACAGCTTGCAGGGCTTCATGCCTCCCGCTGTCGGTCATCTTGCGAAGAGGAAAGAGACGGCGCGCTGTGGAGGAGAAAGCAATAACTGAGAGCCTGTCTGAAGGGCCTAAGTTTTGAATTACAAAACCCATTGCTCGTTTAAGCAACGCAAGCTTGGTGCCCGCCATGCTGCCACTGACATCAAGAATGGTGACTAGATCAACCGGAGCACGGGAAGTTTGTCCCGTGGTAATAACCGGAGCTTTCAGATGAACAAGGATTGAGAAGTTTTTATGGGATTTTGATTTTGGGACAGCAGAAACTTCCGGATATGTCTCAACTTCAAGTAAATGGTCATCATTCTGATTATTGTTGTTACTGGATGATGAACTAGTTGGGGTGGCAACAGGTGGGTGGCTAGGAATTTCATCATCATCATCAAATACACTAGGTTCTGGAGCATGGAAAAGAGAAGCCACATTCTGGCTAGCATTGTCTCGTGGAGACGGGACCCGTCTTACGCCCGGGGCCCACGCATCATTTTGAGGCCAGGCGACGGCGTTTATCCTTGTTCTTGGAAGAGATATATCACTGGCGGGACTTTGCAAGGGGATCTCTTTCCATTTTGCTCTGCAAACTGGACAAGTTTGTTTTCCATGCTTCACATTCGAAGTGATGCAGTGGAAATGAAATGCGTGGGAGCATTCTGCAGTGAAAATTGCATGGCCGTGACCTGGCTTCATGGTCGCCAAGCATATCGCACAAATATTCTGTTTAAAGAAAAAGAAAACGAATAGATGGAAATTAGAACAAGAATGCTGATAAGGGGCATAAACGTAAGCAACTCAAGTACAATAAGAACAAGCTTGGTCAGGGTTCAACTTTGTTAGTAACTACAATAAGCGCTTGTTCGTACTGATTATGTTTATGTTTCACAAATATATCTGAGATTATCAAAGAATTCTTAGGTGGGAAGTATATGTCCAGGTCTTTTAATTAGACTATTTCCATATATCAAGGTCGGTTTTAACTTCCTCAAAATTAGATTAATTTGAAACTGGCACAAAAGGAGTTTCATCTATAAAATTCTTATTTCAGAAATTACATATTCTCAGCTGCACAACTGCATCGACATTGATGCGCTATAAGATAAAACAGATACAGTTACAGTCAAGATATCCATCATAGATTCTTGCAAATCCAAGATATCAAAAAAAAAAAAATCGAGGTAAACCAAGATAATATGTTAAAAAAGTCGGTCATCCAATCAATAAAGTCAATCGTGGGGTGGTCAAAACAAAGCAATATATACAGATAACATAGACAAAGTAGATTCAAGAAAATCCCCAAGTCATCAACTTTCACAATGTAAAGGGGCAATTAAGCAGGCTCCCTAAACTAAACAACGAAGCTTTTGAGGCATTAAAATATTGCAAGAAATGATTTAAAAAGCACAGGCATTGTATCAAAAGAAGTAGAAATGATTAGTCACTATAAGATTGTCATCCTACTTTACAACCCTCCTTGTCCTTACTTTGATGAAAATTTTATTTGCATGAAAACTCTCAATGAATGAATGGTCAAGTTGAAGATAGTATTTTTTTTTTGTCATAAAAAGGGGTGAGAAAAATGAATGGGCAAATGAGTATTGTCATGTTGATGTTGCTGACCAAGAAAACCACTTTCTTTTTTTCGCCTCATAGAGAATAGCAGGAAAGACTTCACTGTTGCTAACTTTTGGGCTTTTACAACAAGGCCAGATGACTACCATCAGAAAGGGGACTACTCCACCCCACTTTATCCCCACACAAAACTGAAAACTACATTACAATACAGGCCCATCTCTGACACTTCATATGCAAATATATACACACACATAATATATATATATATATATATATATACAGAGCCAAAACACACACACACACACTCACTTATTAGCTCCATTATCATCATCATGCCCTATACCTCTACCCCACGTGATAGGAACATCCTTTAAACAAATTCAGCCAACGACCCCATCAGAATACAACCACTGATCTTTTTTTTTTTTTTTTTTTTGGGTTGTAGAATACTAAGTCTTGAACGGGCGAAATATAAAGAATGTTGGGGAATTAAAATGATTATCAGTAATTAATTATAAGGAGAGAATATCAGAAATAAAAACATTTTCCCTTTGTTTACTCCTCTTGTTCTTCTTAAAACTGTACCATAGCTTGAAAATTTGCCCATCAAGACTCAAGAAAATCCCATTTCAAAGAAACAGTTCAAGATTTATAGAAAGCTTCATAGAAAAACTCAAGAAATCAAGCATAAAATAAGTATAAACTGCAGTTTAATTTTTTTCCTTTTTTTTTTAAATGAAGAAATAGCAGAGTTTCAATAAAAACAAGAACCCAGTCAAGATTCAAACATCAAGACTGATCAACATATATAGATGGAAACAAGTAGTGGGTGCCCATGCATAAAAAAGATAATAATAGTAATAATAATAGTAATAATAACATAATATATATATATGTATTTCAAATCACACTTAAAATAATCTAATTTCTTGATAAAAAAAAACTTGTGTTTCCATTTTCAACCTTGCCAGATTTGGAGGAGTGTTTGGGCAAACGGAGGCCGGAGGAAGACGGCGTCGGGGTGGTGGGCATTCGCACCCGATGATCCGAATCCCCAGGCGCCGTCGGGGCCAACAACTCCGCGTCAGAAAACCTCCCGGCGAGCGGCGCCGCCACCGGAGAATCGTCAACTGTACTCGGCGGCACGTAGAGACACGAGTTGAGCTTCAACCCGAGAGCCATCTTGGCCTTCATCCATTTGCTCGCGCCCATTATTTTCTCCCACACAAAGAGCCTTCAAGAACTATGCTTACACATATAGACACAGAAAATCAGGGTTAACAATAGAGATGTGAATATATGCATGCATGTATGTATGTATGTATATATTGGGTCAAAAAAAAATTTTAGGGACTAGAGAAATGGCAAAATGGGCAACATTCCATAGAAATAACAGATCTCCATGTGAGATTGTTCTTGGAGCTGTGAGAGAGAGAGTTTTTTTTTTTTATGGTCTCTTCACTTTTTTTCTTTGCGCTCCAGTTTTTGGGTTTGTGGGTAGTGGGTACTCTTTGAACACGGTAACCAATGGCTTTACGTTTCGACAAGCCATATTTATATATTAAGTAAATGTGTATATTTTGTGTGTGCGTTGGGAGTGAGGAGGAGGGAGGGAGGGAGAGAGAGAGAGAGAGAGAGACGAGGGTGAAAATGGAAGTTTGGTGTAGCTAAACTATTTGTTGGGATTGGAGGAATTTTGACCTTTCGGAGGCTTCGACTTTTGACTTTGGCCTTTTTGGTACTTGGGATGTATTAGTTGCTTAATTTTCTTAATCATTTGGCAAATATAGGCTACAAGAAAATTAACCATGAAGAGCTCATATGTCGGCCAAAAGAACTTTTAATTATATATTGTATTACGACAATTAAAATTAATAATCGATTTGTTTGGTATAAAACAAATACAGCTTCGCTTGTGCTGTCTCTTTGCGACACTTATTTTCTTCAACTATAAAATATTACATCGGGCCTCCTGAAATTAATTAATATCAATTAATCTAAAAATAAAGTATTTTATTCTTTTATTTATTATATGCATTTGTTGTGGTAAATCGATATACATGAAACTTTTTATAAAATTCATTCTCTAGTAAAAAAATTTTTTTTATTCGGATCTGATTTAATCAAATCAATTCCAAGAAATTCTTAGAACAATGTTTTCATGACATGTTATTTTAACTATGATGACAATACTTGTATTGCTCCCAAACAATTTATGATTGTTGAACGAAGAAGATAACAAATTAGTGCATTAGTTCTCACCAAAAAAACAAGAAAATAAGTGAATTAGTTCATTGTTGTTAAAATGAAAGCCCCATAAGTAGATATCCTGAGTTCAAAGTTTGCCCTTTGATGCAAAGTTACTGTCATGATTCATTTTGGGGTAAAATTTGTTGGTTTATTGCAGTTCTCAAGTCAAAATCAATGGCGGTTGTTTTTATCATTGCTGGCGCACCTGAAATGCTCAAGTCAATATATATGGGTATATATATATATATACATATATTTTTATATGTATATATATATATATTGGTAAAAATATATGATATAGATATTAGTACACTAAAGCTGCGGGCTGATGCATAAATTAGTTCTTCTATTATTACCATCATCATCATCATCATCATCATCATTATCATTATTATCATTATTATTATTAGAAACCAAACAAGGCCCATGGTCGAGTCATTGTCTTGCTGATATAACCTTTATCAATTGGTCAAATTTGGGATAAGGGAATGCAGCCATTTAAGTTGACACTTGTGAAATTGGTGAAAAATAAAATAAAATTTGAGTAAATCAGTGTAGGATAATTGACTATTGTACTCGTCAAACTAACAAATTTGAACAAATATTTCCACTAAAAATAAATGCATCAACCAAGGCAAGGTGGCAAGGAAATTTTTTTTATCCAAATCAAATTTGACAACGTCGAACTAATTATATATCATATAATATTGCATTTGTCGGGATAGGTCACTACTTTTGCACTGAATAGTAATCATATATCAGGTATCTTTTAGCAAGAAACCTTGTTTTAAGAGAGTATTTTTGACTTTTTTTTTTCTCAAAAAGATATTGTATAATTTTATTGCTATTTAAATATGTAAAATATTAGATAAAAAGAAACAGATTGCATATCCCCACTAATTCTATTTCGCCTCAGCATTTTCTAACTTTGAAGAAACAACAAGTTTATTGCAAAATAATAATAATAAGAAAAAAAAAAGAAAGATGAGTTTCATGACTATAATTTTTAAGGCATGATCTTCCATTCACAGTTTGCACTAACATGTTTGCTCTATGTATTATTCCTCAAAAAAAAAAAAAAAAAGTTATCAGCATTAGTAGAATAATTTGCACATAAAGACAAAACTTAATTATATTACATAAATATATGTATGCTGAAAGTAAAGTGTGAATAGAAAATTTAATGAAATAATATAAAAAGTATGAAAAAGAAATAAATACTATTGGATGGGGTTTAAGAATGGTAGATGTCTTAAATTTGCTCGATACTCTTGGTATTCACAAGCTTTATAATCTCCTCCAACTCTAAAATCACTATTAAATCTTCTAAATATCAATCGCCTCCATTTTCATGTAACTAAAATTAATACAACGGAAAAAGTAGAAAAATATAATGTAAAATATGGGTAAAATATTGCACAAATTACAACAATATTAAAAAAAAAAAAAGATTTTTCCCGGTAACCGTCAAAATAAGAAGTTGAGTAATAATTCTGAAGTTGTCGCCACCAAAGCCGAATAGAAGATGGTGAAAAGTAGTATTATTGAATACATGAAGTGAATAGTAGACTATTAGGGCTTTTTGTCCAATAAATCAATTCAAATTAATATTTAAAAATTAAAAGTGTACATTGGCCAATTGATAAATATTAGTAAGTTAGAAAGAGTGCCAATAATAATTTTGGCATGTCAATAACAATCCCCTATTTGTATTTCAAATTCATTTTTCTTTTTTTTTTTCTTACGTATACTTAAATGGTTATTATATAATTAAACAAAGACTAATATTTATACTAGTTGGAACTCAAATTTAATACATTTCAATTTTGGGATTTCAATATTGGCTTTTGAAGGAAGTTTCATTGACAGAATAATAATCCTAATTTAGAGTGAAGTTTGTTAGGAAAATAAAGGGGGCAAAAAATAGAGTAAAAGACAAGTAAGCCATAGCGTCTTTCGTTTAAATTGTTGAAAAGTTTCCAAAATACTTGAGGTTTTAAGGCCAAACCAAATTGATGATTAGGTAAGAAATAAATTCAGCTAACATTTCTCAACCAAAATTTGTTTGTTCACTACAATTGTGAAGTTGTTAGTTGTCGTGACGGTTGGGCTTAAGCTATTTATTTAGTAATTAATAATCGGAAGGTCAAGAATTTGAATTATTGAAGTTCTAGGAACGTATCAGTTTGTTGAATAGTAGTATATATTTTTTATACTACATCCAATAATAATAATAAAGACTATATATATATATCATGAAATTTTTCGCAGCTTAAATGGCCCATTTAATGGTATATAAAGATATTTATAATCAAAGTAACAATCTAAAAAATGTAATACAACATAACAATGATCGCACTGTTATCTATCTATCTATATATATATATATATATAAATTTAGGATCTATTTAGATTAGTTTTAAAAAAGTATTTATCAAGCCATATTTTTTATAGTAAAGATTCTCTTTTTTGTTAAATATTTTTTTTTTTGGTCTTTGGATGCAATAAATTAAAAATACTTTAAAATATAATTTTATTTAAAAGCTACTCTAGATAGTTTGTGTAAACTGTAACTTTTGCCTTTTGGGGTTTTTCTCCGAATTCTATTTTTTTTTTTTCAAAAAAGACAAATCAAACGTTAAGTTTCTCACTAAATTTTAAAATGTTTTTCCTTTGGAAAAAAAGAAAGAAAGAAAAACCATTGCAACAGGCTCTTAATCAATTCTATTGTTCATTTTATCAAAGTATTGCATATTATAGAAAAGACTATTTGGTACATCTAAAGTTTTGCTTATATTTCACATTTATTAGGACTCAAACCCTTAACCTATTGTCAATGATCTTGTAGATTTTGTGTGTAATGCATTAAGTTAGTTTGATAGATAATACGTGTGCATTTAAATTTACTTTTTCCCCCCTTTGTTCACTAAGTTAAAATTCATCCAATCACGTGCATATTGTACCAAGTTTAAGATGAAATACGCTCTAACGTTTACACTGAAGTTTATTTAAATTACAAATAAAACCCTCTGTTTTGAAAAATTACATAAATGACCCTAAGGTATGCAAACATTATACATATTTAACCTTTTGTCTATTGCCGTTGGGATTTTTAACGAAAACCGTTAAATTTTAACACATTTTACCTATTTTACCCTTTTGTCAAGTTTAACCAAATTGTATAAATTGTCCAGGATTGATTTCGTAATATTTTGAAATATATGAGGTTTGTTTTGTAATATTCTATATTAACTTAACAAACAAAATCGCTAATAACCAAGCCAAAAAAAATACAAATATTAGAATCTGCATTGAAAAATTGAAAATTTTTTAAAAACTAAATCCATGTTAATTAATTTTCGTAGTACACCACATATATGATATCTTAAATATCATTCTTGATAAAAAAAAAACACTAAAATTACTAAAAAACATATTTTACGATGAAAAAACATCATACATCACAAAAGTTTTGAGGGAATTTCGTTTTTATCAAATCCATATTAGTATTGTAATTTAATATGCATACTTTAGGGTTATCTAGGTAATTTTTGAAAATTGGAGGTTAAATTTGTAATTTTGTCATACTTTAAAGTAGTTTAATGTAATTTATATTTTTTCAATAGTAAAAGATTTGAGGGCATTTTTGTCTTTTTTACATCTCCGTCAGTATTACAATTTAGTATGCAAACCTCAGGGTTATTTAGATAATTTTTCAAAATAGAGGGTTTTATTTGTAATTTAGACAAACTTCAAGGTACTACAATATAATTATCTCTAAAACGTATATCTTTCTTTTGATAATACACACACCATCCACAAACGCACATTGTCAGGATTCGAACCTTGATGCTAAATTCTCCATATATTTAAAAGTGAGGTGCATATCCCCTAGATCAAAGTGCCACAAACTAAAACATATATTTTAATAAAAAAGAAATCGGTATAACGATAATTGATTTGCACACATAGATTAAGATTCCAGACTGGATGCTGATGCATCTTTCTAATAACACAGCCTGCCAAGTTGTTGAAGTTAAGATATTTCATTATTGCCCACCATTTGGAGCAGACAAATTTGGTGAAGATTGGCTTATCCTTCCACGGCATTTTGGCTAAAGATGACGAAAGCGTTTTGAATAAAAATTACGACGATGGAGACTAGCGAGGTATTTGACTTAATTTTTAGTGGATTCGATCAATGTTTTTTACTTAAAAATAACTTATTGTTCGTTTTTATCTCGTAATGATGTTGATATAAAGCGCCAGTTGATGTTGATTGTCCTTGTAGTCATTTGTAGTGGTCCATGCTATGTTCTCCAATCTCCATTTTCCCGTGATATTGTACCCCTAGTAATGAATACAAAATTGGTTCATAAATAATACCATTTAAAATATATATATGGTATTATTACAAACAATAAACTATTTTTTAAAAAACTTTTGAGGTATTTTGTTTAATAAAACAATGTACAAATTATTTGAGCTCAAAATATTCATATTTTGATATATATTGAAATTGGCTAATTTGTTATTTAGCCATGCCAATCCGAAAGATGTGTGGGATTTAGTCAACCCCTCATTTTGAATTAAAAGAAGAATTTGATAGAAAAATAAGTATTTGGGCCATAATAAAAGACCATGTACCCAAATAAATGGGTAAGGGTGCATTGGATAGGGCTGAAATCTAGCGGTGTTAATGTACACATCGGGAGTTTCGTTTTGGCGAAAGCGACGCACGATTTGGATTTGAGACGAGAAAGATAGGGCAAATTGTGTTTCATCGACCCTTTCAATTATTTTGAGTTTCTAAAGTTGTCACAAGAGATTATTTTACCAAGCGTATTATAAGGGAAACACACTTAGTGAGTTGTTGCAAGTCTTCCCAGCCCATGCTGTCATATCACAAAGCATGCAACCTTGGGGGTATGGGCTACCACCAAGTGCCAACTCTAGACACTTATAGGAGTGTCTTGAGTCCTCGATCGGGTCATAAACCGAACAAGAGGCGTGGAACCAAAGGGTAGTGAAAAGTAGGAGTTTGGTACAACCAAAATGCCAAAAATAAAATAATGTACTCAAGAGCACATCACTCATCCAAACGTTCAAATTCATATAAGGATACCCAACTCGAAATAAGATGGAAAATTTGTTGCGGACTTGAAGCTGTAAAAGGGTCACGGAGCACACTAAGCAAGGAAGGACAACATCCAACACAACAATCAACAACACTTTTACATGGAGAAGTCAACACTTGTTCGACTTCTTAGTTAAGAATGAACCAAGTTTAGCTTAGTTTGTAGGGTGGAAAATTGTCTTCTAAGGATTTATAGCCATGCTCATTTCGTTCGAGATAGGATTTTCAATATGTTTTCTCTGAGTTGGTGCTAGGTTATAACCATCATTCACTCCTTCGAAATGAGATATTACTGTGGCTTAATGGATATCCTGCATTAACGTCAAAGCATCATGCATGAGGGATTGTAGCTAAAGTCCACAAATATTCATCGTAGTATAGGCTTTCCATGCATTTTCTTTGTAGTCAAAGCACATCAATGTGCATTTTGAATAGTATCGTCTTTCAATGTAATCCCCTTCTTTCTTTCCATTGTAAGTTTTCTTTTCTTTTTTTTTTTGTGTATCCTTTGTAAACTAAATTTTTATGTCCTACGTTAAGTTGTAGACAATAGAGGCCTCAGGGTGTTTGCCTACTACAATTTTATCGTTCTGATTATAAATTAGTAAATGTCCATTTTACATCTCATATCGAATCTTTACAATAGTTTACATTGTGTGTTCATGGCACACTAGCATGTCCGAGTACTACACAACACAACATCATTTCACAGTTGCTGCTTTATGTTCCATCAGACTCAATGGCCGCTAAATTTTGAGTAAAATACAAATATTAAAATAAGTTGTTTGTTTTTGTAATTTTAGTTTTGATGTGATATAATCCGATTGAGTACACATTATCCGAGCAAATACGCTTAATAGGGGTTTGCACCCTGATCGATTTCTCTCATTCTTCCTCGATGCTATTCAATCCTACACTGATTGACCAAAGATGGATTATCTAGGAGACCCATTGAGCCATAGTTTGACACTCCCACTACTTAGGTAACAACTTCCGTACGCTTGATCCTCATAAAATTGTATTTTGTTACAATGCACAAATACTGACATCTAACGAATTTGGATAGAGATAAAAGAACGATGCACCATCAACCCCAAGGATAATCATGCTAGCCCGAACCCTGGGTGTTCCCACCAATCAATATTTAGAATACATCTCATTTCACATTTTTAGATATGACTTAATATTCTCCCTGCATACTTGCTATGCCTTCATGATTCTCCACATTGATTATAAACTTATTAGAGCATTGGAGGATTTTCGCCTTGAATTAGTTCACATTCATTTTTGTTGGCAAGTTGAGACCCCGATATCTGCTCACTTGATTGAGTACTTTGCCTGACTAAATCCCATTATCATAAAATTTTCACGTCAGGCGTTAAATTTTTATTGGTTATCTAATTTAAAATTTTAATTATAGTTTATTGTTAATAGAATTGAACATTTTTTTTATATATATTTGTATTAATGTCTGTTGATACTCTAGAATATCGGTTAGGTGCGAGCATTGCAATAAATTGTCGAATTTGTGGTCAAGTTGCTCTGATTTGATTCTAATCTGTCCCATTGCAGCCTTGTATAAAGCATCCAAATCAACAAATTGTGAGCACAATAAAGTGTGATTTGATTATAATTACACAACAGAATATATGTGATTAATTATATGAGCTAAAACTACTTAGATTATCCAATAAAATTATTTGTTTTGAAAAAGAAAATAAAAAACCCATTTGGATGAGAGATATAATCAAAGTTTAAAAAAAAGTATTTCCTAAGAGATTGAAGCAAGAAAATTGCTATTTTTTTTTGGTAAACAATTTGTTCTTTACATTTATTGGGTACAAAGTCATCTGTCATAATTGTTGGATGTAGTACTATAGTCTTAAAAATCAAAACTTCTCATGATATGTATTGGGTACCAGAAATTTTGTTCAGCCAACAGAGTGGGCCTAATTAATTGACCTAAAAATCAATCATTTTAGGCTAGTATATATCTGTGTATATATATCTATACTATTATATATTTGAGGAAGGTCTTTTGACCAAAATATATAATTTTGACTAAATTCTTAATTCTTAAAATTTTGAATTAATTTTAATTGTTAATAATAAATTATTTGATTGGTAAGTATTAATTGTTAATTTATCTCTCCCAATCATTTAAGTCCACCAACTATTCATATTTAAAACTCTCTCTCTCTCTCTCTCTCTCTCTCTCTCTCTCTCTCACACACACACACACACACAAAGGACATGAAAACTGTAATAGTAATTTTCAATAAAAATATATATGGATAATGAAAATTCTAATTTAAACATTACGTAATACCATCAAATTAGTTATAATTTAAGAAATATTAGGAATGTAAATGTCAACACAATGTTATTTATGATAAATTTCTCCCCAACAATTAGAAAAAGCACTCAATTAAAACTTACATAACTCAAATTTCAAAAAATATCTTCAATATGATAGGTCATATCACCAAAATTAAATTGTAATTTTAAAAGGATTAAAAAAATTAAAATATGGATACAATATTATCTACAATATATGCTTTCATCTTTTTATCTCTATCATTTCTTTTTATATAGTTTAACACTACACGGAAGTTTTATTATCCAACTTTTTTTTATTCATTATCCTATCTTTATCTTCAATTTTTTAGATATATATTAAATTGTCGACATATTCAAAATTTACTTATTTATTGTTATTTGCTTTCATTTTGGATTGTATTATATCAGCTTATATCATTTGGATATAAAAAAGTTTACATCTAATAAACTAAAAAAATGTACATATAATAAACCACAAATTGATTTTGATAGTGGTCTTTGACCAAAATCATCTAATAAACCACAAAATGATTTTGACAGTGATCTTTTGGTTACAATGTGATTAATTTTGATCAAATAGAAATTTCTCATATTTTTAAATCTTTTAATTAAAAAAAATTATTGGCTAGGTCTTTTAAATAATAACTAGCGTATTTTGGCAAACTTTATGCGTGTGCAAAATAAAAATAAAATATAACTTAATAAAAAAAATTAATTTTTATAATATAAAATTAATTTTTTGTATAATTGATTGATGGAGTATTTTACTATCAACATTTTAAAAATAAAGCACTTTAAACAATTTTACTTAATTAGTTAATATTAATTATTTATTATTCTTTATTATATACATGTTTTAATTGATGAATGAACATTTACAATTGCGAAAATTATTTGACATTCTCAAAATATAATTTACTAAGAACAAAATAAAATCAATTATTTCCACCAATATTCATATAAAGATAATAAGACAAAGCATATACATAATATAATAACGGTAATTTTGTCATTATAGCAACTAATTTTAGGAGAGTAAATGATGTTTTCTAGAGTACAGAGGGGTAAGTAGTTACAAATGATATAGTGCAAAGGGGCCCTTAAAATATTTATCAGAAGAAGAATTGATATATGAAAGGAGGTTATTTATCAAAAAAAAAAAAAAAAGAGATATGGAAGGAGATTCAAAATATTCACAACATCTAAAATACATCTAACGCAAGTTTAAGACGAAATGTTTATTTGGAGATTATAGAAGGAGATTCACAACATTCAAGTTGCATCAAGAGTACTTGATGTTTCATAATTTAATTATTATTTTATTTAGATATTATGATTATTATTCTTTTATGTAAAATAAAATTTAATTTTAATTTATTTTATTATGCTTCACATCCATATATGTTTAGGTGCATAAAAAAATATAATGTCGCGTATTCTAATAGATGTGGATAATAATCCATTATTTTGTGTCTATTAATTTAGAGTAACTCATAAATTATCATTCATAACTTTAATACATCTAAAAAGTTTATTTATAACTTTTACATGAGTTTTTTTGCACAACAATACTTTTCTTTTTAAAAAAATTTAAAAACTTCGAATATGAGTAAAAAATTATCTATTTCATTATTGAATTGCATTAAAAATTATTTAAAGTGAATTTTAGTTTACATTAACAGAATATTTTATTTTTATCTTTTATATATTATGATATATTGTGATATACGTGCATAGCACGGGGTACATGTTAGTATATATATATATATATATATATGGAATCTCTAACAAAGCCACACTTACACGTATTAGGCCATTTAAAGAAAAATTCTAATATGCACTCCATGTGGACATACTAAAGCCCGTGACTGAGACATCTCATTCATGCATCTACGTTGAACGGTAATATATATTTTTTTTAATTGGGACAAATGGCAAATCCATCGAATTTTGCCAGTAGCGATACAAAAAAAATTGTATTTTTTTCTTAGAAAATAAACCTTTGTAGTTTGCGTATATTTAATGTGTTAAATATTATCGAATCCTTTATAAAGTGAACCATAATATACATATATATATATATATATAGAGAGAGAGAGAGAGAGATGTATGTGCGGGTTATGTGTACATAATAACAGTGTCCTGTATAACTGGACATTTCAAGAAAAAGAGTGAAATAAGGTGTCACGGACATCTCATGACTTGCATTTATTGACGTGCTCTACCACATTAATGTAGTGTGAGTGGCCCTCTCAACACCCCACCCCACCCGCTAAACAATCCAACAGCAATAGCAATGGCAACAAGCACTATACTATGCACAAACCAATAATGTACTCTCTCTCTCTCTCTCACTCTCTCTCTAGTGTGCACAAATAGGAAAATTCTTTTATGGATGGAATTTAGCACAAATAAGAAAATTCTTTTATGGATCGAATTTAGACACGTATACACCTAATTATTGTGACTTAATCGCACCACATGTTTTAAGTGTTTTTTATCAAATAAAATAAGTACGAAATGAATCACAATCATAAGATCTATAAATGGATCCAACAACCAGTGCATACAAGAATTTACGACACAAACCAATAATTAATCTACCTATTCTCTCTCTCTCTCTCTCTCTCTGTTAATTTTGTTT
The DNA here is from genome assembly GCA_026212405.1 of Petrea volubilis. Taxonomy (NCBI): domain Eukaryota; kingdom Viridiplantae; phylum Streptophyta; class Magnoliopsida; order Lamiales; family Verbenaceae; genus Petrea; species Petrea volubilis. The sequence continues at coordinate 3,592,837 of CM047886.1, read as the reverse complement.
AGGAAGTATGTTATGTTGTTATTTACATTTTTTTTTTGAAAAATATATTCAAGAAAACGACGTTTGATTCTATTTTCAAAACTCAGATACATTTCAGAGAACAAAGTCAAAGTAATCGAAAACGCCATTTGTTAATTATAAAGTAAATAAATTATGTATTACATATTACTCAAATAACTTCAAAGAAAAATATAACATTCTAGAATTGACTAAAAAGGTTCAATAGTCCGTAGATTGGCTAAAGATACAGATCATTGACTATATATATATGGCACTATTTGCTAAGATATATTCAAAATGTGTAACCCAACTGACTTTTACATTGCTTAATTATTGATAAATTTCTTAGCTTCCAGGAATATAAATGAGAATATTAGCTTATCGATCTATTTGAATTGTAGTACTATTTGTAAGAATAAGTCATCAGCCAAGTATTTCGGTAGCATTAATTATAAATATTATATATGACAGTGATGAATGCACGAGAATTGTATAGTTTTTGTTTATTATAACACATACGGCAATAAATTAAAATTTGTCACATTTCTTGCATTTGGCATCTTCTGATTGACAATTCTGAGTCAAAGTCTAACTGCTTGCACAATATATATATATATATATATATATATATAAATATATGATCGTGTCCGAAACTTATAATATTCTCCTCAAATTTCTAGACAAGTCATACACAAACTTAATGGACCACCAAATATTACTCAATATATGTACATGCATATCTTCTTCTACTGTGTAAAATGAATTAGGTCATTATCTGTTGTGGATTTATCATCTTAATTAAAATATATAGAATCATGTTACAAGTAGTTGAATGATGATAATATGATTGAGAAAAAAAAAGAAGAAAGAAGAAAAAAGATCCAAGGGAAAGGAAGAAAAGAAACTGATACAAGAGAGAAAAATTCAAGGGAAAGGAAAAAAAAAGACACTAATATCCAAGGGAATGATGATAATATTGCTCAGTTCATATCTTCTGTTATATAATCGTGTTACATTTTCTGTTATACTCATCAATACACGGCACGTGTATTGGTGAGCGGTCGAGATGAGGAAAGAGAAAAACTGATTATATGTAAAAAAAAAATATAAAGATTCTCTTTTCTTATCTAAACCGCTCACCAATACACGTGACGTGTATTGATGAGTGTAACAGAAAATTCAAAACTGAATATTACTTGAACTTGAACCTTTATCCAATTGACTTGTCAAGCTCACGAGCAGGCTTGATTCGTTTACGTCCCTAATCTACCCGCAAGGCAGACACCATTTGCGGCCCTAAAAGCGGGAACCATGCATTATCATGGGCTCAAGATAGTTAATTTTTCAATGGAAGATTAATTTGAGGCTTATTTAAGAGATGTGGTGTGTTCTACTACGAGTTGGTGGTATTAAATGAGTCGGATTTTAATGGGCTGTACTTTTGGTATGTAGGGAGTTTAGGCATTTAATACGACTTAGCTGTGAAAAAAACAATTAAAAAAATTAAAATTGATCTTGGAATGTGAGAAATGAAATGAATGTTTTCAGTGCTCCAATACCTAACTGATGAATTATATTGATTGGAAAATTTTCATATATCGGAAGTGTCACAGGCTGTCATTGATGCACAAAGTGGCCAACATGATTGGTGATTCTTGAAAAATTAAGCACCCCCCAAAAGTCAAAAATACTATTTGTGGACATAGTTGTCAAAATTTAATGATTCAAAGAATATAGTGGACTTACCTAAAAAATTGATAAAGAAGTTTCAATTGTAACAAGAAAGCAATATTCATTTTCTTTTTATTTGGTGAAAAAAAAAAAAGAAAGCAAATTATGTGGTGTTTTTATTTTTTATTTTTTTTAATAGAGAACGGCACGGTAGAAAGAAATTAATTTTAAATTAAAATAATATCCAAATTTATCGGAAATCAAACCTATAACCGTAAGACTGTAAAACCTCCACGTATCATTGAAGCAAAGTCTGATTTGTAATTATGGGCTGTTTTACTAACCCTAAAATTCAATAGCAACCTCTAAATCAGCCCTGTCCATTTCAAAAAAAAAAACAAAAAGGAGGGGTTCATTTGTAATTAGTTATACTCAATATCAGTAGGAGTTATTGTTCTGGTTGTTTTTTCTCGTTGACTGTTCTTGAAAAGGGAAAAGTATAAATTAGTAGCTTGTCCAAACAAAAATTCCAATTTCGGCGCTTAAAAGAGGAGATCAAGTCTAAATTCGACATTGTAAGTAGACAATTTCGGCGCGCGCGCGCGCGCGCACACACACACACATATATATATATATATATATATATATATGCGTGTGTGTGTGTGTGTGAAAATTCAACTTGTTTAAAAATAATTCAAATATTCAACTCAAGAAATGATCTCATTCTTTATTTGTGTTCTTATTTGGACTCATTTCGGTTAATACATGGGCTATTTTAAGTTGTAATGGACCAGAAAAAGCAAAAGAGAGAACCCCACTGTAATTGATATTAGGGTATAAGTGGTAGTTAAATTTTGAAGTTTGATTCGGAGTATTATATTGTATAACTTAAACTGTGGTAACTTCATATAATTGTTTGTTTTGCAGTATCATGATTCGATAAAGTGGAAAATGACTAAACTATCCCCCAAGATTTCCCTGTTTTACAATTTTGCATGCAGTATTCAGGGACAAATAAAATAAAATATAAAAAAAAAAATCATTTTATATCCATTAATACCTGCTCCAAACTATCCAATCTCACCCCTTAAGGCCGTATTTACTTTCTCTGTTAATGCTGGTTTATGCACACTAAATTGTCTAAATCCAATGTTTACTTTAAATGGCGGCTAACTCGGGTAATCCGTAGTGACCCGGGATAATGGCAGTGTATGTCCATCTAAAATAACTCTCCAAATTGCCATAAATCCAATGTTTACTTTAAATGGCGGCTAACTCGGGTAATCCGTAGTGACCCGGGATAATGGCAGTGTATGTCCATCTAAAATAACTCTCCAAATTGCCATTTTGACATTTTGACACGAGTAGCGGATTTACCATCTGGACCATTAGTTGAGTTTTAATTACAGAGAATGCCACTGAAAACCCCATATTTGCTTTATCATGTTTTTCGCTTGTGATTCACCTTAGTCCAACTTCCAATTTGCGCAACTAGGGTTTGGACGCCGGCGAGCTCTCCTTATGTAATTTTTGCTGTTACGTCGACGACGTACAGATTTGCTAAGAAATCCTGACGAGGGGCTTGCCAGTGTAATCCAAACTTATGCGAAGAAATTTGCAGATTCATTCGGCAGACTTATTAACAATTAATAACAAAAACCAAGCAACAATACATCAACGGAAAAAGAGTAACGAAGTAAAGGGGGCCTTAAGGTAGACTCCCAACTACCATATTAACTCATATTCCACCGGGCCGCCATAAATTTAGAGGGGGTCCATGCACTTAAATACATGAAACCAAACGAGTAATTAGCCATTCGATATATTCATGGCCCATACAGCCCAGCAAGCTCGATTACAAATTAGCCCAGATCATCAAAGAATATAGCCCATTTTCTGGCTACACATCACAATATCACATATTGCACTTCATTGTCATTCACATAAAGGTAAATGACAAAATTTTAGCAGCATATAATATATACATGTATGACAAAAAGTAGTGTGAGGGTGTTTCACTATATTAGCTATCTCCCTAATTGATTAGGAAATATTGCAGTAAAGCATTAAAACTCATGTGATACTTTTCAAAACTGCTTCCACAAAGTCGGTCATCATTGGAGAAGCAAACAGCAGATGAGGTGATTAGCCTGTACATTTCCCGGTAGTGTTTCCAGGTAAGATGGGTCCAATAAACCAAAAGTCGAACGAATTTTGGGGGGAAGCTCGAAGAACTATGGAGTCTATGATGTCCCGTGTAGACGAGCCCAATTACCCATGTCCAGTCGCAATCCCAATGCCGGTAGAGATGGATCAAATAGAGGCTGCAGTCCGAGCGTGTTTTGAGAGGCAGATGGCAGCTGTGTCTGTGTCGGCGCCCGTTGTGGCCAACCTAGTTGAGGCGGCCAAGGCTGGGAATAGAGCGGTTGTTGCACTGGATGTTGCATGTTTTGTACCAGTGGAGTTGGAACTTGTTGGTACCCAACAGAGTTAAGTCCTGTGGGATGTGGCAGTGATGGCTGCTGCATGGCTTGCGGGGATGAACTTGTCATCTGCAAACGGGAAGCCCCGGGTTGGGGTCTAACCGACTGTTGCAGTGATTGGTAATGCGGGTGTTGCATGAAGCCTGGCGGAGTAACTGCAATAAAAATCCATTGCAGCTCAGGGCTTGAGTATGTTGATATCAGAAATAAACAAATGTATCACGTTTATATAAGAAATTCCCTGAGGTGTGGAAAAGAAATGATATAAGATGACTAAATGCAGCAGGCAACCCAATTCAAAATCTAAGAAAAACAATTCACTTTTACAGGAGCGGCAAGTCAAGCTAACACTAAAAACTCTGGGTTGGCAAGACCAGATGGTAAAACGAAATACACACATTTCTGGACAAAGTTACATCATTAAAAATCTGGAACATTTACATATGCTGCAATCGGAAATTGCTTAAGTTGAAGCATTTTAGAGTTGGCCTACTAAATTCGAAAATCAGACACTAATTAAATGACTACATGTACAATGTGGGATGAAATCCTAAATCTAGCCAGGATTATATGGAAACGAAAAAAATGGTATTATCTCTCTTGTCCTGTAATTTTTTTTTTCTTAATTGAATTTATGTTTAATATAAAAAGACCAAATCCAGTGCATTAGTTAGGATAACTGTTAATAACAATCCAAGCCAATAATATGATTGCCAGTAAATAATATACCTTGTTGCATTCCTGGGTGCAAAAATAACGAGGGATCCAAACATCTGGAACTGAAAGCTTCAGCCAATATTTTATTCATGAGAACTGTCTTGTGATTCTTCTCAAGTTCATTCTTTTTCAATCTAAAATCTGCTTCAGCATCCTGAAGTTTCGCCTCATATTTATTGCGTATTTGAGCAGCAATTTCCTGTATCTCCTTCTCACAATCAGATTTCAGCCGTGACATCTGTTTCAAGAGAACAGGTTCAGTCAGAAACAAGGCGAAAATTAAAATTTAAATATTATCAACAAGAAATTCAGATACTGACTGTATCTTCGTGGCTTTTTTTCAATAGCTCAGTTTCTCTACATATCTTGGCCAATTCAACTCGAAGTGGTTCGACAAAGAAAGACGGAGAATGCCAAGAAGCGACTTGATGATTGGGATGGGTAGACGGGTAACTAGATCTATAAAAAGGGACAACATCTAGTCCCAGCTGCAGATGAGAGACATCTGGAAGTTGACCCGCAGTCGCCATTCCTTGGGATATAGCCACATTACTCTGGGGAGAGACAGAGGGCTCAACACTTGTTTCATTCCCCTGCATTTCCAAATTTTCCTCAAGTAGCTCCAAGTCTACAACTTCAATCTGCAAAGTACTCTGACCTTCTACAACTGGTGCATCTCGGTCTTTCAATTCTGTATGGGACTGCACAGGGGTTACAGTTTCAATGCGCTCCGTGTTTGCAGCTTCAGTCTGTGAAGTACTTTGACTTTCAATTGCTAGAGCATTTTGGTCTTGCCGTTCAGCATTGGAATGTGGAACTGTTACAATAGCAACAGGTACAGGATAAGCAACTTCAAACTGAAAAGTATTTTCCTTTTCTACCACCTCTGCAGCTTGGTCTTGTAGTTCAGCAGACACAACATGTTTGTGGACTTGATCGTCTGGTACCTGCATCACAATTTTACTTGTTATTCCTGCAGCAATATTTACAAAATCCTTGTGATTGTGCCCAAAAAAAAATGACTAATATGCTTATTAAATCAATGGAAAGTGGGGAACTCCTAGATGGTTATCACTTCCACAAGAAATTGGCATTAGGACCCTCAAACTATGAAAAATATGCAACAGATTCTAAGAGAACATCACATTTCAGAAACATCTTGTCCAATTCCAAGGCCAACACTTATAGATACTAGAACTGTTAACTTTTAACAACTACCGTTAAGTGTTTCTGACATAAGGACAATTTAAAAATAATAACATATATAAATATCATGGTAATGGGAAAGAGCGCATACTTGCTGCGGCAACATGCCATGACAACTTGCGGAAGCTTCTACTTTCTCTGAAGGTTCCGATATTTTTCCTGCCAAAGGTGAACCATTAATGGTGATCTCATCAGTCCCATCTCGCTGGTTCACCAAAGCATCAGGCATATCAACTGCATCCTCTTTAGTAGAAACATTACTCAATTCCACCTGGTTAACACCATCCACAGCTTCATGAGGAAGAGTTGCAGGCACCTCCTGTCGAACCTCTTTGTTCAATTCAACTGAATGCATCTCATCAGAAGCCCTCTCCCCCAAAGCACGCGTGTTCTCGCAAATAATATCCCCATTACCGAAATGCTTTGGTTGATTAAGCTGCTCAACTGAAGCATCGGGCATACTAATTGCATCCCCTTTACCAGAAGCATTATTGACTTCCACCTGGTTAAGAACTTCCGCGGCTTCATTAGGAACAGTTTCAGGCACCTCATGTCGAACCTCTACGTTCAATTCAACTGACTGCATTTCATCAGAAACTCTCTCCCCTGAAGCACGCGTGTTCTCGCATATAATATCCCCAGTACCCAAATGCTTTGGTTGATTAAGCCGCTCAATCAAATCATCAGGCATACTAATTGCATCCCCTTTACTAGAAGCATAACTTAATTCCACCTGGTTAACATCTTCCCCAGCTTCATTAGGAACAGTTTCAGGCACCTCCTGTTGAACCTCTTTGTTCAATTCAACTGAGTGCGTTTCATCAGAAACCCTCTCCCCTGAAGCACATGTGTTCTTGCAAGTAGTATCACCATTACCGAAATGCTTTGCTTGATTAAGTTGCTCAACCGAAGCATCAGGCATACTAAATGCATCCCTTTTACTAGAAGCATTATTCACTTCTACCTGGTTAACGTCTTCCACAGCTTCACTCGGAATAGTTTCAGGCACCTCCCCTGGAACCTCTTCGTTCAATTCAACTGAGCGCATTTCATCTGAAACTCTCTCCCCTGAAGCAGGTAGGTTCTCACAAATAATTTCCCCACTACCAAAAAGTTTTGGTTGATTAAGCTGCTCAACAACAGCACCTGCCTTAAATCCTCGTTCGCTAGAGCAGCATGCATTTGCTTCGGCCAGCCAGCGAGCTGCCTTTTGGCTCTCCTCATTCCTAGCAGCTAGTTGCTGTGCCTCAAGACCTTTAAGCTTCATGTCCTTTAGGAGATTGTTCTCCTCCATATGCTTTGCAAAAATACCATCCAACAGCTTAAGCCTGTTCATTCTTGCCGAGCCTTCACCGTATATAGACCGAATGATGGCAGACTCCAATTTGTGATCTGTCTCCAGTTTTAGTCTCTTCTCCTCCCAAATGCGGCGCAACTCCTGAATTTCACGCTGTTGTTTCAATATGAGTTTCTTCAGCCGCTTGTCACATTTTTTCTGTATTTCATTTATGACATATATTTCACTCCTGGCACCTTTATCCTTCAGTGCTAGTGTCTGCTGTATTTTTGAATTTACAGTATCATCCCGCAAACTTTCTGAGCGAGTTGAACTTTCTGACTTGGGAGCATTCTTATCCTTCAAAATAGAACAATTTGTTGGCAGCTTTTCAGAATCATCAAAGTCTTCTCTGACACCCAAACTCGTCTGCAAATCTACTAAACTATTTCCATCTGGAGGCTCATGCACAACATTAACCATAAGGTCAGGGACTACATTCGTATCTCTGTTTTCATCATTACCTCTCAAACAACCATTTAATTTCGGCACTGCCCTTCTAATGCACTCACCAGTGACACCACTAACATCCTCAGGGACCACACCTCTGTTATTATCATTGCAAACATGAGAACGTTTATCTGATCCTTCCTGCTCCCCATCAAACTCTAGAGAAAGAATGGTAAAGAGAATTCTTATTAATTTATTTGCACACACATCAAATGTGCCCCATCAACTCATTTAAAGAACTCTCCCTATTAGAAGTTGGTGAGTGGAAGAAGCAGAGTAATTGCAGAGATTAATGTACCTGGTGGGCGCTGTCTTTTAAATTGAGACTTGTAAAATCGAGCAGTCATTCTCTTTTTCTTCATACAAAATGGTTCCAGGTGAACTTCAGCTTTCTCAGATTCCATGGTCACCTGCATTAGCTTCTTCAGCTTTGTCCTCGGTGCTTTGTTTTTCTCAAAACTTTCAGGTTTCCTCTTCAGAGAAGCATCACTTGCCATTCTCCTTCGCTGCAGGACTAGCCACAAAGTCCCTCATTTAGAACTCTTTCTCAACATAAACCCATAAAAACTAGGAAAGGAATAAATAAGGACCAAATAAAACTAAAAATCATGTAAGAAATGACTAATCTCTGTGAAAAAAACATTAGCCAGAGGTTGAGTTTTGGGTTTACAGCTCGTTCTACGTTTGGACCTCGAATTTTGGTAGGAAAAAGATCAGTTATACGCACGCACACACACACACATACAAAAGAAAGGCACAATATACCATCAACTCAATTTAGATCCTCAGTATTTTCTTCACTATCAATCCAAGGACCAAACATCACCTAAAAGAACAAGGAACATTAAAAAATTTAACAACAATACTAGGTATTGTGTAAGAAACACCAAGAATCATGACAAAAAATGGATAAGTTCTTGTTTAACTAATATCTTCACCAGCCATTGCTGCTAGCTTGTTGTCTAACGGTTCTCTCACTAACCCACTATCTCCAATACAACAATCATACATTAAACTTTTCAAACTCACTAAGAATCCACTAATACCATACAACCTTCACCTTTCTTACAGATTAAGTAAAAAAACGCAAGGCGTAATTTCCAAAGAACTCTTGAATATAAAAAACCCACATCCACAAAACAAACATTAACCCTCAAATTCATCGTGGATTTCAGCTACCAGCGCCTATTGAAAGTTAAGACGACCCCAAATTTTGTTCCGGAAAATAAAGAAATGTACCTTAAAATGCAAGCAAAAACCCTAGATTCTGGCACTAAGGGTTTTACGTCGAGAACTCCAAGATTTTCGCGAAATTATCATGGGAATCCTTTTCTATATCATCAATATATTCGAAGAAAAAAAATATCAAGAGATTCAGTTACTTGTTTCCGAAGTATTAGAGTTCTAAGCAATTTATTCAATCCTATTATATCTTGAAATGAATTAAAATCAAAATTTCAATAATGAAGAAAAAGGAGACGGAGAAAACGCAGTACGGTCATCAGCAAAAATGGTTACCAATATTGTTTCACACACTTTTTGCATTAATAGCAAGGATTCAAATTCAATTATTGAAGTTGAGTCTCAATTATTGATTTCCCAAATTTGCCCTTGTTTCTCTCTCTCTCTCTCTCTCTCTCTCTCTCTCTCTCTCTCCCTGCTTTTTTCTTTTCAATTTTGTTTTAATAATGAAATCTTATATATATTAATATATATTCTTAGGGTTAACAGTGGAAAACCTCCAAAGGTTGGAGCCCCTCGAGTTAGGTCCGTTTTCACAAAATTTTTTATTATATGAAAAATTGAAAATGCTCGATTATGTTTGATTTCGTATTACAAATCGTACCTCAAATTAAGGAGTAATATGTCATACGAAACCAAACGTTAGAAGAATATTTGTATCACATTATAGGAATTTTATGAAAATTGATCAATTCTTAAAATCTTCTTTTGTAATTTAGCCAATATTTTTCCAACTAAATATCTATATGTGCTTTTGTTCATAGTATATTTTGACGCAACTCCAAACAATTTGTATTTCATTTGGTACTTGCTGTGAAATAATTTAAATAAAGAGCACTACAAGAGACTAATTTATAAAACTGACCGACAGCTAACTTCTTGTTTGTTATACGAATATTCAGAGAATTGTTATTTTATTTTTTTGAAGGAGAATTGTTATTAAATGATGAATAACTCATTTGTTATTGATTCTATGAGGGTGTTTGAGATTACTTTTATTTTTGGAGAAGTTGGAGTTATTGAAAAAGTTAAAAAAAAAAGGTTAAGTAGTAAAAGTTGATAGTGTTTGAAAATAAAAGTTAAAAGTTGATAGTAAAAGTGTGGAGTGTTTGAAAATAAAAGTAAAAAGTAGTCAAAAATTGGTAAAAAACAATTCAAAAAGTTTAATTTTTTTACGAAAATACCAAAAAGCACTTTTAAACTGTTAAAAGCAGATTTCTCTCAATTTCTACTTCTTTTTAACTTAATTTAAATAAAAATTATAAAATTAACTACTTAAAATAACTTTTTTAAAATTAAAATCAGCAAAGTATTTTTTAAAAAATTTTCAAAACACTCCCTATAGACATCCATAAAATCTTATATTCGTAAAATACTTTCAATCACGGCCCAGATCTGGAATTGTACCTTCACGTGAAACTCAAGAAAAGAGGCCCTTTTGTACTAAATGAGGAAAGCCCAATTGACTCAATCTGCCCAAGCAACAGCGACCAATTACATACTTATGAACGAGGCAAGTGTTTTTTTTTTTTTAAATCACACATTATTCAATTATATCAATAATTTTGAGAGTGCTAATTAAATTATTACATCAAATCGAGGCGATAGGCTCAGTTGGATGAGTTTAAAAAAAAGTGCTTATCGAACAATATTTTTTTATAGTAGAGCTTTTTGTTAAACCAAACAGTTTCGCGTTTGGATACAACAATTAAAAGTATTTTAAAAAGTATTTTTATTTGAAATTACTATGGTAACTTCTAAAAAAATCTTTTTTAGGTTTTTTTTTTGGCTTCTTTTTTTGTTAAAAACAAAAAAAATCCTTTCAAATATAATTTTTTTACTCTGAAGTGTATCTTTTTTCTAAAAAAAATCAATTCAAACGAGCTCTATATCATTTACAAACACAACCATTTTATCATCCAAATCAAGACTATATCATTTACAAACTAAAACATTATATCACAGGACCTTAGAGTCGTGGAGTTTTAACTTCGCCAGTTGAACTATACCATTGGCAAATGAGACTAGTGTTAGGAAAATAATATGACGACTTTTCTTATTTTATAAATTAAATTATAAATAATCTGAATGATTCTAAATTTATTTTGAGATTACATCAAATTTATGTACAGAATTCAAACCTCTCAATGAACGAATCCCCTCAATTGATAATCTTTGCCAATCAACAAATTTGTTTAAGAGCCCATTTGGATGAATTTTTTTTTTAAAATAAAAAAAGTATTTACTTTTTGAAAAATAAAAACACTTTAAAATATATATACTATTATATATTTGAGAAAGGTATTTAGTTCAAAATCTTTCAATTTTGACCAAATTCTAATTTTCTAGAATTTTGAATTTTTTAATTAAAAAATTGTCATTAGTTATCTAATGGAGTCTCTTGGTTTTCTAAAAATTCAAAATTTGAATCTATTAGGTCTCTTAATATGTATTAATTATTAATTAATCTATAACTCTTCCCAAAAAATATCATTTCTTTCCCCTTTTTCTCCCCCCCCCCCCCCCAAATCAAAACAACCTTAATAAGTCTTCTTCCATTATAATTCCTCAACAATATACAAAAATCTATATTCCCTCACTTATCATTCATTATTTTTCTCCTTTCGATTTTATAGGTATGTAATTTTATTTTTTATTGATCTTGAATTGTCGTCTTTTCCTACATTTTTACTATTTTGTTCTTATTGTTTATTCAACTTTATGACTTATTTTATCTTTGTTATCCTATTACTATTAATTTCTCATAGTGTTAGATTTATTTTTTTAATTTCGGTATCATTCTCCATCTACAAGTACTTTAGCACCATTTTATGCTCACATTGTGGAATTATTCATATTGGATATCATTTCTTATTTATAGGTTTGTGCTTTTGATTTTCACTTAATTTGCTTTCTTTTTTACTTTATCATTAGTTTATTTGAGGTATATTGTATTTGACTTTTTTACGTTTTAAAAATTTAGACGAATTTATTGGTTTGTATTCTTCTTCTTTTTTTCTTTTTTTTTTTGTATAAAAATCTATTTGGTAAAGTTGACACATCTAATATTTTCACCTATTTTTGTTTTCTAAGTTTGTATTTTTCTTCTTCTTTCTTTTTTTCTATAAAAATCTATTTGGTAAAAGTTGATATATCTAATATTTTCACTTATTTTCGTTTTTTTAATTTTACTACAGTTGTTATTTTATATTATGTGGAATCCCCCCCCCCCCAAGAAGTTGGTAGTTTTTTTCTTTTTCTTTTAATATTATATTTTAGGAATTTTTAATTCTTTTTTGCCCAATTCTCACTTCCTCTAATTTATTTTTAGTTATCTTCATCTTAGTTACACTTTTTTTTCATCAAAATTTCTCTTATTTTTTATTTTTTTCTTTCAGCCCCAAAGTGCTTGGAAATCACTCAATTACTACCCCTTAATGTTTATTTTTTTATTGGTAAATAAACGTGATTTTATTTTTTAACTTGTGACATTAGATTTCTTTTTTCGTCATGATAGCATATATATATGTATATACGTATGTATTTTTATGAGTCATGTAATTATCATTTTTTCATGAGATATAATATTGGCACAAATAATACTTATTATTTTGAGATATAAGTACATGGTTACAATGGTGTTTATTTATTTTTTAACATTTTTTTACGTGAGTCATATAATTATTATTTTTCTATTTCATATCAAATTTTGAGATAAAATAAAAGTTCTATTGATAAATGACCCCAATGTGGATAATAATCCATTATTTTGTGATCTATTAACTTAGAGTAGCTCATAATTTATCATTTTTAACTTTAATATATCCAAAAAATTTATTTATTACTTTAGTTTTGATAACATATTTAGATTTAAATTGGTTTTTTGGGCATGACAATACTTTTCTCTTTTAAAATAATTCAAAGCTTCAAATTTTATTTAACTATTTAACTGCATTGAAAATTATTTAGAATAAATGATATTTTACATAAATAGAATATTTTATTTTTATCTTTTTACGTAGTATAATAAATTATGATATACGTGCGTAGCACAAGGTACATATTAGTATATATATATGTTCGATTGGATTTTCTTAAAGAAGCAGAAGCCAGGGGGGAAAAAATCCCAAAAATAACTTTTTAAGAAGCTATTCATAATGCCTTCAAAGTAAAACATTATTTAAATCATTTTTAACTATTACATCCAAACGCGAAACTGCTTGGATTACCAAAAAAATTACTAAGAAAAATACAGTTTGAGAAACACTTTATTTTTAAGCATATCCAAATGGACTCTAAATATCACCCCGAAAAAAAATTACCATTGTACTGTAATATTGTAGACAATATAAAATTTGTGTTTTCACTCTCCTTACTCTCTAAATATTTGTGCTCTTGCGATGAGATATTACACGAACTTCCTTAATTTATATAGGGTACAAAAATGATCATAATTCATCAAGAATCACGCACCACCTTGACGATTTTTATCAAGTCCTGTACAGAAAATGATCACTTCCTCCTGATTCGATTAACCTAATCATATTCAATGGATACATTATCTTCATGTGAATCGACAATGAATGTATTCTTTTAAATATTTTACATCCTCCCTCAAACAACAATTTATGACAAATAAGTCAATCTCAAGTAACAGTGATGCTGCTACAACTTGGGGATTGTCTTTATTTATTCATTTATTTTATTAATTTTTGATAAGATAATTTTTTATTCAATTAATGTTTCAAGTTCTATATCAAAATTAATAAACTATATATACATATATATATATATATATGTATATGTTCGGACAAACATGAAACTGTTTAGTGTCTTTATCAAGAAGAGTTAAATGTAAAAGTGTGTGGACAATAGGGGCCATCAAAATTAATTTTGTTTTCACTATCTTTTAATTATTATTTTTTTTAATAATAATGAAAAGATTCTCCAAGGCAAAATTACAAAGGAAAAATTCCAACCCAGTGTTTGATTTTTATTTTTTTTAGTACAATCTGGACTCTAGCACATCAGCCGGCCTCAAATTCCATCACAAAATTAATGTAACTTTCACTGAAATTATTATTACACATAACTCAAAACAAAAAAAAAAAAAATCTAATCATCCCTTACATCACCTCAAATATTTGCTGGCCCTTTCCTTAATGAACTTTTCCCCAAGCAGAATTTTAATTGTCATCAAAAACATCATTAATCATTCTTGCTTTCTCTAGGAACTAGGACTATAATGTGGATCATAATCTTTCCTTCTTTACTATGATTTATCTATGGTTTTTGATGTGTTTGAGTTGTTTACATTTGATACATAGCCAGCAATTCTATGACCAAACATCATGTTCTTCTGACATCAATTGCCCGGGCACGAGGTACACCTGCAGTCTGTCCAGAAATCCCTGTGGGACATTCTTCGTATACCGGGCTAATAATCGCTTCCCAACAATCAGATCTATCTCAAACTTGTTCAGCATTGATTCACACATCTTGCTCTCTGTCAACAAAAATGTGTCGAATCCGGGCCGGGTTCTTGCATCGGGCCATGAAGTCCTCGTCCCGGTCACGTGCACCTGCGGTCCAGGCAACTTCTCTCAGGCAAATTTCACCTACAAAGTGAGTACTAATGATCAACATAATGTAACATTATCAGAGATAGCATGTGGGATTTTCCAAGGCTTGGTTAAATCCATCACATTATCAGAGGAAAACGAAAATATTTCGGGCGTCGTTCGTCCCGGTTCGTTGATTCGTGTGCCTCTGAAGTGTGCCTGTCCTGATGATGATGATCATCTCTCTAGTAATGTGAAGTATCTTGTTACATATCCTTTCATCGAAGGGGACGACACGGCGAAATTAAGCCTAAAATTCAATGTTTCTGTTGAGGAGATATGGAGATTTAACCATTTGGATCCGACACCAACTGTGTATCCTAACACAACTGTTTTGGTACTTCTCAAAGATGAGCCCTTCATAAATTTCAACATTCCCAACTCTGACCCTCCAACCCCTCAGTTCCTCCCCACAACTCCAGTGGTAAAAAGGTCCAATATCTCTCAGTTGAAGAAGATTTATATTACAGGATCAGTTGTTGCTTTTTCTCTTATTGTTGCTTTGTTAGTAGCCTGTGGTTTGTATATCAATGCTTTGAAGAAATTTAAGGCTGAAAATGTTACAAACAGAGTTAGCTCGATGAATTCGTGTTCAACTCCAACGAGGAGCTCCACGAATTCGTGCCTGTCCCCTGATTTGCTAGTTGGGATCAAGTACTCGCTGTGCACGTACGCCATGGAAGAGATCAGACACGGCACGAAAAACTTTAGCAAAGATAACAAGATCGGGGATAGTGTTTACAAGGGGTCGATTGATAAGGGAGAGGTGATGATCAAACGGATGAGATTTGAGGCCACGCGACAGGTAATCGATGTCCATTCGAAGATCAATCACGTGAACATTGTGAAGCTGCACGGGGTTTGCTACGGTGAGGATGACTTCTCGTCGTCCTATCTTGTTTTCGAGCTGCCATCCAATGGGAGCTTGAGGGATTGTTTGTCGCGCTCATCGGCGGCTCTTCATTGGCTCAGAAGGACTCAGATCGCATTCGATATTGCAACGGGGCTTCATTATCTGCACTATTCTGTTGTTCCTCGTGACACTCATCTGAGCATAAACAGCAAGAACATATTCTTGAACTCGACTTGGAGGGCTAAAATATCCGTTTTTGGAAGTGGGAGTTTAGGACCGGGCGCGGGAGGGCGCATTGCACCGGAGCACGTTGCTCGTGGGATTGTGAACGAGAAAGTTGATATCTTCGCCTTTGGGGTCGTTCTGTTGGAGCTCATATCGGGTAAGGAGGCCGGGGATGGGAAACTGATAAGTGAATCGATCACGTTTTTGGGAGGCGGGGCGAACGAAGGGGGATGCTTTGATCAGTTGAGGAACTTTGTTGATCCTTGTTTGAAGGATGATTATCCGATAGCGGAGGCCTTGTGCCTCGCAGTTTTGGCCGGCTCGTGCGTGGAGGACGATCCTCTGCACCGGCCGTCGATGGATGATGTGCTTAAAATACTTGCTAGAATGGTGTGATCTCAAGAAATCATAGCCAGATTGTATTGATTTTAAGCTTGTTGAGTATATATATATCTTCATTCTGCAGCAAATAGTTGTTTGAGATGATAAAAGATCTCATGTTTAATCTCTTGGTTATTCATTTTAGTGGTACTAGCGAGTTCTCTTACTAAACATCAGTTTCTCTTACTAAACATCATTTTAAGCAGCATATAGTTTATTTTGATCTATTATTAAATATATTCGGGGAAGTGAATATTTGAGTGCGTAATTGTTCAGTCTGAATCTTCTGTTGACATTTGATTGTTTGGCCTGCTTCAATATATGTCCATTTCTAATATTTGCACCTAACTCAACAAATCCCGTCGCAACATCCTCTTTCATGTACTTAAAACTTTTGATGGCTAGAATCCAAAGAAAAATTAGCGAAAACTCAATGGATATAACATTAATGATTTAAATAAACAACAATGTAGCATTTATTGATATATATATATATATATAATGAATAAACAATAGGTAGAGTCGAACTCAAAACAACAATATCGGCCATATAAATAAAAAATACATGGTAAAATAACGATAATTTATCCTCATAATATAGTGACCAATTTCAATTCTCATGATCTTTAGGTCTATATAATTCAAGGGATCGATCGTGTATCGGTTGGATTGGCCTGGCATTCACTTGTGAATCCTGCACAAATAACACATTGACCAAAATTCAAAATTTTAAGTAAAAATCAAGAAGCATCATCATCATTATCATCATCATATATACATATATATAATTATATATATCTAAAATTCCATTAGACACTATTATTCTAAAATTTATTTTATTTAAACTTACATCGTGGACAGCCTCACGAACCAATCGTACTTGTTCTCTTGACACAGTCCTCACCTATCGAATAGTTACATCACAAGTTAGAAAATATACCATACAGACTTCAAAAAATTTGATATTTAGAATACATATATATATATATATATATATATATATACCTTTCTCACGATTGTCCAGATAATATTTTGAGTGCAAGGAGGCACCGTAAGTGAACCAATGTACCTATAATACTTTCTACTCCCGAATTTTATGAGTTTGGGATTAACAACGCCCACAGCTCGTTCTACATCCCTCGTATAAACAATCGCTTCTAAATTGCGATTTATCTTAAATTTAAAAAAAAAAATTGGAAACACAAAAAGTTAGATATAGGTGAACAAATATTTCATCCAAAAACGTGCACGCGCTTGCAAATACACGTATAGATATAGATATAGATATTTTGACGTGCAAAATATGTGTTTACCATGGACAAGAAGGAGTCCTGACGCCCGATTTTGTACATGATTCCAATCACAGCAGTACGATTGTCGTCGCTTTCATGGACCAAATGAGCTTCCATGTCGAACCTGTTAATTATTATATATTAGTGTTATCTATTATTTTGAAGTATTTATTTACTTTTTCTGTTTGAAAAAAGAAAAGAAAATTAAGTACCTTCTGCCATTGAGGGTGTGTTCAGAAGGTGAGTGCCAATGGCATTGCCTAAGGTGATATATGGTTCCATTTATCTTGATGTGCCCTGCATCGCCCGTCCATCTTAACTGCACTCATAATTTAACCACAATATTTTTATAGTTAGCAAAGTATAAATTAATTATTTTACGTTATCAAATAAAACAAAATTCAAATTCCAATAGTTTTATATATATATATATATATACACATACATATATATATAGATTAAGTATACAAGTGAGGCAAAATTAAAAATAAACCTTACTTCAATAGATTTCAAGAAGCAAAGTGCTTATTTCAAAAGTCGACAATGGCATGTACTGACGCCAATCGATTCAAATGATGGGCAAAGTGATATTCATGTAAAAAGACTCTCCAATTCTTAACATTATGCCCTTGAACTTGAAAGTTGATGATCTTTTTTTTTTTTTTTTGGAATAAATAGTTGTTCCCCGTGAAATGAATTAGTTGCACCTACCATCATATCATGGCCTCTATTGATGAGTGTGGCGTTAGAAGGCTTGTAATCTCTCTTAAGTCTGCCCAAATGGGACACTATTTCAACCCTTTCATTCAGCAGATCAATCGGAGACTGCATTCTCCCGGAGTTGCACTCCTTCCATTCCGGCCGGATTTCCCCCCACCGCGCCGGCCCGATTTCGCTATCTTCGTCGTAACTGAACTCCCTCTCATCATCTGCAACAAATATATACAACAACTCGCATTTCAATCAGGCGAAATACAATTCAAATTTTTGTTACACAAACAGTGTTATATCTTCTGTTATTCGATAAGAGTATACAAATACGATTCAACAACCCACAAATACACTGGTCGTGCATTCGTGCGAATGTAACAGAAGATGTAACATTACTGTATAGTCAAGGATCTGGACGTATCAATTAAGGAACCCAAATTAACATAGGTTTATTCAACAAATAAAAAGATGGTTAATTAAGCATACCAACTTCTTGGCATCTCGCCAAGCTTGCAAAAGAGAATACAAGAACAAGAATAAGAACAACCAAGGAGCAATGAGGAAAACTAATTCTAAGCTTCATTGTTGATACTTTATAGCAATTACAATGTGAAAAATTATGAATAAATTGTGTTGTTATAATGCGACGAGGATTGATCATGCTGTAGTGGGCTCCTTATATAGGAAAAAGAATTACAATATAGTAATTATTATTTTCATTATTTAATTAATAAAGTAAATGTGAATGCTGAAAAGGAAGTAGTTGATCTTGATTGGACTTTGATGCGAGAAATGTCAATCTGAGGTATCAGAATTGAACACATCTTATATGTTCTTGGGAAAAATAGATTATATTCCCAAAATAATAATAATAATAATTAAAAAAAAAATCAAAGAATCAAAATTAAACACTGTGGAAAATGACCCACGAGGGCATTTTTGGAATTTCACATATATCTCATCCTTCGTCTTTGGAAGGCAAGAAGGTTGGTGGGGAGTCCACGACATCTGATAATCATCATCCAAAGAAAAAAAAAAAAGTTGCTTTAAAAAAAGCGAGTTTAGAGGGAAAAAAAAGGGACATGACCATTTTAGATATCCGCTTTTTCGCCGCCCCTGATTTTGTTTCTTGACTATAAATTTTGTGGCTTTTGAATTTTGGTCGCATGACCTGCGGCTGCGGTCACTAGCTACGTAATAAAGAATTTTAAGGATTTAGACTACACTAATTTTCTTCTATTTTAATGTTGCATTAAATTAGAAAGAATGATGACCGTATGTTCTTTAATTAATTGTAGAATTAAGAATAATATACCCGACATTGAAGAATAAGATTAATGAAAAATCAAAGACATTAAGGTAATTAGACTCAAGGAAAATGAATAAATTTAAGCATAATGGTCTAATGTGGCACCACCTTTAAAGAAAAGTAAGAAATAGAGGGAGGGAGGGGGGGGGGGGGGGGGGGCGGTGGTTGCGGGGGCTATTGCATTTTTATTTTTGGTTGCCCCCATAACCATCGCTCCAAAAATGCATTCCCTTAAATAATAAATTAATATATTATAAATTGAATTTTTACAGCGAATTTTATTTATAATAACTATGTTAGTAAATACTTTGTCACTTTTTTTTTTGGTTCTATCTATATTGATTTCTGATACTAATCTATTGCGAATATTTTAAATATGTGACAAAATCTCTCAATCGTAAATTTTTTTATTAGTGAATGAAGTACCATCTTACAACAGGTGTACCCATTTCTCGAAAAATACTAGCATATATTATATCTTGTCTCCATTCTAATTACTCGAGTTTTGAATGTTACTAGATGAAGTTGAAGATTCTTCCACGGCCATATTTTTGATATGTATTTCTCAAATTATTATTATTATATCGATATATATTTCAAATGCACTCGAGATGCATGGAATAACCCGACGTTTATATAAAAATAAAAATTCGTGTATATAAAGATGTATTAACTTGGCACGGAATAAATATTAACTTATATAATAATATTGAGTGGAGAAATATACATTAACCCATTTACCAAATTAAATAAAATCAAATAGAGAATTTGGAGTTGCGGCACTTTCTAGGCGACGACAATTACCAGAATGCGAATAAATAATTCAGGAACTGAGACTTTTATGGTCTTCTGATATGGTCATGGCCTTACGTTAGCAGATTGATTGTTTAAGAAGAATCGCGAACATTTTTCCCAAGAATGATTTTGTTGAATAAAATCCATAAACTATAATCAATGTGGAGCTGTTTCTATAATAATGTTTAACATCTTATTTTCGAAAATTTCTATAATAAATAAAAAGGAGAAAATGAAAATTTTAATGGAACTTTCTGAATTAAGAAATTCTAGCTACCTGAAAGCTTCTTTTCACCAAAAGCTTGTTAGGAGTAAACTCGACTCCATTAATTAATACATAGTGAATTAAGCGTATCCCTTATTGGATGAGGTAATATGAGCAAGCAGTTGGCCCATAATACCCTCAAATAATTGATAATTTTTATATTCGTAAGGAGATTTGAATTTGAATATATAAGATCAAAATACTGTAACTTAACAACTAGACCACCGTATTACTAATTAGCCATAAGTAATATACTCAAGAGATTTCCTCTAATTTTCCTTTATCACTATCACTATTATTATTATTATTATTATTATTATTATTATATTGATTGTTGTTGTTGTTGTTGGGATAAAATGCTTACCATTAAGCCAAAAACTGAGCTAATGGTGGAGGCGTAAATTTATTAATTTCCTTATAAATTTAAAAGCATAGAACGTCATCATTTAAGACGATGATGGTTAGCGTGGGGTGGCTCCACCCTCGTACGTACCACCATTCGAAAGATTAAATCTCTAATTCTCTATTGGTTATATCTTTTCAAATAAAAAAAAATGGTGTTGATAATAAATATCAACAATAATTATAAGTGAACATTGCACCAGACCCTTGTGTCATCTCTAATAAGCAAATTAAATTAAATTAAAAAGGAAAAAAACCTTGTAAAACTTTAATTAACATAATAGAGCTTATGAAAATATAAACTTAATGTCTTAAACCCTGCAGCTAGAAAAGGTGGTTCACGAGCTATAATTGCAAAAATTATCTACTTTTAGCTCGCAAAAAGACTAGTTTGCCCTTATATTGCTTGTAAAATAAGTTGGCAAAAAAGATTATGTGTAAATTGTAAAACTGCAAGAAAAATCCTGTGTTTTGAATAATTGACAGCATACACCCTGCATGTATGTAACAAATTTGGGTAAAAATAGTATATATGTAGGTATGAACTGGGAAGTTTAATCAATCAATAAATTTAAGACAATGTTCAGGGAGTGTGAAAAAAATAAAATTATACAAGATTTTTTTCGCTAATTAATTTTACTTTATACAAGGGGTTTTTTTGTCAATCAAAAATGATATAGGGAATTTGATGCAATTAACTCAAAATTATAATAACCAAAAAATAAATGGAATTTATTGACATTTCTTCAAACATCCTAGCAATTCGGTGCAATTAGGTAAATGCAAGTGCCCTTCTTCAGAAACGACACCTGTCATCTCATTCAAAACTTTTAAAGCCCTAAAATTCCTTCAGTTCAGAGCTTCAAATTCAGATTATTTACTGGCCCTCTAAGTCATCTTGGAACTTGTGTAACAAGCAGCCAACTTTGAAGCTCCATACTTAATTTAATTTCTCGACTCCTAGTTAAATTTAATGAATTTTAACTTAATATAATACTAGTCCTAACCTCGTGCCTAGACATGGGATAGTACTATTCTAGAATACAGTAAATATTAATATATAATTTTTATAGTAATAAAAATAATGATAAATTAGAAATATATAAGTTTATAAACAAAATTAAATTAGAGTTTGGTGGATAATTATTAATGCAAAATACTTTATAGTAAACTCAAAGTAAAAAATTTATACATGAACAAACCTATATGAATGTATACTTCAGTTGAAATATGATACCAACAACTATAATTTCTAGTATATAATAATAGTTTTCACTATCTTTTAAGAAAATTTCACTTAGAATTTAAAAATTGAAATAACGTGTGTTGACTCCATGTTGTAAAAGTATACTCAAAGGTTTAAAGCATATAATTTTATTAGAAATATTATTAAATATATGTCAAGTTAATGTGTGGCATTTTTCTTACAATTGGAATCAGGACATTTATTTTCTATAATGTATCACTTTTTGTATATAATTGGAGAGTCATTTTTTCTTTTGCATTATTTTAAACTTACTAAAATTTTTGTTCTTTATTATTGGAACTCGTGAATTCATAAAAAGTGTCTTCTTAATCTAGAATATCATTCCACTCAAAAAAAAATCGCTCATCAACAAACAAAAATATGTACACCTTAAAATTCAAAAAAAATTATTCTTATTATAGTACTACGAACTAAATGAAAGAAAAACATAATAATAAAGAAAACTAAATTAAATTACAAATAGAAAATTTGAATTAAACAATTAGTAACGGACTTGAAGAATAAAACAATGAGATAACATAAATGAAATAATAAAATATAAAAAAAAATGGTAGAAACTATCAAAAAAAAGGCTAATATGAAAAAAATTATATATTAACTTTTGTTTTAACAAAAAAAAAAAACAAAAACTGAAACTATATATATACAGATGAATAAAATATATAGGAAGAAGTGACAAGTTAAGTGGGATGGCGGAAAGAAAGTATGCAATGAAATATGAGAATATCCTTCTTATTATCATGTAACAAATTAAATGAATGAAAGTAATAATAAATGCAAAGCAAACTAAATCAACAAGTATTGGAACAAACAAATTAAATACAAATTTGAAAAATAAAATAATAGGACAATATAAGTACCAAACAATGCTAGAAACAATCAAAAAATTTATTTTAAAAACATCATCAAAAATTGAAATATGAAAAATAAAATGAAATAAGAAGTGAAATATGAAAAAGAAAATGAAAAATATGGTGACATGAATATGAAAAAGGAAAATAAAAGAGAAAAAGAACTTAGCATACAATTAAATTTAATAGCAAATGGCCAAACAAATTCAAAATGTTTTTGTTATTAATACAAATACTTGATGATTATGAGGAATTCAAACGGTAGTAGAGTTTGTAGAGAATATTTAAATATTAAAAATATTAAATGTAAAAAGATTTTAAACTTAAATTTAGATTTAAAAAATACCCATATAGGGATATTTATCAATATATATATTCAATCGATTATAATAGATTGCCTTCAATCAAAACAAATGTATTAAAGTTAGAAAATCTTTCTTATTATAGTATAAAAATTAAATAAACAAAAAGAAAACAAAAGAATCAAACTAAATTTATAAGAACCTAACTAAAACGAATCAATAACAAATTTGAAGATTAAAATAATAAAACATAAAGAAATAACAAAATAAAGAGAAGTGGTAGAAATTATTAAAAAAAGAAAAAAACTAACTTGAAAACATCATATATGAACTTTTATGAGGGGCAAAAAGAGCTTGAGTTATACATACAAATGAAAATATTTAAAAAAAAACACGACAAACTACTTGGGATCATTGAAGTAAAATACTCAAAGAAGCTTGAAAAAATTCTTCTTACTATAGGGCAATAAATTAAAAGAAAAAAAATAATGATAACAAATAAAATTTAAGAAAAAAACTTGAATAAAACAAAATAATAACAAATTTCAATAACAAAATTACAAGAGAACAAAAACAAAGAATAAAATACATAAAATGATGTAAATAATCAAAGAATTAATTTGAAAACATTATGAAAGTTGAATATTTGTAATGCCTATATACGAAAAAGAGAAAAATATGATTAAAAAAGAATTTACGCTCAATAAATCTCAATGAGAGATGGGCAATGGCTAGACGAATCCAAAATATTTTCTATTGGAGAGAAAAGAAAAGAAACAATTCTAATATAAATATTTAATGAATAGGACGAATCCTTATTGCTAATGTCTCTTGTAACTAATTTTTGGAGAAATTATTGAGCAAATATTAATAATATAATCTTATCTTGAATTTTTGGATTAGCATTGATTTGTTGGTTCAAGATAATGTACCTATACACTTATCCAAATATAAACTAAAATAAATAATAAAATTCGATCCACAAGTGGCAAAATTAAATTCATTGAAACTATCCAAATATATGTATACATGGCGCTAGTATTTAACCCTATGCCAATGCACGATATATATATATATATATATATATATATATATATATATATTCATAGATTTATATTATAAAAAAATAATTTTAGAAAAATAAATTAGCCCTTTTGCAAAATAAATTGATAAATATATTAGAAAATTGCATAATGGAATATGTTTGATTTCAATATTAATTTTCATATAATTAATAATGCAATGAAGTTTTTAAAATTTTATGTAAATCAAAAAATTTTAATTATTAGTAATGTAAATGATAAATATTGTTAATAAAATATTAATTTTTTTATTTTATCTTCATTATATTTTATCCATCTTATTTTAAATACTTGATAATTGTTGGATTCTTTTGGATAAATATAAATCACAAATATACTTATTTAAATTTATATAGAAAAAATATTTTGAATTTCACACATGGCAAAATAAAATTAAATGAGACTATCCACATATGCTCTTACTTGGGTAGCCTCAAGGCTTCTGAATTATATATATATATATATATATATATATATGGATTATTATTGTGAAATAACAATAATTGATGTATTAGTTAAATATCCCGCATCAATAAAAAATAAAAATATTGTGTAATTTATAATTATTTAGTCAATCCTTCCCCCATAATTAGCTAATTTTTGAGATTGAATTAGGTTCAAATTCATTTCGTCTATTTTAATTGCAGACGACTATGCTTGATTAAGATGTTCATATTAAATATCAATTGGGGGTACCACGATGATGATGATGATGATGATGATGATGATGATGATGATGATAATGTGCAAACGTTAATTCTCAAAGTAGAAAAATTATCCCATGAAGGAAAATAATATTAGCACACCAAATTTTCATATTGACACTCTACTTCAATTTTTAGCTTTAAACATTTGATTAAAATACCTTTTTTTTTTATATATTTTTTAAGTATCACTTAATTTGATTTATTGGATAAAATTATCATAGGTCACAAATTTTCAATTTAGTGGAACAACAACCACAACCTAGAGTAGAAAACCAAATTCTCTTCTCGACTTCTTAGCAACCATAAGTAAGAGCATAAAAAATCCAGAAAAATACAAATTTTGACGTACTTTATTTCTTTATATGAAGATTGATTTTTTTTTGTTATTATTGTTTCCTTTCTTTTCTTTTTTTTCTTTTTTGGTAGGATTAAACATATGAACCAGATAGTTTGGTCGAAATTCTATTAAGAGACACAAGTGTTTAAAAGTATTTAAGTTCAACTTTTACCTGTCTAATGAAAATATATTATCTTTTGGATTATACTATATTTTGCTTTTGAAAATAATTTGTATATTTAATATATTGAGTTTTGTTTCAAGAGTTTTTTTTTTTTTTTGTTAGAATGTTTATATATATTTCACCATTAATAGATGAATAGACAAAATGAAAAAGAAGATGTATATTAGAGTAGATGGTATATTTGTGATTCAAAATAATATAAGTATTATTGTATAAATTAGTAGGTATTTTAGTCAATCTCTTAATAAAATAATAGGAATAGAGTTTCAATATAAAAATTTGGAGTGACAATATCATCGCCATATAAGTACTATTATATATTTGATAAAGGTATTTGACCTAACATTTTTCAATTTTGACCAAATTCTAATTTTTTAGAGTTTTGAATTTTTTAATTAAAAAAATTGTCATTAGTTATCTGATGGAGTCTCTTGGTTTTCTAAAAATTCAAAATTTGAATCTATTATGTCTCTTAATGTGTATTAATTATTAATTAATCTATAACTCTCCCCCAAACAATATTGTTTCTTTCCCCTTTCTCTCCCCCCCCCCCCCATTCAAAATAGCCTTAATAAGACTTCTTCCATTATAATTTCTCAACAATGTACAAAAATCTACATTCCCTCACTTATCATCCATTATTTTTCTGATTTCGATTTTATAGGTATGTAATTTTATTTTTTATTGATCTTGAATTGTCGTCTTTTCATACGTTTTTGCTATTTTTTTTTTATTGTTTATTCAACTTTATGACTTATTTTATCTTTGTTATCCTATTACTATTTGTTTCTCATAATGTTAGATAGTTTTTGTTTTATTTCGGTATCATTCTCCATCTTACAAGTACTTTAGCACCATTTTATGTTCACATTGTGGAATTATTCATATTGGATATCATTTCTTATTTATAGATTTGTGCTTTTGATTTTCACTTAATTTGCTTTCTTTATTACTTTATCATTAGTTTATTTGAGTTTTATTGTATTTGGCTTTTTTACGTTTTAAAAATTTATACAAATTTATTGGTTTGTATTCTTCTTCTTTTTTTCTTTTTTCTTTTTTTTTTGTATAAAAATCTATTTAGTAAAGTTGACACATCTAATATTTTCACCTATTTTTGTTTTTTAGGTTTGTATTTTTCTTCTTCTTTCTTTTTTTTCTATAAAAATCTATTTGGTAAAAGTTCATATATCTAATATTTTCACTTATTTTCGTTTTTTTTAATTTTACTATAGTTGTTATTTTATACTATGTGGAATTTTTCCCCCTAAGAATTTTGTAGTTTTTTCTTTTTCTTTTAATATTATATTTTAGGAATTTTGATTCTCTTTTGCCCAATTCTCACTTCCTCTAATTTATTTTTAGTTATCTTTGTCTTAGTTACACTTTTTTTCATCAAAATTTCTTTTATTTTTTATTTTTTCTTTCAGGCCCCAAAGTACTTGGAAATCACCCAATTACTATCCTTAATGTTTATTTTTTTATTGGTACATAAACGTGATTTTATTTTTTAACTTTTGATATTAGATTTCTTTTTTCGTTATAATATTATATATGTATATATTTCTATGAGTCATGCAATTATCATTTTTCCATGAGGTATAATATTGGCACAAATAATACTTATTATTTTGAGATATAATTACATGGTTACAATGATGTTTATTTATTTTTTAATATTTTTTTTACGTGAGTCATAAAATTATTAATTTTCTATTTCATATCAAATTTTGAGATAAAATAAAAGTTATATTGAGATATAGCCCCAATGTGGATAATAATCCATTATTTTGTGATCTATTAACTTAAAGTAGCTCATAATTTATCATTCATAACTTTAATTTATCTAAAAATTTTATTTATTACTTTAGTTTTGATAACATATTTAGGTTTTAATTTTTTTTTTTGGCATGACAATACTTTTCTCTTTAAAAATAATTAAAAGCTTCGAATATAAATAAAGTATTACTTATTTAACTATTGAACTACATTGAAAATTATTTAGAATAAATGTTATTTTACATAAATAAAATATTTTGTTTTTATCTTTTACGCAGTATAATAAATTATGATATACATACGTAGTACGGGATGTATACTAATGTGTATACACACACACACATTTTTCTCCCATAAGTTATTTGATTATTTCCGGATCAATTAGTCGAATGATTAAGAAAGGTCAACATTTTTAGTTTAGAAATTTCACGCATGAGCTAATCTGTAATCATTAGTCAATTAAATTAGCTATAACAATGCCTGAAATTCTTGGATTACGATCTTTCTTGTAGAATTAATTACAGTGAACATATTAGGACTTTTAATTAATGCAATAGCCAATAGGGGGCCCAAAGTCAAACGAAGTTTCAAAGCAGAATTACCCCCGAAGAAAATGGTGGAAGAAAGGGAACATTAGAGAGAGAGAGAGAGAGAGAGACGTAAGTGGCAAGGATTTATAATTTCAAGAGTGCTACAAATGTTCTATGGTGCTGGTGGGTCGTATTAGCTTTTCAAGTTTCAATTGTTCACACTTCGTGGAATTAGTATTAGTATTCGCACATGCACCATAGGAGAATTTTGTTATTGCCAAACGCCTTCTCACTGAAAAGATGAGGATTGATATGATAGAATATCTAGACTGCACCTTGTGCAATAAACCTTGCACCTGGTAACGTGGTCACCCAATAACAACAGACGGTAAGGGAAATTCTAGTCCACGATTCGGTCGAGTCAATATTAATCACGTGACGAGTATTTTATATATGTCATGTGAATAGTCAATAATTTAGAAAGAGTGACCAATCACTTAACAAATGTAATACGCTTGCCATATGATTTGTTGGATTAAATTAAACCAGATTTGAATTAGATTTTTTTCAAGTGGCAAACATGGGGACGCACACCCAACCAATTATCACATGAAATATAAGAAATAACCCAAAATAAGACCTAAATTATATATCAAACAAACTAAGAGAGTAGTTGGTTGAGCTTGTAAGCTTCTAAAAATATCTTGTTAATCTTTTCGGTACTACTAAGGTATGTTTTGATATTTTCAAGATATTTGATACATTCTTGATTTTCAAATTCAAATGATTACTTAACAAATATTCTTTCCTTCTTTAATCATTTTTTTTATCTGTTTGGAAATAAGAAGATTGAATTGATTAATATCTTTACTTAATACCAATTATCACATGTTCTAATTCATGATAGGAGATTTAAATATAAATTGATTGATTGCTTTCCATATTATTATTAAACACATGTTTCGTATCTTTATTATTTTGGTAGGTTTGACTTTATTTATTCTACTGGAATTAACATCATAATGGCTTATCATCAATATAGCCGTTAGAAATTGATTTGTCCGACTGGAATTAAGGTCACAACAGCTCTTTCCTTTTTTCTCATCAAAATAGCCATTGGAATTATGACTATTTAAGTGAAAGTCTTATAGTTTAAAACGATAATATTGAGTCTAATATCAAGATTCTTACCATTATATAATTCTTGTTTGTTTGTTTTTTTTCCTTTTCTCGAGGGACTTTCGAGGTGAAGAGAGAGATTCCAAGCTCAAGAATTTCTTGGAAGTGAGTTGAGTTGTGAAGTGTTGTTGGGTCGTGCAGTTGCTGGTTGCACTAGAAGTTCCAACTAGGTATTTAGTGGACGTTTAAACGTGCTATATTGAGGTCTTGGTAGAAATGTTCAATTGCGAACTAACCGCCAGAACCAACCACACTCTCTCGCTTCAAGGGCCGGTTAAATTGTTTATTGTTTCTCTTTTTATCGAGAGTTTTTAACTCTTGATTGGTATTTACCTATTACACTGGAACTTATACTGTAACTGTATTAATACCATTTATTGTTAGCAGTTTATCCTAAGTGAAAATTTGGGAATTGGACGTAGTCCAATTGGGTGAACTAGGATATAAATCTTCGTGTCGTTTTATTTTTTTGTATATGTTACATCATCAGTTGCTCTGATATTATCGTTGGTACTTCCAGGCCAATAACTTATTTCTTCTGGTACTACTGTTGGTACTTCCAGACTATTAGTTATCTTTAATTTATTCCATTGCGTCTTACAAAAATCTTAAAAAGATTTTAAGACCTAATTCAACACCCCCCCTTCTTAGACACATCTCATCTATCACATCTTATAAGTTATTTGGGAGTTTATAAGCTCATTAAAAGTGTCTGTAATTTTTTTAGAAAAGGAGCTTATAAGTTTCAAAAATTAGCTGTTAGGAACTTATAACTATTAAAAACTTATAAACTCCAGAAAAAAAAAACAAAAGTAAGCTCTCCAACTTTTTTTAAACAACTTATAAATTGTCTAATGCTAAAAGATAAAATAATATAAATATTTTAATTTTTTTTCCAATATTCACTACAAAAAAAATGCATTTTAAGTAACAAAGTAATGGTAACAAATGTATATTTTGTCACTAAAATTTGGTTTTTGGTGACAAACTATGATTTTGTTACCAAAATGTTACTTTTTAGTGATGATAATGATAATTCGTTACAAAAAGCAATAGTTTGTTACCAAAAATCAAACTTTAGTGACTACAAAGGATATTTGTTATGGAAAATAAGTTGTTGTTACCAAAAAATTACTTTTTAGTAACAAATGAAAATATTAATTACGAATAATATAGTGTTGCCACTAAAAATAGTTTTTATTTGTGACAACTTTGAAATTTGTTATGAAACTTTAGACATGATTTATAATATATACTCTTTTATAGAGCATTAAGATTTTTTAATAACTGCTTTGTGTCTTTGATATCAGTGGACTATTAAAACCTGTTTGGATGTGCTTTTTTTAGAGAAAAAATATTTATTTTTTTGAAAAAAAAATAGCACTTCAAAGAAAAAAAATGTGTTTGGATGGGCATTAAAATTTCGTTAGTAATTTTGATTTTTAGCTATGTATTTTCATAGTGCCTAAAAAAATTAAAAATTAATAAATTAAAAAAATACAAAAATTAGTAAGAATAATAAAAAATTGTTCATGTAATTATATATATATATATATATATATATATATATAGTCATACATAATCTTAGTTATAGTTAACTATCGGACACGTAAAATATTCGGCATTCAAAAGTTACGGTGAAAAAATTGGCTAAATATTACGCAATATGCTATTATACGATTTATTAAAAGTAAGAGCACAATATGAATGTAAAAATATATTCAAAAGTTAAAATACGATTTATTTTGATATTATGTTTACATAAATTATGGTTTTGATGTAATATATATAATAAAAAAATATTATTTAAAACCATTCATTAAATTATTTAATTTATAATCATCATATAAATTATATATAATTATTTATATAATTATTAATAGTTTTTTTTGATATTATGTTTACCTAAATTATGGTTTTTATGTAATATATATAATAAAAAAAGATTATTTAAAACTATTCATTAAATTATTTAATTTCTAATCAACATATAAATTATATATAATTATAAATAATTTATTTTGATATTATGTTTACATAAATTATGGTTTTTATGTAATATATATAATAAAAAAAGATTATTTAAAACTATTCATTAAATTATTTAATTTATAACCATCATATAAATTTTATATAATTATTTATATAATTATTAATATTTTTGTGAAGTATTAAAAATTTGTTATTTATATGATATTCAATTTATAATTATCATATATTTTGATATATTATACCAACAAATATTTTTATATATTATAAATTTTAAAACGAACTTAATAAATTTTCATAAAATGAAAGTATTATTTTATCAAGTATTATACAACATATGGTATATTAAAGATTGTTATATTAAAAGTTATGAATATTATTTGTTAAGTTCAGAATATGTATGAAAAAGAAAAACAAAAGTATTTTTTAATTATTCCTATGTATAGTGCTATATAAGTATAGTACATGTTTTAACTATAATTATCAGAATTTATTTAATTAATACATAATTAATTTAATTAAATTAAAATTAATCAATGGACGTAGAAAACAAATAAGGATAATAAAACACCAAAACTTTTGACAAAATATCAATTGGTGTAGTGGCAGCCCCTAAATGAGTTGTACTTGAGGTCAGGAGTTCGAATCTATCCAGCGACAAAGCAAGAAATTCCAATAGGGTTGGCGCCGCGCGTCATGGGTCCGATGCAGGGGTTGGGCCTGTTAGCTATTTTGTAACGAAAATTTTTGGTCACAAAAAAATACTTTTTTATAACGAAATATTTGTTCACAAAAAAGTACCTTTTTGTGATGATTAACTAAAAGTCGTTGCAAAAACTTTTAGCGTTGGGCTTTATGGGACGAATTTTGATAATGAAAATATTCGTTACCAAAAGTTATAGCAACAAAAAACAAACTTTTGTAACGAAAAACTTCGTTACAAAATATTTTTTTTTTTGTAGTGATTACATTTCTACTATATCAAACAATATTTATGCACATGAAATTAATTTTATTTTAACTCTTTTGGTCATCAATATACTTTAAAGAAAACTTATA
Source organism: Petrea volubilis (assembly GCA_026212405.1). Lineage (NCBI taxonomy): Eukaryota > Viridiplantae > Streptophyta > Magnoliopsida > Lamiales > Verbenaceae > Petrea > Petrea volubilis. The sequence continues at coordinate 3,560,612 of CM047886.1, read as the reverse complement.
AGCACTCATTTTTACCAAATAAAATTACAACTTATAAACTCTAAAATATCTTATAAGCTACAATATCTTATTTTATCCAAATACTTTAAGAACTTATTTTTAAAATAAGATATAAGATCTTATAAATTTCAAAAATATCTTATAATAAGTTCTACTAACTTGTAAGCTCTTTCGAATAAGTTTAGCCAAACAATTCCTAGGATCATGTCCCCCGATGGGGTCACTGTAGGACCCGAGTCAAGAACCAAATTTCCTAATTGTTGATACAACATATCAACTAACGGCCTAGATATTCTCTTAAGGAATACTACAGGTGGGGCCACAAATCGACTACTATAAATATAAAGATAAGAATACTAGGTAGGGTTACACACATCATTCTATCTATATAACTTGTTTATATTTTAGCCCTTTATCCATTATCTTCTCTCACGTCCTAATTTAGGAATCGAATGACCTACACTGGGGACCTCCCGGCGGATCCAATGGTCTTTAATTCTTTCTTTTTGGCCATATAGCCTTCAAGCGACCCAAGTCCATACACCAATCATTCTTTGTTACATCACCATAGTATTTAGTGTTTAGGTTATGGATTCAAGTTTTTGTAAGTGCAAGTATTATTCAGATTATATTCTAATCTCTTCATATCGAAAAATAGTTCATTAATATTTATTTAATATTTTAAATACTTGGTGAAGGTGTCAAACAAAATGAGGTAGGTTTGGGACTTATAATTTATCAAGATCCCTTATGCCTTTTAATGTGAGATAATACTATGATATCACCAATAACATATATCTATGTTCAATCTAATATCTTAATAGAATTGTAGAGATGCATTTACTTTTGGTACATTCTACGATTTAGTACCAACACTTTATGTTGATAAGGGAAACCTGGATCAGAAGCTTTGTAGTTGTTGTTATTATTATTATTATTATGAAAAATAGAATTGATGATGTCAAAACTTGGTCAATTACCTATTTTTGAGAAGAAGGTTATCCACGCGACAATCAAGGAGGATCTGGTCTTGTGGGAATACTGGTTTGAGTCCCCAACCTATCAAGAGATGAACACACGTGAGCCTAGCCGGAAGTGCCTCCCACGAAGGCTCTTCGACGCCCAAGTCAGCGTATAACTTGAGGAGAGAAAGGATACTTCAGGAGAGTAATAGTAA
>CM047886.1:3521740-3558935 GCA_026212405.1 Petrea volubilis | reverse complement strand
CTTTTACAAATTTTAGAATAATTAAGTGTAATTATCCCAAATGCCATAACATATTTAAGATATTCTAAAGAAACTCAATTAGCTAAACATATTTGGCATGTCAATGAATGTGTGTGTGTGTGTGTGTGTGTGTGAGAGAGAGAGAGAGAGAGATTAGATTTAAACAAATGTATTTTTTTTTGTTTGATTTTTTTTTACAAGTTAAGATCCAATACATGCAACCGCATGTAACATTTCAAAGGCCCTTTCATAATTCATACTGTGTTTGGTACAAGAGAGAAAATGGAGGGGGGAAAAATGAATTTTAATCATCCACATGCAGTACTAAAAAAATAATTTAAATTGCCACATATAATATGGCACTTTTCAAAAGTTTGTCAATTGTGTACCTGTCATGTTATTTCATAAAAGTGTATTAATAAAGTATGCAAAACTTGAATTTTTTTTTTTTGATAAATATGCAAAACTTGAATTGAAATGTATACTTTGTAATACTACAACGTGTTAAAATAAATTATTATGATACTCAAATACATGACATTTTAACTAATGCTATCAAAATATTACCAAACTAAGTTTGCTTTTGGTGACACTAGCTAATGTATCATGGATTTGATAGTGACGATAATTTATTTTAACATTTTATGGTGTCATAAGAAATATATTATAGTTTAAATTTATGATAACTGATTGAGGCACTTTGTATAAAGTACTACAATAAGTACACAAATGTGATACTGCCATATTTAAAAAAAAAAAAAAAAAGGTTGCCCACAATGTAGTCATGCTGTATAAAATAAATATTTTTCAATGAAAGTTGACAACGTCGTACTCGACTATTGTTAAAAAAAAATTGTTGAAGACGATTTTGGTATTGTCATCTTTAGGAGGGAAAATATTTTTTAAATGAAAGATGACTCTCTTATTGTCACATTTACCCTGAAGTCCATTATGGTATACTAAACTTAGGCTACTTTGGTAAACATCAAAAAGTTTATATTAAAAACATAATCAAAAAACCTTTTTTATGTTAAAAAGGTAAGAACTTCAGTACAAGAGGCAGCCAAATTCTTCTTGTCATGGGCTATTATTGTCCACCAAGTAAAGTAATCTTCAGTACTTGGTTTAATTGGTGTGATAAAAATAAAGTGAAACCGCAAAGCTTTGGTTCTATACGGAGCAATTTTAAAATTTGAGGAAAATACACCTAACTTGCTAAATTATGATATTTTTTACATATTGTTATATAAGTTTTTACAAATTGCACTTTCCAATTTGAACCTTTTTTTTTTTATATATACTTAACTTCATACGGTCATTTTTTGACAATAAAAACAGAAGGCGTATCTTTATGCAAGCGGTTGCTCATTGACGAAAAATGATCAAAGGGGTTAAGTATAAAAAATATAAAATTAACATGATCAAGTGCAACTCATTAAAATTCGTATAATTATATATCAAAAAGGACCATAATTTGAAGGAGTGTAAGTGTAAGTGTTGTTAGAAAAATTGGTAACAAGAGTTGGTAAGTGATCAACTTTGGCCAATGATTTGATAAAGCTCCATTTGTTGTTTTGGAAAACAAGTTGATTGTTCGTAATCTATGTCGCGAGTAGATACGAAAAATGTGTTTAATTGCTCAAAACCAATTTAGGGTGAATGAGAAATTAAATGCACAAGTTAGCTATGTGAAAGCTAAAAATGGAGTGTTAAGTGTGGAATGTGGTTGTCCCACATAGGAAAAATAATACAAGAGTGTCTTGTATTTAAATGGCAACTTGCAAATAGGGGTTGGCCCCTTGGGGGTTCACAAGTGTGTAACGGGGAGAGAACCTACGGCTCAAACCAAACTCACACGCGCGCGCCGCCGCCGTCCGGCCGGCCGGCTCGGCACGGCGAGGCGGGCCGGGTTCGGGCTCGTTTCTTTTTTTTGGATACGACCTGAATTAAAATTGGATCGGAACCAGCTGAAATTGTGAATTCGGAACGCACCCGAACAGGTGCGAAACCAGCGCCTGGACCGAGCCACACCCGAACGGGTGCGAACCGCGCTGGACCGGTTCGGTTCTAGCGAACAAGTGTGAGCCGCGCCTGAACCGGTTCGGTTTGACCGAACCGGTGCCTTCCCAAAAGTTGCAACTTTTCGCCCACAACTCCTCGGTTATTATAAATAACCCCCACTATTCCTCATTTCATTCATTCAATCAAAATCAGAGTTCTCTTTACCTTCTCTCTTTTTGTGCATTTGCTCTCTAAAAGTGAAAGTGAGTTCTAAACGCCTTTTAAGTTCGCCGTTTCTCGGAAATTAGAGTGCTCTTTTTCCGAGAAGATAGTCGTTGTATCTTGGGAGACGATTGCCGGTTCCGTTAGCACCAGTGCGGGGCAATCTCGTCTTAAAGACAGAGAGTCCAACTCTCGCCTCGACTAAAAACCATAGCATAGTCACGCCCTTATAAAGCCTTACTTCCAACAGTTTAAGACGAGATTTTCTTTGTGATTAAGCTATGACCTCTGCTGCTGCTGTTACTCCTGCTCCTGCTCACGCCGAGAAACCGGAGAAATTCTCCGGGACTGATTTTAAAAGGTGGCAGCAGAAGATGCTGTTTTACCTAACGACTCTGAGCCTAGCAAGGTTCTTAAAAGAGGATGCGCCTTCTGTGTCTGAAAGTGAGAAAGACACCGAGAAGAGGGCTGCTTATGATGCATGGGGTCAGGGTGACTTCCTATGCAGAAACTATGTGCTAAATGCGCTGGACAACACACTGTACAGCGTATATAGCTCGTTCAAAACAGCCAAGGAACTATGGGAATCCTTGGAGAAAAAGTACAAGACAGAGGATGCTGGCTTGAAGAAATTCATAGTTGGCAAGTTCCTCGACTTCAAAATGGTGGACTCCAAGACTATCATGAGTCAAGTCCAAGAGCTGCAGATAATATTGCATGATATTCATGCCGAGGGAATGCAGCTGAGTGAATCATTCCAAGTAGCTGCGATGATCGAGACGCTACCACCAGCTTGGAAAGATTTCAAGAATTACCTAAAGCACAAGCGGAAGGAAATGGGGCTTGAGGATCTGATCGTTCGGCTTCGAATTGAAGAAGACAACCGAAAATCTGAGATCAAATCAAACAAGCTGCAAATGGAGGCAAAGGTGAATTTGGTGGAACCAAATGCTAGCAAGAAGCGTAAACGTCCTAGCAGTGGTCAGAAAACCAATAGTGCCAAAAGGTTCAAAGGGGACTGCTTTAATTGCGGCAAACCGAATCATATGGCGAAAGACTGCAAGGCCCCTAAGAGAGGCAAAGGCAAGAAGGACCAAGCCAACTTGACTGAGAACATAGGGGTGCCGGTTGACATGACTGAGTTGAACCTCTCGGCAGTGGTGTTTGAAGCAAATTTGATTGACAACCCGAGAGAGTGGTGGATCGACACCGGAGCTACGCGCCACATTTGTTCGGATAAAGAGTTGTTCTCTTCATATATCCCGATCAATGGACGCAAGCTATTCATGGGCAACTCAGCAACCTCCCCAGTCGTCGGTTTGGGCAAAGTGGTTTTAAAGATGACCTCGGGCAAGGAGCTAACCCTGATGGATGTGCTGCATGTTCCAGATATTAGGAAAAATCTAGTTTCTGGTTCATTACTTGTAAAGGCAGGGTTTAGGCTAGTATTTGAATCTGACAAAGTTGTACTCACTAAGAATGGCCTGTTTATAGGAAAAGGTTATTTAAACAACGGGCTATTCAAAATGAATGTAATGACTGTACTACGCAACTTTGGTGATAATAAAGTTACTGCTTCTACTTACTTGTCTGAGTGTTCAAATTTGTGGCATGTTAGATTAGGACATGTGAATTTTAACACTTTAAAAAGACTAGTAAACTTGGAGTTATTGCCTTCATTTAATTTTGACTCAAATAAAAGGTGTGAGATCTGCGTTGAGGCAAAACTAACAAAAACACCTTTTCATTCAGTTGAAAGAAATACTGAACCTCTAGAATTAATTCACAGTGATATCTGTGACTTAAAATTTGTGCAAACTAGAGGTGGGAAAAAGTATTTTATAACTTTTATTGATGACAGCACAAGGTTCTGTTATGTATTTTTGCTACGAAGCAAAGATGAAGCCCTAGAGGCATTTAAAAACTATAAGAATGAGGTTGAAAATCAACTTAGCAAGCGAATTAAAGTAATTCGTAGTGATAGAGGTGGAGAATACGGTGCTCCATTTGATGAGTTTTGCTCCGAAAATGGCATAATTCATCAAACTACAGCTCCATATTCACCACAATCTAATGGTGTTGCTGAACGCAAGAACCGCACTCTAAAAGAGATGATGAACGCTTTGTTGATAAGTTCAGGGCTACCCCAAAACTTGTGGGGGGAAGCCATTCTTTCGGCTAACCACATTCTTAACAAAATACCCCATAAAAGTAAGAAGGAATCTCCGTATGAGTTATGGAAAGGACATAAGCCTTCTTATAAATACCTCAAAGTGTGGGGGTGTTTGGCTAAGGTGGAGGTACCTAAGCCTAAACAAGTGAAAATAGGGCCGAAAACAGTTGATTGTGTATTCATAGGGTATGCACACAATAGTAGCGCATATCGATTTCTTGTACACAAGTCAGCAATTCCCGACATAACCGAAAATACAGTCATTGAGTCAAGGAATGCTGTATTTTTTGAAGATATCTTTCCATCTAAAGAAAAGAAAGATGAAGGTTCTAGGGAAGAAAGTTCAAATAAAAGAACTTATGATGCTGCTATTGGTAATCAACAAGAAACTGATGAACCAAGACGCAGCAAAAGAGCAAGAAAAGCTAAGAGCTTTGGTCCGGACTTCCTAACTTATATGTTAGATGACGAGCCTAGAACCATTAACGAAGCATTGTCCGGTCCAGATGCTCCGTTGTGGCAAGAAGCCATAAACAGTGAGATAGATTCCATTATGCACAATCACACTTGGGAATTAGTTGACCTCCCAGCAGGTACAAAACCATTGGGATGTAAATGGATTCTCAAGAGAAAGTACAAAGCAGATGGAACTATTGATAAGTACAAGGCCAGGTTGGTTGCCAAAGGGTTTAAACAAAAAGAAGGCCTTGATTTCTTTGATACTTACTCGCCTGTGACGAGGATAACGTCCATAAGGGTTCTCATTGCCATTGCAGCCCTACATAACCTTGAGATACACCAAATGGACGTTAAAACAGCCTTTCTAAATGGTGAGTTAGAAGAGGAGATTTATATGGAACAGCCCGAAGGCTTTGTTGCTCCGGGACAAGAGAATAAGGTGTGTAGACTCGTTAAGTCATTGTACGGACTTAAACAAGCTCCAAAACAGTGGCATGTGAAATTTGACATGACAATGTTGTCAAATGGTTTCCGAATTAACGAGTGTGATAAGTGTGTATATATTAAAAGCACACCGAATGCTTATGTCATAGTCTGTCTTTATGTAGACGACATGTTGATTATGGGTAGTAATCATGATATCATCGTGAATACTAAGAGAATGTTGACAAAACATTTTGATATGAAAGACATGGGTGTTGCCGATGTCATATTAGGAATCAAAATCCTCAAGACATCTGAAGGACTAGCGTTGTCACAAACGCACTATGTTGAGAAAGTGCTTAGAAAGTTTAATGCGTATGATAGTCCACCTGTGAAAACACCCGTGGACTTAAGTGTACATCTAGCCAAAAATCACGGTGAACCCGTGGCACAGCTAGAATACGCTCGAATAATAGGCAGTTTAATGTATATAACAAACTGCACTCGTCCGGATATAGCCTACTCAGTAAACAAACTGAGTAGATTTACAAGTAATCCAAGTAATGAACATTGGAAAGCGCTAACTAGAGTGCTGAAATATTTGAGACATACAATGAACTATGGATTACAGTATACGAGATATCCAGCTGTATTAGAAGGATACAGCGATGCCAATTGGATATCTGACACGAAAGATACTAAGTCCACCAGTGGATATGTGTTTACGATAGGTGGCGCCGCAGTGTCTTGGAAATCCTCTAAACAAACCTGTATAGCTCGATCCACTATGGAATCAGAGTTTATAGCTTTGGATAAAGCTGGAGAAGAAGCTGAATGGCTGAGAAATTTTTTAGAAGATATTCCATGTTGGCCAAAACCGGTGCCTGCTATAGCAATACACTGTGATAGTCAAGCAGCTATAGGAAGAGCACAAAGTGGCATGTATAATGGTAAGTCTCGACACATTCGTCGGCGACATAATACTATTAGGCAGTTGATCTCGAGTGGAATCATCTCTCTTGATTATGTGAAATCAAAAGAGAATCTAGCGGATCCGTTAACCAAAGGCCTTCCTAGAGATCAAGTATACTGTTTGTCGAGAGGAATGGGGTTAAAACCCACTAGTTAAAGACTCGAGTAGCGGTAACCCAACCATGTTGACTGGAGATCCCAAGATCTTGGTTCAATGGGACAACTAAGCTACAAGGGTGTAGTAGAGCGCTTACTACCCATTCCTGTGACATGTGAGTGCGTCCTGCAAAGGGGTAAAGGATAAGCTAACGCTTTTAATGATTCCTGTACCTGAGTAGGTGGAGTATGGCAGGATACTCTTAAACAGGAGATCACCTATATAAGTGTGAAGTGTGGCCGCTTCAAAAGGTAAACACTTATGAATCCAAGATATGGCCCACGGCCAAAACGGGCACAACCATGAGAACCGAAAGGTGTTAGGAAAGCTGTTGTGAGAATACTATTGTCTTGGTTTACACGGACAGCTGGACAGTTCAAGACATCACGTTCACTGACTAGCTAAGTAAATCCGATGGTATATCTCTAAGGAAGGTTCAAAGCCACAAGCTACCTATCCTGATGCTGCAGCTTTTCGCTAGAACTCACTACAGTGTCTGCATGAGTCACATAAGCATTAATTTCATTCATGTGGGGGATTGTTAGAAAAATTGGTAACAAGAGTTGGTAAGTGATCAACTTTGGCCAATGATTTGATAAAGCTCCATTTGTTGTTTTGGAAAACAAGTTGATTGTTCGTAATCTATGTCGCGAGTAGATACGAAAAATGTGTTTAATTGCTCAAAACCAATTTAGGGTGAATGAGAAATTAAATGCACAAGTTAGCTATGTGAAAGCTAAAAATGGAGTGTTAAGTGTGGAATGTGGTTGTCCCACATAGGAAAAATAATACAAGAGTGTCTTGTATTTAAATGGCAACTTGCAAATAGGGGTTGGCCCCTTGGGGGTTCACAAGTGTGTAACGGGGAGAGAACCTACGGCTCAAACCAAACTCACACGCGCGCGCCGCCGCCGCCGGCTCGGCACGGCGAGGCGGGCCGGGTTCGGGCTCGTTTCTTTTTTTTGGATACGACCTGAATTAAAATTGGATCGGAACCAGCTGAAATTGTGAATTCGGAACGCACCCGAACAGGTGCGAAACCAGCGCCTGGACCGAGCCACACCCGAACGGGTGCGAACCGCGCTGGACCGGTTCGGTTCTAGCGAACAAGTGTGAGCCGCGCCTGAACCGGTTCGGTTTGACCGAACCGGTGCCTTCCCAAAAGTTGCAACTTTTCGCCCACAACTCCTCGGTTATTATAAATAACCCCCACTATTCCTCATTTCATTCATTCAATCAAAATCAGAGTTCTCTTTACCTTCTCTCTTTTTGTGCATTTGCTCTCTAAAAGTGAAAGTGAGTTCTAAACGCCTTTTAAGTTCGCCGTTTCTCGGAAATTAGAGTGCTCTTTTTCCGAGAAGATAGTCGTTGTATCTTGGGAGACGATTGCCGGTTCCGTTAGCACCAGTGCGGGGCAATCTCGTCTTAAAGACAGAGAGTCCAACTCTCGCCTCGACTAAAAACCATAGCATAGTCACGCCCTTATAAAGCCTTACTTCCAACAAGTGTAAGTTGAGGAAAATTGCTCTCGGAGAAAATGATGGATAAACTTCTTTACTTTTGTATGTTAATTCTTATGACTTTTAGGCATTATCATATACTTACATTTTTGTCTACCTACTTTTGGACAGTAGCCCAATAATCAATTCGGTTTTGGCGGAATACCAGACAGGTCCATTTTATGTCGATAAGCAAATATTTTCTTTTGTTCACATATCACTCACTTTACAATTGTGATATGCTCATGTTTAGCTGGAATAAACAATCTCTAATTGGCTTTGTTCTTTTTCTGTTTTTCTCTTTTTTATTAGTACTCCTATTCAGTTCACACACACAAACACACACTATATATATGTGTGTGTTTTCAGGGCGTGTATCTGATATTTTGTTTGCTGAAGTCTCTAAATTTTAGGTGCTAAAAATTTAAGATATTGTCTAATTGTTAGTCTAATAATAATTTTACTTTTTTTTGTGATGGTTTATATCAGTTTATAATAACACCCACATGCATTATATCAATAAATCCCAAATTAAACTCGTATGAACAAGAAATATTGTTCTTTTATGTATCGGTAGTAAACACCAAGCATTGCGTACTAAGTAATGACACCACCTTTTGTCTTACATCGAATGTAGTTAAGAAATTTGCTCATCTTATAAGTAATTTCCTTTACTAATCTTGTGAAACGCCTTTTTATCAAATGACAAAATCTCATTATTTTTTAATACAAAATAATGGCTCATAGGGTCAAGTTTTCATGATCACTACGAATTCGAGCATCATCAAATGGGTGAATAATTAAGTGGCTCGGAGAGCTCAATCCCGCACCCCGCCACCCCCAAAAGTGTTCTCGACCAAGCATCTAATGTTGAGGGCGTGGGAAGGCATCCATGAGTAAGTGGCTTGGCAAAATCTCTTTGGCATATGGTCTCTCGCTTGATTGGCTTGGCTCTGACAAGCACTAACCATTTGTGTGCGAGGGCTACTCTACATTGTATTCGAAAAGTTCTACATTGACATCTGATACAAATAGATCGCCACCTCAATTTTAATTAGGTGTTCCTATTAACTTTAACCTCTAAATAGTAAATAATATTGTTCACATATATGAATTAATCACTCTTTATACTATTTGCAGCTCTTGTGTATTATACTTGAATATATTGATCGACTTGAGGTCAAAGGGTATTTATTGAAAACATTTTCGACAAAAGTGTACATGATCATTGCTTGATAAGTCAGAATTCATTTTGATGTCTCATTAGACCAATCGAAAGGTATCAATTGAAGTCATTTTGGGCGAGCTGATATGTGCTCATTTCTAGACTAGATCGACGACTCTACTTAAAACAAGATTTGTACCTCATCACTTAGCAATAGAGACATGCATGCATAATTCAATTTCAATTACTAACATAGCATAATCTTTACTATTTAATATTTTAACACCATATATATTTAAGAATTTTCCATAAAAAAACAATGGTAAACAAACATCACCCCGAAACTAGAACGTGGCTTTTAATCGAAATCTTCCCAACTTTCTTCCACTTCATTTTATGAATTGTATTATTCATTCTATCGAATTTAGCAGTTTTAATTTTTTTTAAAAAATGTTCAACATAAAATTTCATTTTTAAAAAAAAAAGAAACTATGAAACTACTATTTCAACTAAAATCAAATCTCGACACATTAATTCCTAATTTTAGTACTAAAGGACGACTGCTGTATCTTAACTTCAGTAGTGCCAAAAAAGAAGAGCATTAAAAGAAGATATTTTTACCACAAAAAATTCTCCCCTCTTTATTACACACACAGACACACACTTGTAAGAGAAAAAAAAGTCTGATGCAACAGGGTTTTCCATTAATAACCTCTCTGTTAAATTGTCAGAATCATTAAAAAGAAGAAGATGTTTTAAATTATGCAAATTTACTAGGGGCTTATCCAAACAACCCCTATCAAATCAAGCAATTATTTATTAAGAGTAGGCCCGGCCCGTTTGCGAAGTTGGGGAGCACAAATTTTCAATCCTTATTTTGTTGAGGATTCATTATTGTCAAATTTGAAAGATTTTGTGTGTTAATGCCAATGGCACCAACAGTAGTACAAAAATGATCATACCCGCCGTCAAATTTAACGGCGATGCGACGTTAATTCCTCTTACTATTTCTTACTTTTTGTACTTCCAATTTTGAAAATTATTCTTTTCCGAACCAAATTTTATCTAACTTGATCCACATAATAGTAAGGTTGTGTTTGGTAGTCATTTATAAGCAGAATTATATGAGTATCATACCTATAGTTATATTTGGTATAATTTTTTTGATCTTCATAAAGTGCATGCTTGGTTTTTTATCAACAATTTATGGGATTCCATCCATTATGGATGAGTGGGATGTGTAATTTAATCGGTTATTTTAATTGAAACGATATGGGTTATAATTTACTGCATTATACTTAAATATGTTAGACATATCCCAAATTAAAGATTTCTTCATAATTTGATTATATCCACGCTAAGAAGGAAAAAAAAAAAACTATGTAAGCACTATTTGAAAAATATTTCATAAAATAATACTTGCCACCAAACTAATTATTGTAATGAATTGATAATAAATTTAGAATATATTTATCAAATGATTTCAGTATTACATACAATGTTATATTAGTGCCAAATACAACCCAAAATGTATTGTAATTATCATATGATTAATTATTTTTTCTATATTATGCACCAATCATATTTTGATATAGTTTGGTTTGCTTGGTTGTGCATGATAGGTGCACAATCGATCCGAATATTTTATTTGGGTTAGTTTAAGAGAAGGCACATGATACATCGGTGGTTTAATATAAATTATAGGAAACAAAATAAATCTCATACCATGAAATAAGTAAGTATAATATGCCATCTATCAAAAAAGCAAAATAGGAAATGAAACTAAAACAAGAGTGTAATTATAAAATCACAAAGTATGCCTCAATTAATCCGGACGGGATCCCCTGCCCCAAAACGATGCCCCATCTCATGTCTCATGCTCTAAATTCATGACAAGTGTAAAACCTAATGAACATAACTAAATAATCTGCCGTTAAGTAAATTTTAAAGATTTACACTTGTTATGAATTTAGAGCATGGAGCATGAGATGGAGCATCGTTTTACGATAGGAGATCCCGTCCGCAATTAATCATACCAATACTATAAATCTTATCAACCAAACTGAAAATTAAATCGACTTATCCTCAAGCACTTCGAAACTATCCATGTGCTTATCTATCACATTAAATCTCATACCATAAAATAAATATAATACATTTGTTACGTGATTATCACCGAGATTAAGTTAAGCCGAGTCCTCGAATTTTCCATAATTTTGAGTGGAAAAAAAAGTCTGTTGTTTATATTCGTTAGAGCCAAACGGCAATTATCATCTCACCCACCAATCATTGTCCTATACTTCTATTCTTCCAGCTAGCTCTGCTCCCCTCTCCCTCCGCTCCTGCCCCACTCCAAAAACTAGAATCTCTGCCGGAAAAAATGAAATTTCACCGGAAAAATCTCATCTTTCTAATGGGCTTTTCTTGAAAATTCATATTTCAGAGAGGTAATAATATGCGAACTGATTCAATTTTTTTTGACAAAAAATAAAAAAGAAAACCCTTTTTCTCGATCATTTTGCTGCCTCGTTTTATTGGTTTGCTCTATATACTGTATTATGTATCTCTTTCTCGTTGTATCTCTTTTGTGTTTGTTGAATTCTTGAAAACGTGAAAAAGCTTCTGAAGATACATATGTACATGCAGATTTTAATTATTCAAAGAAGTTTTCGTTTTTCTTTTCTCTTTCTCGTTTCATTACAGAATTTTGAACTGAGGACTAAAGAAAAAAATCTGATCTTTTTACTTCAATTCTTCATATGGGTAATCAGTATTTTATTTTAAGAATCTGGGTTTTTCAGATTTTCTTGGAGTTCATGAAGTGGATCCACTTTTCGAGTGTAGCAGTTGTTCAGATCTTTTGTTCAAATACAAATAAATGCTAGCCTTGAAATCTAGGGTTTTTAGTGTTACACGTGAAGCTAAGCTTTTTATTCTCTGTACGCTATGCTATAAATCTTTGCAAAAGTGTTTTAGTCAAATGATTTCGTGTTGTTCTTGCGAGTTAAAAGCTTTGCTTGGTTTGTCTCTCTCTCCCTCTCTCTCTCTCTCTCTCTCGTGAAAAATAAAAATAAAAATGTTTCAGGCATATGATTATACACAGTCTATTCACTGTTTGCTTGGCCGAGAAGCATAAGTCTCAGACCACAAATATAGGCTTTCTCTTTTTCTGTTTCTCTTTCTTGATTGTTGCTCAGATTCCCCATAGTTTTTCAAGAATCTTTTGTCCAAATTTCACTTCAAGATTGTTTTCCTCGAGAGTTTAGTTTACTCACTTCACATGGGCTTGCATTTGATTTTCTCTTAGCCTTCTCTAGCTTCTAGTCTGAACCTCTCTCTCTCTCTCTCTCTCTCTCTCCTCATTGAATTTTGTTGTGCTTTTTCATGGTGAACTATTTTCAGGTTCTTTTGTTACTGCCCAAGAACTCAACATGATGTTACTGCATGCAGGTCTGAGAATGTTTGTGGAGTTCGAGGTTTTTTTTCCGTCCATTACATCGATTAAATCCAAGCAATGTGGTTCAAGATTAACACTATAATCTCATAGTGCAAACCCATTCATGGATATGAGCAACTTCAGGCCCGAACTCCACGTCGCCCAGCAAAGCCGTCGAGATAAGTTGAGAATTCAGCAAGATAATGCACACACACACCCTCTTCATCATCATAATTTCTCAGTTTATGCTAACAATTTAGACCAAGTTGGGAATATATGCTACGACCCTTCAGAATTTTCCTTAGAAATGTTGAATTTTTCGGTTTCACAAGGCATGTTAGCTCAAAAAGATGGTAATTTGATGGCCCATCATCAAGAAGAGCCCGAAAAGCGGGCCGGGTTAGAGGGTTCGTTTGAGAGTTTCTCTAGAACAATTCCAAATCCTTCAGCCACAGTGAGTAGTGACCCACAATACTTTAGCTGCACATGGAAAAGCATTGGCTCACAGTCGAACACGGATCATTGGGTGACTAATAATCAAACCCCCATGTTTGTCGGGGAGGGCCTGTCTGCTGGTTCTCAATTGAGAATCATGAATAGTGCTAATCATTTGGATGTTAAACCTTATCTCGGGTATGATCAAGAATTTCAGTCTAGTGAAGTTTACCAAAATACTTTGCAAGAACTTGTTACCTCGTCAAGTGTTCGATCTTTTGTCCCTGAGAGATTGGCTTCTCTTAGACAAAGGGGTTCGGAGGAAACTAGCCATGGGGGGCCTTGGGGGGTTGGCGGGGGTGAACTCGTGCTTCTTAAGAATCCTTCTGATTTGATAAGTAGGCCAGCTGACGGGTGCCATGTTCAGTGGAGCGGTGATCAAATGGATTTTGCTGCTACTAGGAATAACGGTAATAACAATGCTGATAATTTTTGTAACACTCAGGCCCTTTCTTTGTCGCTCTCATCTGTTCCATCACCCAAGGTGCACGCTACTCAGGTTGCTGAGAAAGACACTGCCGCTCTTGACTTAACCGATCATATTCAAGAATCGGGAACATGGAAGCCCGAATACTTGTCTTCGTCCAATTCAAATGTGTCGGGTGGTGGGAGGGTGGTAGGAAATGCTAGACAAGATATGATGACTCATCGGAATCCCGGCCCGCTTGGCCCGTTCACGGGCTACGCGACAATTCTGAGGAATTCGAAGTTTTTGAGGCCAGCCCAGCAGTTGTTGGATGAGCTCTGCTGTGCAGGCCGGCCAAAGAATGTTGAAATGTGTGAGGTTCCTGATAGGATTTCGGAGGCAGTTAGGGTTTCTGGTGATGTTGTTGGTAATGCTGAACCTGCTGTGAGAGCAATGGTGGGTGATTCTGGTGGCTCGTCGTTTGCGTTTAATGGTTCGAGTGATAAATGCCGGGAGCCTGGGGGGATGAGCTGCTCAACTGATTCTTATCGGCCTGAAAATCTTCAGAAGAAGGCGAAGCTTATATTTTTGCAGGATGAGGTTGGTAAACTTTATTTTAGATGTTTTTTTTTTTATTGTTTGCAGTTTTTTAAGTATTTATGTGAATCGACATTGATTGGCATTGCTTATATGCATATGTACACACGCGCTCGTGCGCATCTATATATATATGTGTGTGTGTGTGTGTGTCACAACTTGAGGATTCTTGTTCAGTTCTTATCTGCAAAATCTAAGTCTCTATGGCCCTGAACGTGTGTTTTTGGTTAGTTTCCACCATTATTTTTTGAATTAAACTGATAATCCAACGATTGAAATGTTATATAATATTTTTCTTACTAGCACTTGTTGGATCAAGTACAAATGACTGAGGACAGATATGACCCTATATTTCCTTCTAGAATTGGCATGTAGAAATTCAGTCTTGCATTTTAGTACTCGTCTTATCCAATAGGAAGAACCTTTCCATAATTATTTTAAAGAGCCTCCTCATATGATATAGAGCTATTTTGAAAGGCATCAATGTCAGATCAGAATTCGTTCTCTGACTTCTTTCTGTAGCAAATTTAGAGGATACATCTTTATTGAGAGAATGATGTTAATTACGCAATAAAATCAACGCCTCTCCTCCGTTGTTTATGAGATTTCCTTCCTTGTATAATCATTTAATGCATTATATGGAAAATTGGACTCATTACATTTCAATAGTCAAGAAAATAGTATTTATGAGCTTGATGTTGGTTTATGGGGTGTTAATGGAAGGGGTAAATGTTTGATAATCTCAGTCTTAACATCCAACATTTAGTTACCTACTTATTTTCAAAGCTATTCAGATATATGGGGCCCCAATCATGCACAAAGGTATCTAGATTGTGGCACATATGTGACTTACTTGAGAAAAGATATTTAAATACAAAAATGTGGTGTAATCTAGACCTGTTGATGCATGTATGGGGCCCAGGATTGATTCTTATAGGAATGTTCCTATATAGATTGGCGTAGATTGCTCTTGCTATTCCAACTAGTCAAATATCAAGACAATTTTGTTAGTTAAATCTGTCAATAATCAAGTTTAATGTTCTACGTTGACCACGGTTGCATTATGATCCAGCGTGCCAATGTCACTTAACATGTATATGTTTGATTTCTTACTAACACCTAATTAGCTGTAGTTTTATCTTTAATAATCCCCAAAAATATGGCGTCTTCGTTCATGGTTTGTATAGGAGTCTATGAACAACGCTCGTTTCTGTCCGAAAGCTTGATTTTCCGTCCTTTTGTATACCCCACAACTTGTGATTTTCGGCCAGGTGATCTTAGAGCAGTACTTTGGCTAGCTAGTTACATGATACGTGGGCCAATCCACATAGTTTCTCAAGCTGTGACATGTGATGCATCTTTGTAAAAGTATAACTTTTTGCACATGGTGAGACATTTTTCCTTGTCTTCTCTTCTTCTCTGCGACCCCTACCCTTTACCCACCCACCCCTAGGGGTTGGGGTGTTGAAATGATCTGAAAATAAGTTATTTGGGCAAGAAATTTATCAATTTCAAGAAATGAAGAGCTCTATTCGATATTGATTTCACTGATAACGAATCCTTATCCTTTCAGTTAGCCGCGGAGTGTTAATCAAACAGAGAGTTCTGATTGTGGAAGTACTTATAAAAAATAATTAAGCTTTCTTTATTGGCAATTTGTTTATTTTACCTATTAGAGTAATGAATGTGTTGCTTTAAATATTTTAATTACTCGGGTTTCTGACAAATGTATGTTCTTGTTTGTAAAAGGTGTGCAAAAGGTACAAGCAATATCATCAGCAGATGCAAATGGTGGCTTCATCCTTTGAATCAGTGGTAGGACTCAGTGCCGCCACTCCATATGTTTCATTGGCTCTAAAGATGGTATCCAAGCATTTCCGGTGTCTGAAAAACGCAATAACAGACCAGCTCAAAAGTATACGAAATGCCTTGGGAGAAGACTTGTCGTCCCCCTCTGCTGGTACAAGCAGCAGCAAAGGCGATGCCAGTGGTGTATCTATGTTAAAGTTCTTTGACCAAAGCTTTCAAAAGCAGAAATCGGCTGGTAGTCTAGGCATTCTTGAAGGCCACCATATCTGGAGGCCCCAGAGAGGCCTACCAGAACACGCTGTATCTATTTTGCGCGCGTGGCTCTTCGACCATTTTCTTCACCCGTAAATCTCTCTCTCTCTCTCTCTCTCTCTCTCTCTCTCTATGTGCATGTTTGAAAGAGGAGTTTTGCTGCTTTCCAATCTTTCCCTCTTTTGGACTCGAGCTGGTTTGCTGTCGTAGGTGCAGAAGAGTGTGTGTGTGTGTTGGGAGGAATGGGTCCCTTTTTCACACAGCTCATATTTTGAGAAAAACATTGAGATTAGCCATCTATATACACTTTCATTCATCCCTATCTTAATGGAATTGAGTTTGTTGTTGTGAAGGTATCCAACTGACACTGACAAGCATATGCTGGCCACACAAACTGGTTTAACCAGAAACCAGGTGACTTTTATGTTTAGTTTTGGGGTTAATTGTGTATGAGTATGCACCCTTTCGCTTGATGGATAGATACATTTCTGATGACACGCACACATTGAGATAGATAGATATATTTGATCTTATGTTGTATTCATCTACATCTACTTAGAGACTAGCGTATGCAGTGACTAATCTGCTGGCCAAATTGTTCAGGTCTCTAACTGGTTCATCAATGCCCGTGTTCGCGTATGGAAACCTATGGTCGAAGAGATACACATGCTGGAAACGAAAGGAGTAGTGCCTGATGGCGGCTCGGGATCAGATGCTGCTGCTAGTAAAACTAATGGAAAGACCACATTCGAAGCTAGTTGTGACCAACCGAATCACGACAGCAGCAGCAGCAGACAGTCTTTGAATAACCAAATGCAATGCTCAACCATCAACACTTCAGAACAAGACCTCGACAGGTCGATCAACACAAAGATGTGGAATCATGAAAAGCGCTCGAGAGTCGAGTACCATGTCCCTTCGGGTGTCGATGGGTCATTAATGGGGTGGGCCCCATCTCACCGGAGTGGGAGTGAGATGGGGGCCGCCGGCCTCGGTGCGGTTTCGTTGACATTGGGTCTCAGGCAAAGCGTGGAGAACGCTCAACGGCCGCATTTCGGTGGTCAGATCATTCGGGATTTTGTTGGCTGATTGATTAATATGTTAGCTTTAATTGCTATATGGGAAAGTTGGTGAAAATTTAGATCATAGAAATAAAATGCTGAGAAGAAGTATGCTTCTTGCAATGGTGATGTAACAGAACTTAAGGAAATTTGGAACTTGAGATTAAGAAATAGATGGATAATTTTCTCCAGAAGTGTAAGATAAAGGAGTTGCTACACATAGAGCAATTTTAGTTGGGGATATCAATGGAAGAAAAACATGTATATTAAGCTCAAGGGTCAATCTAGTGGGCCAGCAATATTTTGTACAATGGGGTTGTAACCAATTTCTTGCGGCTAATGTATGGCGAAATTTGTGATATTTTCTACCTGATTTCTACCTTTTCGTTTATGTTGGCAAAGCATAATTTTAGTTTTGTTTGGATGGGTTTGTTTCAGACGATAAACACTTATTTTTCAAAAAAAAAAAAAAAAAAACTTGAGCAACAAAATAGTATCGGTTGGATTTTTTAAAAAAGCAGAAGTTAAGAAGCTAATAGGAGGAGCTTTTCATAAAAACGTATTTTAAAATATTTTAAATTTCTTTATTCAAATGTTAAATTACTTCGTTTAAAAAAAAAAAATTTTATTATAGAAGAGCACGGGTTGAGAATCACTTTAAGCCTATTTAAATAGTTCCTTTATATTGTAAATGGTTCTCTTGATTCAAAACTTGAAGTGAAAACATTGTTAATGATAGTATAATCACACTAAAGCAGTGCAAAAATAAATTATCTTCGATGTTGAATTAATATATTTCTACTCAATCAAGTAATTAATAACTATTCAAATTATGTCCATGCATATGATACACACAAAATAATTGCGATCTCGCCCCCATTATCCCCTTCAATTTTTTTTTTATATATATTTATATAGGAGAAGAATAAGTTGATGAAGAAATATTTAGTTACAATGGAAAAATCACTACAAAAAAAAAAATAATATGAGTGAGAAAATATAAAAATAAATTGTCGCTTGTCACAAATAGTTATATCAAGTGACAATACTTTTTACTTGTCACTAATTAAATTGGTTTAGTGACAACAATATTTATTTTATCATAACATTAATGGCGACATCAATTAATATTTTAATTATCACTACTGTTAATTAGTAACTTCCCTATGGTAACAATTTGGTGATAAAAGAGAAATTGTCAATATAATTTTGTGACAAAATCCCATTGTCACTAAATTGTGTGTTTATTATCACTGACAAAAATGACATGGATATTTGCGATAATCAAATAAAAAGAAAAGTTGTCACCGATTATAGAAGCTATATTTCTTTTCTTTCTTATCTTTCTTGCTTTTTACAGGTTGTCACTATAATGTGTCATTTAGTTATCATTATGGCGAAGTCAGTCATAAATAATAACAACCGTTATATCATGTTATCTTTAAACTATTTTGCAACAAAATAAATGTCAAAATAACTTAATATACGCATTATTTGTTTCAATTTTAATATTGTCATTTAATATTTTAATCACTAATATTATATATTTTGCTTGTAGTGTATACAAAGAGTACTTAGCTAATCATCAGAGAGAATAGGGTTCTCCAATGCAAAAATCATTATCTTATAAAGTATATATAAACTACAAAAAATGATAGTCTTTGACCAACTAAAATGTTGGAAACTCATTTTTAAGAATTACTTTTACTTGAAACTTGCAATAGTAGATTTAATTTTACCTTTTATTGTGCTAAGTAAATTCTACAAATAATTTTGTCCTTGCAATATTGCCTACAATCTTTGCCAATCATTGTTCATCAATTATTTGCATATTTTCTATATAGGTGGTGAAATCAAATAATTACGGGATGAAATATTATTGATAATATGTAAAAAATTCAATAAAAAATTTCACTTGAATAATAATTATTTTTTCAATAAAAAGAATGTTATACACTTGAAAACACACTTGAGTTTTACCCATTGTTTCTGAATTGTGAAAGAAGTGGGAATTTTTTTTTAAGTTGGTTAAATTATAACATGAGAGTGTTTTTCATCAACAACAGGAGTGCTTGAAAATGCTTTTACTTTGAAAAGGTTAAAATTGAATGATATTGGAATAAATCAATCGCGGGTCAAAATTCCAAAAAGTAATTAAGAAATCAGTAAAAATTCTCTTTAAAAAACGGGAGCAAAAAAAAAAAAAAAAGGAAAAGAAAGTTAGAAGTAGACAAATAGAAATTGGAGTGTCTAGAGTTTAAATTTTCAACATATCTACCACCAATCTGCAAAGAGCATGAATAAATTGTAAACATTGATATCATGGTAAGTACATTATTTTTTTATAAGTAAATATAATTTACTTATGGCCTAGTATATAACTATGTCATTAATTTATCTCTAATTTATATGTATCCTACTTGAAATAAATTCTTTCATAATTATCCTTTTCATGCGATTTTACAACAATTCCACTCAAAAAAAAAAAAAAAAGACGGGTGGTAGTCGTGAAGGATAGAGAAAAGAATATTGTTGATAAATAAACTAAGAAATAGGCATAAAGTTTAATTTTTGATCACTTAAAATGTAATTTATAATGGGTTTTTGTCATTGCGCACTCTTGCATTAAGTACACTTATATTGAAAAATCCTATGAAATAAAAATTAGTACACAAAACCTTGTAAAATGTGAAAATTTTCGGCGAAAACCCTCGGTCGATAGTATAATTTGTATACGCCATTTCTGCTTGTATGATTATATTTTAAACTTGAAAATTTACCCTTTTAATATTGAGTTAAACTTACAAAGTCATTGTGTTAATTCTAATTAGTACAAAAAGTCATTTGTTGAAAAAAAAAAAATCTAAATCTCGTCAAGTTTTTTAAAAACTAGCAAAAGCAAGTAAACAGGGGCTAAACCTATATAATTGAAAGTAATGGGAGTAAAATGAAATTTTTCCTAAAAGAATTTCGACATTAGATTTGAACCGCGTCTAGCAATCCCCCGCATAAACCCCTCTTCCACCCTCTTCGCTAAACCTAGCTCTGAGCAACGCCTTATACAAGACCCTCCGACACCGTTTCTCCGCCGCTCGCTACCCCAGCCGCCCGGCACCGGCGGTGTCATCTCCGACATCGTCTGAACAGGTATCTTCTACTACTACTATTTCGTTGTTGTGTTCACTTGTGTTTTCCTTTTCTTTGTGAACTTGATTGAGCTTTTATTTGTATGGAGAGTGTGGTTAGTTCTTGACATTGTTTACTGGCAACTAGATAAATTGACTTATTTTGTACAATTCTTCTCCTCCTGCTGCTTAACCAGTTGAAAAATTTTCAAAGGTGGATAGTTTTTTATAGTGTTGAGTTTTAAGGGAGTTTGTATGATTCTTTTTCCGATTAAGCTATTTATTGCCTCATTAAATTATGGTTTTGGGATCTGGGGTTTTGGTGTTGTATTATCAAAACATTTGGCTAATGTTGGAAATCGAATGTTGCAGGTTATATAGTATTGGTAGATATGGATGATAGTTTGTATGATGAGTTTGGCAACTATATTGGACCTGAAATCGAGTCCGATCAAGAGAGTGACAGGGACGAAGAAGAGGAGGAACTCCCCGACAGGGCTGAGGATGAGGAACATGCATCTGATGATGAGCAAGGGCCCGGGAAACCAAATGGGTGGCTGACAACTACCGAGGATGTTGATATGGACAACCAAATTGTCCTAGCTGAGGACAAAAAATACTACCCAACTGCAGAGGAGGTTTATGGTGAAGAAGTCGAAACTCTAGTCATGGATGAAGATGAGCAGCCACTCGAACAACCTATTATAAAACCTGTGAAAAATCTAAAGTTTGAGTTGGGGGTTAAGGATTCATCAACATATGTATCGACGCAATTCCTTTTGGGTCTTATGTCGAATCCTATACTGGTCCGGAATGTTGCTTTGGTGGGCCATTTGCACCATGGGAAGACTACGTTTATGGATATGCTGGTTGAGCAGACTCATCACATCTCAACCTTTGATCAGAACAGCGAGAAACATATGAGGTATACTGATACAAGGATAGATGAGCAGGAGAGAAGGATATCCATCAAAGCTGTTCCTATGTCACTTGTTCTTGAGGATAGCAACTCAAAATCTTACCTATGCAACATTATGGACACACCTGGCCATGTGAACTTTTCCGATGAGATGACTGCTGCCCTGAGGCTTGCTGATGGTGCAGTTTTAGTTGTAGATGCTGCAGAAGGAGTGATGGTAAGTTTTCCTCCTTTTTTCCTGCTTTAGTTTTGTTTTAGAGGTCTGAGTTGTACTTATTGTCCAGCTTGAGTTATTCTGAATAGGATTTTATACCTTGAGAATGCCAAGGATCATGAGATGTCTAGTAAGTTACCACTGTCTTCCTTTTAGTTTAGTAATGTCCAGATCACTAATAGAGTACCTAGTTTAGTGCCTACCTGTCCAATCAAATCTGTTTTTCCACATCTGTTCAGTCATTAAGGACGGATTTTGATGGCATATTGAGTTTAGTGTTGAGTGAAGTGGCTTTGCAGTTTTGCTTAGATGGCATAGTGACTGCAATATAATCTATTGTCTGGAGAAAATATCGTTTTTTAATAAATTTCTAAAATCATTGTTTTCTCTAATGTTTTTTGGGCCTAAAACTGTTTTTCGACCATATTGCTTGTGTAGAGGTTGTGATTGATTTAAGTCTAATTAGACAGCACATCAATGAATATCTAATATTTGCCATTCTGACACTCTTGCATGTATGGTTTATTTATGTGTCCAGACACTGTTAGTATATCCGATGTACATGTTTTAGATGCCATTTTGAAGTTGAAGTTTCAAACTCTGCTTATGATTATACGTACTCTTCTATATATTTGAGATTAATTTTAACTTTGTTAACAGGTAAACACAGAGAGAGCAATACGCCATGCGATCCAGGAGAGGATCCCCATAGTTGTTGTTATAAACAAGGTTAATTCTTGAATCCGGTTCCCTGTTTTATGGGTCACGCCTTTCTCTTATTTTAGTGTTTGTTTGAAGTTCTGCTGTTAATGATCTTTACAATTTTATTTTAAATTATATAATCAGGTTGACAGATTGATTACTGAGCTCAAATTGCCGCCAAAGGATGCCTACCACAAGCTAAGGCACACAATTGAAGTAATCAACAACCACATAACTGCTGCATCATCAACTGCTGGAAATGTTCAAGTTTTTGATCCAGCTATCGGCAATGTTTGCTTTGCAAGTGCTAGTGCGGGCTGGTCTTTCACGTTGCAATCTTTTGCTAAGCTATATGTTAAGCTCCATGGTATTCCTTTTGATGCTAATAAGTTTGCTGCTCGGCTTTGGGGGGATTATTACTTTGATTCCGATACTAGAACTTTCAAGAAGAAACCACCTGCTAGTGGAGCGGAACGATCCTTTGTTCAGTTTGTTCTTGAGCCTCTTTATAAATTGTATAGCCAAGTGATTGGAGAACATAAGAAGAGTGTGGAAGCTACCCTTGCTGAACTTGGTGTGACTTTGAGTAATGCGGCATATAGATTGAATGTTAGGCCTCTTTTGAGATTAGCTTGTAGCTCCGTGTTTGGCAGTGCCACGGGCTTTACTGATATGTTGGTTCACCACATTCCATCTGCAAAAGAAGCTGCACCACGGAAGGTTGAGCACATTTACACCGGACCTAAGGATTCCACGATATACCAGGCCATGGAGGAGTGTGATGCATCAGGTCCCCTGATGGTTAATATTACAAAACTGTATCCTAAGTCAGATTGCAGCGTCTTTGATGCCTTTGGTAGGGTCTACAGTGGGGAAATTGTGACGGGACAGACTGTGCGTGTATTGGGAGAAGGCTATTCTCCAGATGATGAGGAGGACATGACAGTGAAAGAGGTGACAAAGTTATGGGTCTATCAGGCTCGTTATAGGATTCCCATTGGCAAGGCCCCTCCTGGTTCTTGGGTTCTTATTGAAGGTGTGGATGCTTCTATTATGAAGACGGCAACACTTTGCAACTTGGAATATGATGAGGATGTGTACATATTCAGGCCCCTCCAGTTTAACACTCTTCCTGTGGTGAAAACTGCTACTGAACCTTTGAATCCCAGTGAGCTGCCAAAAATGGTGGAGGGTCTTAGGAAGATCAGCAAGAGCTATCCATTAGCAATAACAAAGGTTGAAGAATCTGGGGAGCATACTATCTTGGGCACTGGAGAATTGTACTTGGATTCTATAATGAAGGACCTCAGGGAGCTCTATTCAGAAGTGGAAGTCAAGGTGCTTGTTATCTTCACTTTCTTTCTTATTCTTATTATTCTGATGATTCCACTTTGAGAGTTAATAGTTCCTCATTCTTATTGGTTTTTCTCATGCGGTCTGCTCTCAATTTCAAATAGGTGGCAGATCCTGTTGTCTCATTTTGTGAGACAGTCGTGGAATCCTCTTCAATGAAGTGTTTTGCTGAAACTCCAAACAAGAAAAATAAAATTACCATGGTAGGCGAGAAATGTAGTATATAAAATATGAATTTGTAAGTTAGATTTAATTATTACTTCACAATTATTCTCTTTTAGATTGCGGAGCCATTGGAGAGAGGGCTCGCAGAGGATATTGAGAATGGTGTTGTAAGCATTGATTGGCCGAGGAAGAAGATTGGTGACTTTTTCCAGACAAAGTATGACTGGGATCTGCTTGCTGCACGGTCTATTTGGGCATTTGGGCCTGATAAGCAGGTGAATTGAATGCATATTTTGTTGTCAATCATCTATGTTGGATAATGATTATAGTTATTTGTTTTATCATATTTTTATAGTCCTTGATTGAGTTGCTTCTGTTCATATGTTTGATTGTGCATGTTCAATAATGACATCCATCTATATTATCAGGGTCCAAATATTTTATTAGATGATACACTGTCGAGTGAAGTTGATAAGAGCTTGCTCAATGCTGTCAAAGATTCTATTGTTCAAGGGTATGTTCTTTCTTTTTTTTTTTTGCCTTTTCCATTTTTCTGGTGCTTTTTCGTTGTTCCCTGCCTTCGCTGTTGCCCTAATGTGCTCTTGACAGGTTTCAATGGGGGGCTCGAGAAGGTCCCCTCTGTGATGAGCCGATCAGAAATGTAAAATTTAAAATAGTTGATGCTAAAATTGCTCCAGAGCCATTGAACCGTGGGACTGGCCAGATAATTCCAACTGCTCGACGTGTAGCCTATTCAGCTTTCCTAATGGCTACACCTAGGCTCATGGAACCTGTATACTATGTAGAGGTAACTTTCTCCTCTGATCTTTGATCTAGTCATTTTGAATAATTAGAAGTAGATTCCCTACATATTTCTTGGTTTACCAGTGTAGGTTGCTTGTTGCAAATCTACCAGGTCTAGAATTAATAGGTGCTCGACTTTTACATGGGCTAGAGATAATAACTGTACGGAGAATCTAACTGGAAAAAGGGAATATTTAGTGCCCTTTCTTACAGCAACTGATCCTGTTTAACTGAGATTTTGTGGATTCTGTTGTCAGATACAAACTCCAATAGATTGTGTATCTGCAATATATACGGTGCTATCGCGTAGGCGTGGTCATGTCACTGCAGATGTTCCACAACCAGGGACCCCATCTTACATTGTTAAGGTCTGAGATTCAATTACTCTCTGGACCGTGCTAGTTTTTCAACTGGCATGATTTGATTAAGCATATTTATGTTTGTTACTAACAAATTTTCTCTTTCTACGATTCTAGGCCTTTCTACCTGTGATAGAGTCATTTGGTTTTGAAACGGACTTGAGGTACCACACACAGGGGCAGGCATTTTGCTTATCAGTGTTTGATCACTGGGCAATCGTCCCTGGAGATCCACTTGATAAAAGTATCGTTTTGCGCCCGTTGGAGCCAGCTCCGATCCAGCATTTGGCTCGTGAATTCATGGTGAAGACAAGGCGTCGTAAGGTATAAATCCTCTGTCGGTGGTGTATATGTTTCATTTTCCATCTCATGTATTATATAATCGTACTTTTAAATTCATTTACTTTATATCCACCATTGGTTTTGCCAGGGAATGTCTGAGGATGTTAGCATCAACAAGTTCTTTGATGAGGCTATGGTGGTTGAACTAGCTCAGCAGGCTGCTGATCTTCATCAACAGATGATATGAAGATGAGCTGATATTTGCTATTAAGCATTGGTGAGCATATTTTCAGATCTTCAACGACGACAGGATTGTAGAATGACATGTACTGTACTGTAGGATTGTTAATGAAGA
The DNA here is from genome assembly GCA_026212405.1 of Petrea volubilis. Classification (NCBI taxonomy): domain Eukaryota; kingdom Viridiplantae; phylum Streptophyta; class Magnoliopsida; order Lamiales; family Verbenaceae; genus Petrea; species Petrea volubilis. The sequence goes on along the minus strand of CM047886.1, from coordinate 3,533,530 downwards.
ATTTTGTTACTGCTTAGAGGGGGTAAATGTTGTTAAAGGGAAAACTAAAATGCGTTACGTTTTGCGTAGAGGTTAAGTTTTTGTAGTGGCTACTTATGTTTGTTGACCTACACTGGGAACCAAAGTCTTCACAGATTCTTTGTGATATATTCAAGGTAACTGGATTACCACTTGTTCTTCTCCCTCCCTCCCTCTCCCTCCCTCCCTCCCTCCCTCCCTCTCTCTCTCTCTCTCTCTCTCTCTCTCTCTCTAAAACTCGAAAACCATTATCATAAAGTCACGACATTAGTTTCATTTACATGCCTTTTTTCGTTTCCCCTCAATTTTTCGCCCAGCATCACCACAGAAAGCATTTGATGAAGTCATCGAATATATTGTTACCAAAAAATAAAAATAATGTCGGATAGCACCATTTGCAACCGCTACATGCGATAATATAAAATAATAAAAATAATAAATAAAAATTAAAATGTCACATAAACGCTACATATTATTCTTGGTTGCTTACCCTCCAGTGTTTTAATAGAAAACTAAGCATTCTTTTTCTAACTAGTTAATATGTATAAGATAATTATAAAGTCGGGAGGTGCATGTGCATTTTTTAGATCATATATGGCTCTGTCAGTGGTTGCTCGCGTTAGAAAGTGTCAAGAGTATTATATTATATATGTATGTACAGGTGACTATACGTATACTAAGTCGTAGACTCGTGGTCACACGAATCCTCATCAAGCAATAACAATTGTGTATCCAATTGAATTTTTGCATAATAAATTTTAGTCTATTCTAATGCTAATTTTACGCCTATATCTGGATGAATTCATGTCGGCATCGAATTCATTGTCATTTATGATTTATTTAAATTATGACATATATGTTGACCAAAATACTTCGTTTATGATTTATTTGATTTGTGACATACAACCAATGTTTTAAAACCCGAATCGGTCCGGCCGATCCGATTGGTTGGATCGCTATCCGGCCAAGAAAATGGCCTAGTTAGATCCTCGAAATCGAAAGCTCCTCAAAATCAGTGTATTTTGTCAGAACCGGTAGTCTGGCGGTTCAACCGGTTAACCAATCAAACTGATACTAGGTCATTAAAATCGGCCAGGTCATTTTATAGTATAAATTAAGCCCCAAATTAATGAACCTTAGTATTTTTTTTCCCCTCCCCCTTCTCTTGTTCCATTAGCCGCTTCACAATTTTTTTTTTTTTTTTTTGTCTCAAATCACAAATTCTCTGCCAATTGAATCGAATTCGATGGTGCTGTAGTTTGTATGAACTATGAAGGTCATTTTATTTTTCATCTGTATGGTTTAAAACTTTAATTAAGAACATTAGATATGCTTGATTTAGGACAATTAAAATTTCTTGAGCAAACTTTTTATTATATTAATCTTGAACGAAATTTGTTTCTTTCTTTTTCTCTTATAAACTTGATTGATCATTAATTAATTTATTTTTATTGTTGTCTATAATGTTATTTGTATTTTTGGTTTTAAATATTAATTTTAAATAGGAAAAATACATGATTATTATTATTTATTATTTGAATTTTTTCATATATTAAATATTATTTATTTTATAATTATGATGTTACCAGTTCGATCGTGATTAATCCGGCGATCGAACTAATGACCCTTAACCCATTTAATTATCCGATTTGATGAACGATTGGAGTTGCAAAACATTGCATGCATCAACATGGACAAATTCAGCAAGTGGGGCTTTGTCATATTGAAAAAGTATTTAATGTGGGAAGCTTATGACTTTGACCTTAACGGTTTTGAAAAGTAAAAGTTGACATAGTATTTAGATGATATCTTGGTGAAGTACTATTGACCACGCCATATTTTTGTCATGGCTATTACTTTAATTTTTTTTTTTTTTTTGCCTTTTTGGCCAATAATACCTTAAATCCCTATTAATTCGCAACACAATTTATTCGGCCAAAAAAAATATTCTGAGAAAAAAAAAAAAGAAGAAGAAAAGAAAAAAATAGACATTAAGGTAACTTGTGAAATCAAATAAAGCACTTTAATGACTATTTGAAAAATTGAAAAATGGCGTATGGGGCATTTATTGTATTTTTTTCCTTGTTTTTTTGAATTTACAAGGCATTTAATATCCCACGGCTGAAAAATATGAAGAAAAAAGTTCAACGCTAATATAGATTATTCAAGGAAAATTAGAAGTCCAGTCAAATCGTGTCCGATTCAAATAGTTTGATTTTTTCACATTTTATATTTTATAGAACTAAGCCGCACATAAATGCGTCAAATTACTATGGCATACCCAGTACGATACATGGTATTGTTAGTATTAAATCATTAAATTTGATACTATTTAATGTCATACAAACTCTAACTAAACCAAGCACTAAAACATTATACAATGTTTCAGCATAGCTGTATATTTTATCTATCTTTCTATTAATTAATTGGGTTTGATTCTACACAATTTTATTAAGGACAAAAATTACAAAAATCCTAACGAAATTACAAAAAGTTCTTCAACTATTGAAAATTACCATTACCCCATGACGTTTGCATTAATCATGTAATAATTAACGGAAGGCTAGAAATTTCAAAATTATCCTTAATATTTAATTTACAAACACCCCTAAGATTTGATAAAATTACAGAAAAACCCTTTAGGTATTAGAATTTATAGCCACACTCTTGCTGGCAACGACGACGGCCTCCCAATGTCAGAAATTTGTAAAACACACATCTTAAGAATCACCCCGCTCCCAATTCCAGAGTGATGGCTTCCCAACATCGTTTGACCTCGTTTAATTATTGATTAACGTGCCTCGATTCTCATAGTTCCAAAGAACTTCATCGGAATCCGAAGGTGTCGACACTACCGAAACTGCCTTAATTCAAGGATTCCAAATCTATAAGAGATAACCACGTCCAAGCTTCCTTTACGTTGGTCAAAAGGATTCTCTCCTTTGATCATTGATTTGCTCACCGGTGGTATCGTCATTGTATCATTGACACCCTTTTCTAGATTTCGACCATAACATCAATCATAAAAGTTGTGAATTATTTTCTCCCCTCTTAGTCGCGAAATACTAATGATATGAGTTTTTTATTAGATGGACAAACCTTAAGGGATGTATTATAAATTTTAATACTTTAGAAGAGTTTTTTTGTATTTTCAACAAACTTCGGGGGAGGTATTTATAATACACCATTTTGACCAACAATTAACAAAATATTGAACGAGGATATTTTGGAAAAGTGCATAATTTTTTGGATGAAAACTTAATCGAACCCTAATGGAAGATGTTTTTTTGTTAATTTATGCAAACGTTATGGGCTAATAGTAATTTTCAATAATTGAGAAATTTTTTTTATAATTTTGTCAAAGGAGGTTTTTATAATTCGCCCTTTTATATAAAAAAAACAATAACAATTATTGGTTGAAATTCCTTTTGCCTTTACCATTTTCTTAAATTAGTCATTTCTTTAAAAACGTCATACGTCCTGCAAAAGACGAACCTATGTTGTGATGAAGAAGGTGTGCGGTTAAAGTTTACTTTAATTAGAAATTTTAGATCTTATGATATATTAAATATTCTTTTAAATATAAATTCTCAAATTACTTGAGTAAACTTAGAGTGTATATTATATATTAGTCACTATGATTTTATAATTAAGTTATTCAATTAAAAAAGTCTACCAAGTGAAGTTTAACAATTTGGTACTTTTCCTTAAACGTCATCTATAAGTTTTGAATATCTTATTTTAGAAGTTAACACTATAAAAAATGCACAAACCACTTAATTACAAATTTAATTTATGTGATAAATTTTATTTATAACAAATTTCTTAATAAATATCTTATCATTAATTATTTTTTTAGTTCTATTCTCATAAAATTTTATGCCTAACTCATCATAAATATTTTAAAGCTGTGATAAAATCTTTCCACCACAAAACATCCATTAGTAAAGGATGTTCTCTTTCTTGTAGTAATAAGCTCCTTGCTTAAGAAGTTTACGGCACACTTTGCACCATTTTACAAACTCTCAAAATCTCATTAGATATTTTTAAAAAACTTATAAACTCATCGAAACATTCTCTAAATTGGTCTTGACTTAACTAGAGTTAAAATAAAATTTCCTAAGAATTTATCTAATATTTATTAACAATTAAATATGCAAAAAAATAACTGCCCCAACACAATCTTATCAATTAAAAATTTTGGGGAATATTTGCAAAATAAAGCGCCCCGCCCCCGCACCCCCCCCCCCCCCCCCAAAGGAAAAATAAAAAAGGAAACTACCTAGGAGCCAAAGAGACTGAAATTTCCGTCGGAACCTTAACTCTGTCGGCCCAAACCCGAGATGCCAAATAAAGCTTGGATATCTTACCCGAGACCCATTTCATTTCGGGTCGCTTTTCCGGATCCTCTTGCACGCATTGCAGCGCCACACGTGTGAGCTTCTCCGCCACGTCCACCGGGAACGAGTCCCTCAGCCTCTTATCCACCCACCGCCTCAGCCGCCCCTCTACCGCCTCTCCTCCGCCGCCCTCCTCCACCGCCCCCCTCGCCGTCTCAATCACCGAAATCAACCGGTAATTCCCGCTGCTCCGATCCAATTTGTACCTCACCGGCTCCTCTCCGGTCATCAGCTCGAGGATCACGACCCCGAAAGCGTACACATCGGACTTCTGCGTTGCCACGCCGGTGGCCTTGAACTCCGGCGACATGTAGCCCCTGACCCCCTCGAATTGCCTCTCGCCTGGCGGCGCCGCCGCCGAAGTTTTCTCCTGTTCCCTCGTCTCGCCGCAGAGCTCCGCCGCGCCGAAGTGGCAGATCTTGGCGTTGAAGGAGGGCTCCGTGACGATAATGCCGCTGCTCTTGACGTGCTTGTGGACCATGTCGATGCTCAGCCCCGCCGTGCTGTGGATGTAATCGAGGCCGTAAGCCACGTCCGTCGCGATCTGGATCCGCGACGTCCACGTCGAGAGCACCGTGAAATCCGGGTTCAATTTGTTCCTCAGGCACTTCCCCAGGTCCAATCCGTGTACGAATTCGTATACCAGGTATATATGCTCGCCGGAGATGGAGATTCCGAGGAGTTTGACGATGCTCGTGAAGTGGCTCTTGCTGATCACGGCGAGTTTCCGGTGGACGTCGGAGTTCGTGACGGATTTGCGGAGCTTCCTCTGGAAAACGACGGCGTCCTTGCCGCCGAGGACGCACCGCCACGACTGGGAGGAGGAGGAGGCGGAGGAGTGGCGCTTGGCGAGGAAATTGTTTGTGGCGGCGCGGATTTCGGAGAAGTCGTAGATTTTGGTGCTCTCCGGGAGGGTGTCGCGGAGGCTGGAGAGGGAGGTGCGACTGGAGACGGAGGCGGTAGCGACGGAGCTGTCGAGGCGGTAGTAGGCGGAGGACGACGACGACGACGACGCGGCGGCTGAGGAGCTGCTTTGGAACGGATTCGACAGCGGAGATTGTGGGGTTCTTGACGACGACGCTGCTGATGATGATTTTCTTGGAGTTCTTGAAGGAACCGGGCTCGGATTGGGGTCCCGAATCGGTTCTGAAGCTCTTGTCGCCATTTTTGTTCTACACATAACAGGAAAAGATCACAAAAATTGTGATTATTCCGTCTGAGTTTGCAATTGAGGGATTAAAATTTGGATTGAGGGAGTCATATTGGGTAGATAAAGAGAAATTGAATTGAATTTCGAGGCAGAAATGGGTTGGGTTTTAATGTAAAGTAGATGAAAAAGTGGTTATTGAGTGGTGTGGTGATAAGGACAGGAGTCTTAGAGAAGAAATATATTTTAGGGTTTAACGATAGCCAAGTTTGAAGTCGACTATTGTTATTCCAATTGCGTGCTGCCTTTTGGGTCTCATGGTGTAAATTGTAGCTGATTGGGCACAATCCCACTGTAAAGGCCGACCAATTTGTAATACAGTTGAAATTGATGGATTTCAAATCAATTACCTTAAACCGGGGGCCATGGCCGAATTTGATTGTCCGAACCGCAAAAGAAAGAGCTTTTGGCCACAAGAAGATAATTTATTTTTTTCTTGATTTTAATCCTTCGATTCCGACTCAAAAAAAGATGAATTGGGCAAGGGAGAATTCAAGTTATCAACTCCCGCCAAACAATCACTGTCCACCACAATGGTCCGCCAAATCCAAGACCTCAATTCCAGCTCCACATGCTCCGCCCCAAAACTCCCCTCTCGTCGCCTGCAAGTCCATCCAAGACTCTGCCTTGTCGAGTCCCCATCGACAACACCAATCCCAATGGCCCCCTCGTCACCAAACACTACCTCGTCACAATTAGTCTTAACAACACGGAAATGTTTTACGTGAATTTGGTATTTGAGCCCCATTCATTATCCAATGGTCCACATTTAGGGCCGTTTAGATGGATCTAAAAAAAATACTTATCAAATGGTATTTTTTTATAGTAGATCTTTTTTTTAAAGTCAAGTAATTTTATGTTTGGATACAAAGTGCTTTTATTAGAAACTACTTTGGCGTAACTTCTGAAAAAAATCCTTTTTGATTTTTTTTCTAACTTCTGTTTTTTTTTTTTCAAAAGTCAATCCAAACGTAATTTTTTTTTTAGAAGTGCTTTTTTTTCAAAAAATAAGTATTTTTTTTTATAAAAAATCTATCCAAACGAGCTCTTAGTCACATATTAATTTTGGTTTGCACTCATTTAAGTAAGGTTAGAATCTTTATATGGCAATATAAAAGATTACTGTTTATGCATCTGATGAATTTGTATTAGTCATGTAATTATTTATGTATCAATCTATGATTTATTATTATTTATACATGTAAAGACAAAAGACTTCCCAATTTGTATTTGAGTCGAAAGTGCGAAATACTCCACACTTGTTTTTAGGCTTGATTCTTTTGACCTTTCTACCACGTGTGTGATCTCCCTTTTCCTAGGTTGATGTGATCACCTTTTTTGTATTGTGACTTGAGTTTATAAAAAAGTTAATAATAATTTACTCACCATAGTGTGCAGTGTGAACCGTCAACGATTAGTCAATCTTAATTAAGTGGGGGGTGGAAAAGTTTTGTGCTGGTGTTTGATTTTATTTTAAGAAATATTTTTTCACCCTCAAAATAAATATCAAACATTCATCCAAACTTTAAACTTTTTCTTTTAAAATATTATTAAAAAATATAATCATTTCATATCATTATTTCAATCAAAAATATATATACTTATGTGTTTCAATCATTATTTTTATATAAATATATACCTTTTATTATTATTATTATTATATCAGTATAATTATAATATATAATAATAAATTTTTTTGATGTAACGCACTAATCAGATAAAAATTTACACGAAAAGACATTTACGATAAAATTTGTCTTTTCAAAAAACAAAATCAAATATACTTCTATTCTATACAAATTCTTCCAACCCTACCAAAATAATTTTTCTCCAAAATACTTCTCTAAAAACACCCCAAAAGAAAAATCAAACATAGGCTTATATATCCACCCTCCTTTGTTTTTCTTTTCTTTATTATTTTCTTTTCAATTTACCCATATATGCATATAAGTCACGTAGATCATGAATCAAGATTATAATGATTTTTCTTTTTTTCTGGTAAAGTAGAATACGATTTTATAGAATATAAATGTAATTGTAATATATTATATATGATTTAACATCAATAATTTATTGAATATGCATGTAGGTAGCATAATGGGTGCGACAGTCATGTTACCAAGAAATTTCGAGGCACTTTAACTATGCAGGTTCTGGTGTGGGGAATATTTCATATAATATCAGCTGTAACTAGCACGTTTTCAGTCGGTATATATTGTTATTAAAAAATTCACATTCGTGATATTGCATAATTTTTCTAAGTAATTTATTCATTGTTTTGAGATATACTTCTTAATAATAATAATAATAATAATAATAATAATAATAATGTCATTGACAAAATATGAAGTTACAATTTAACTTTTATTTTGCGGTGATTATGAGCCCGTTTGGAGGAGCTAAAAAAAGTACTTATTGAGTGGTACTTTTTATAATAGAGTTTTTTTTTAAAGCCAAGTAATTTTGTTTTTGAATATAATACTTAACAGTGCTTTGAAATATGTTTCTATTTGAAATTATGTAAACACAATTTTTTTTACTTTGAAAAGCTTCTTTTCAAAAAAAATAATCGCTTTTCCTTTAAAAAGAAAATGCATCTAGACAGACTCTCTGTCTTTCGTATAACTACTGAAAAAAATTATATTTAATACTCCCTTTGTCCTATAATACTTGTCACTTTAAGGTTATGCACAAAAATTAAGAAAATAGATTAAAGACATTAAATATAAATTATTTTGACTAAAATACCTTTTTAATAAATTAAGCTATTAATTTTTATCGTCAACTATTAATCTCTCTCTCTTAAGGGTATATTAGGAAAAAAAATTAATAAATTCCTTCTTGATATGTGAGAACGACATATATTATGAGACCAAAAAAAAATTCCTAAAGCGATAATTATTATAGGACGGAGAGAGTATTATTATATATTAATAACATATGTAGAGTGACTTCAAATCACGCTGATAATTAAGAGCAACATGCTCAGAGGGACATCATGATAATTTTTATTATTACAGAATTATCAGTATGCATATATTCCAAATATCTTCAGTTATAAGGTATACATAATCTTATTTTATAAAATTGCTAAAAAAAAAATATTATTTTGATAATACAAAATTACTAACTCCCTTTATATATATACTCCCTTTATATTACTCATATATATATATATATATATATATATATGAGTAATATAAATTACTAAATGGGTATGACTTCATTGATGACTTAATGTTGAAAGACAAAAAAGATCACCGTTGCAAAATTTTCTTGTCCCAAAAAGATCATTAATGTAGTGGAGGACTCTCGAATTTTGGGTCCGTCGGGAACGTATCAAGGCTGCGCCGCTTTTACTCCAACAAAACACTTTCCTTCATTCATAAGCATGTCTTCGTCCTCTTTATTAAATAAAAATTAAACCATTAATATTCAAACAATAATACACGCGTCTTATACTATTTAAATAATACTAACTAAAATGTTATTATAATATACGTGATGATATTCAAATTATTGTCGAACATAGAAGCCCGTTCCTACGAAGTATTGTCTCTCACCTAAAGAGAGTGGGGTTTCATCATTTGTTAAAAAAAAAAACGTCTCGTTAGGTGAGAGATGAAATGGAACTTATAAATTTGTCAAATTCCTAAACTTCTTCTGATATGTAATAAGAATATAGTCTCATTAATACACACACACACACATATATATATATATATATATATATATACTTTTTTATGGTTATTATATATGGAGGAAAAAATGCAAATTTAGCCCTGTAAGCTAACTTGTTTTAGTTTTTAGTCCTGTAAATTTTTGAATTTGATAATTTTGATCTTAGTCAGAATCTCAATTTTTGTGTCTACATTAGCAATATTTTGTCTGAAATTGATATTCCGCCAAAAGTATAACCAAAATTATAAATTTCAAAATTTACAAGACAAAAATCCAATCAATATAAACGAAATGACTAAAAGTCCTAAGATTCAAAATAAATCAATTTATGCAACAAAATTTGCATTTTTCTCTTATAATATATGTATATACTATATATACAGAGTCCAAGAAAACATGCGATTGTTTCAATGCCTAAAGGTTAGGTAGCAAATTAACTAAAAAAGATTTTCAATTGATGGATATGAATTGATTGGGCGATTACGTTATTAACTTTCTACTATTAGTTTGGGGGGATGGACATCACACCATTATTAAACAAATAAATTTTCAGATTTTGCATTCAATGTATTGCTTTTTATTTCATAAATTCATCATTCAACTTATCATTTTTAAAATATAAGAAAAGGGATATAATAATAATAATAATAATAATAATAATAATAATAATATTGGCAATGGAAAGTGGGCGAAGTCAAAAGTATCACTTTCTTCAATCCTGTTAGAGTGTCTTTTGTTAGGCAACCTACAAAATAATTATAAAAATGAAGTAAAGTCCACGGTCTCATGGTCACATATTTCTGCCATCAGGAATTTGGAAGCAATTCTTTTCACTCAATCAAGGGATTGGGGTGGAACTACATTTCATGCTATTATCATAAGCCCTTTCGTTTATTTGGGGGGATTTGGGTAGAGAGAAATTTGATAATGTTCAAATTTATTGTCTAATATGGAGATTTGAACATGAGAGATAATGACCTAATCTGAAAATAGTGGATTTTGTTCTTTGATAAAATGACATATCACAGGGTATGAGGAAGAAACTTGCTTATTATAAGGTGAGCAAGCTAATTGACTCCTTTCAATGTTTGCGTGAGTCGAATTTGGTATGAGGTCGGTACGGTCGTAGATTTGGGTATGCTTGAGCTAGGTGGAGAGATGATTTGGGGAGACTTGCAACAAAGTAAAGCAACATGAGATAGTCAAGTGTGGTCTCGATCAAGATTCACTACAAGAAAAAACGAAAATTTCAGCGGATTTTTTTAACAGAGTATTCCCCCGATAAATTTCGGTGGAATTTTAAATATATATATATATATATATATATGTTTTAATTTTTTGGTGGAATTTCGGTGAAATAAATAAATAATATTAAAATTTCAAACTTTGGCAAAAAATTTGGCTGAAAATTTAAAACAAATTCAAAAATATTAATTTTTAAAATTTCAATTGAATTTCTAAGAAAAATTTTGCTGAAAATTTAAAAAAAATAAAAAAATATTTAATTTTTAATTTTCGGCTGAATTTCGACAAAAAATTCTGCTGAAAATTAAAAAGAGACTAAGTGAGAATTGAGTGGATAGAGAATCAATGGGCTGTAATAAATAATAGGTTATTACAATTAATGAAGTCTGACATGTTACTATAAATGAAGGAGTGTTTATAATGGGAGGATTTTAGTATAAAAGCCCTTGAACGACTCATAATTTGCTTATTGAGTCCCTAATTAAACTTACAAGGCCATCATGGGATGACATGACTTGGGTCATAAGCCTAACAATTTGACATGACATCATTAGGTTGGTCACATTAACGAGGCATGGGGGTTCAGTGACCCCAACATGGTTGACTTGGTACCGCATTAAAGGCTAGCATGAGTTGATATGACCTATACTAGATGCAATAGGTATTGGGTTGTATAGGGAAGCATTTGCCAAGGAGGGTTGTTCGATATGCTCATTGGGCTTTTAAGTGCCAAGTTGGACGACTATATTGGGTTCTTCTTGACAACCTAATGGACCGCAAACCTAATCGGAGTATGGTAGGGCCTATCCAATAGCCCATAGTTGTTTGGGAATGTGGCATGTGGTAGGTTGATATTTGCCACGTCAAACGTGAAAACAAGATATGTAATTATCAAATATTAAATTATAAAACCAAAGTCATATTTCAATTAACATTTTTGAATATCTTTATTCACACATAAGCTTTCAAAAAGGAGTCTATAAATAATTATTATAATTGTAAAATAACTAAAATCGTCATCGATAGTATCTTAGACAAGTTAGCAGCACAGAACAACATCTTACATGAAATAATTTACTTTATTGTACAAAAATTTAAAATTACAATAGTATATAATGTTTTTAATAATTATAGTCACAAGGATTTTTAAAGAATTAAGACTACAAAATACAGTAAGATTTAATAATATAACATAGTATCACCGGACACGATAGATAACATCAAATACTTCACCAAAGA
>CM047886.1:3433435-3521240 GCA_026212405.1 Petrea volubilis | reverse complement strand
TGTATAATAAAATTAATTTCTAAGACATGCCACGATAAATATTAAATGGTTAATACTGCTTTCATAGAAGAAAGTAAGAAACAAACAAATATTATTGTCTTTCATACCACCAAACAACAGGCACATGGTTTTAGTATGTCGACTTTTAAGAAATATAAGTTGTTTCGTGATCCGTGGTCAGCTTAATTAATTCTAGTGATTATCCAACATACAAGAAATAAGGGCGAGTAAAAGATAAATTTTTTGTGTAGAGTGTGTGTTAGATTCTATTCATACGGAAAATTTTTACCTGCATTAAGTTCGGCCACACCAAAATTAATCATGTGGCGAGTGTTTTACACTTGTCATGTGATTAGTGTACTGTTTAGGAAGAGTGACCAATCACATGACAAATATATTAACACTTGCTACATGATTAGTTGGGTGCGATCAAGTCGGGTTTTAAGAAAAATTTTCGCTATTCATACACCAAATGGTTAAAATCATATCAATTTTAATGTATATTTGGTAGGAAAATAAAATTACCGTTACAGCATGACATACTAAGATATTTGTATTCAAAGTGTCATGTGTACGTATAGTAGCATGCACTAAGACCTTATCACAAATTATAGTCACAAATTTTTGTCAACATTATATTATTGCTTATATACTTTTTTGAATATCAATAATAGCAACCTTTATGCTTTGCGTTTGTCATAAGTGTTCAATAATGAAAATTCATTAACTGTTGGCACAAATAAGTTAAAAATTATATTGTGATAAAATAATGCAAATTAATGTATGTAAACTTCTTGTATTATTAGCCAACTCACACCTCTATTTTTACTTTTTAGTCACGACCACCTGTGATGGAGTTAATAATTTGACTTCGACGAATGATAAGATTGGACTTTACCATTATACAAGATTAAAAGTTGAATTAACCTGTTTGGACGAGTCTAAAAAGAAAATGTGTCCTTAAACCATATTTTGTATAGTAGAGTTTTTTGTAATTTTTTTTTAATTTAAATCGAATTGTTTTGCATTTGGATATAAATATTAACTATCAGCTGATCTAGTTGATGAGACGCTAAATCCCTTAAACAACATTCTAAAGTTCAAATCTTGGAGTTGTGAATGTGGCAATTAGGTTGGGAGGATCGCACATAGGGATGGCAACGGGGCGGGTATAGGGCAGGTCTGACCAAATCCAAGACCCACCCCACTGGGGATTTTTTGTACCTGGACCCGCCGGTCTCCGTTGGACCCGGCAAACCCAGTTTATATTTTTAAAATAATTAAAAAAATATTTTTTTAAGAAATTTGATATTTTTACAACTTTATAAACATGAAAAAATAATAGTATTACTGAAGCACTAATTATTTACAAATTTTTATGAACATATTTTAATTTTTAAAAAAATAAACATCGTTATCGTATATTTATTTTCATATATTTTGAAGACATAACTTGATTATTAATGTTATATAATTATTTTTATATACAAGAGTATCATATTTATTTTTTTAAGTAACTATTTATATAATATATACTTTTATGTATGAAAAATAAATGTCTATTATATAAATTTACATAAAATAATAAATATATATATATATATATATAAATTATTAACCGGGGCGGGTCCGGATTTTAAAATGAAGACCTGAGACCCGCCCCGGACCCTGTTGGAAGCCTTAAAACCTGCTCCATTAGGGACGGATCCGGGTTCGGGTCCAACCCAAACCCATTGTCATCCCTAGTCGCCCCCAAAATAAGTCTCTATAGTACCGAATCTGAATTAGTCAGCCAGTAGGTCAGAACTGAATGGCTAAAAAAAAGTCTTTTAAAAGATCATTTTATTTGAAACTACTCTAAATAGTTTCTAAAAAAAAACATTTTTTGCCCTATTTTTTTTTAGGCTTCTATTGTTTAAAAAAAAAAGAAAGAAAGAAAGAAACCCATCCAGACAAAATATTTTTTTTTTATTGAAATGCTTTTTTCTTTTTTTTTTAAAAAAAACTCATCTGTTTTAAAAACAACCCATCCAAAACGGGCTCTAAATTTTAAAATTTTAAAAATAAATCTAAATATGATATGATCTTATAAATTTGAGGTTATTGTCTCTATGAAAAAGTGATTTGATCACTAAAAACAAGCCAATCAAGTAAATAAATTTACTAGTGTCACTTCAAGATTAATATTTCTTTTTAAACCTTATCAAGTTTATTGATTGTTTGTGCCGCAAAGTTAGACCCTCAAGCCGTCGTCGTATAGTTCTGTAAATTGCTTATAAGGGGTGTTTGCTTCTGAACAAATTAAAATATTAGAAAAAGTTATGAGAAATGGGGATAGTAAACAATGGCAGAATTTGGAAAAAATAAAATAAAACTATAGCGGTTGTCTGTTGAAAAAATAATTAAAAGTTGAAAAACAGTTAGAAAGATATTTTTAATTTTTAATTTATTTTAGTTTTTTTACAATCGCAATAGGAAAACAAAAGCATTCACTATCCATTTTTGTTTTTAACAACAGAAATTAGAAAGGGCTTTTTTTAATGTTAATTGAAAACACCCCTTAAATACACTTTCCCAGTTTTAATGATAAGATAAAAACAAAGTTGTGGTCATTTCGCACTTAGGGTAAAAATTAAAGGAAAAGTGGACATATTAAAAGACATCTGATGTAGACATTAAAAGAAATCCGATGTCTCATATATACCTCTTTAGATCTATATCTCGTATAAAGAAAAAATTGATGTATGTAGTGTTGTCATTTTCTGATTTCTCATGGACAATCAAGATATTTAGGACTTTCACATGTGCAGCCACTACAAAAAAAAAAAAAGCAAATTTATGAAAATACAATAAGTGATAATAAAAAAATTATTATTAATATACACAATTTAGTAACAATAAATTTACATTTTATAAAACATAATTTGCACAATGTTACTTGTGACAGCATCGTATAAAAATGCCACAACATAGAATAAAATTGACAATTAACGACACACACGTTGTAACATGAATTGTTACCATTGATTGATATTGTGACAACGTAAAAATTATTGTCACCATAAAAATTTAATAATAACAAAATAAATTAGTGACAAAATAGAATGTTTTGTCACTTAATACAATTAGTGGTAATAACTTTAATTTTATATTACCATATTTAAATTTTATCAATAATATTACTTTTTCTTGTAGTGAGCAAAAATTTTTCGTCGATAAAATAATTACTTCTTTGTCGCCAGTTGCATATATTAGGTAATAAAAAAAATTATTTGTCCCAAAAATGATTTATGTGAGGTCAACAATTACAAAAGTTGCAATCAAATTGTTATATTGGCAATGCCCAACATTCCTATAGAAATAACTCTGTGACACAAATATTTTATCATAAATTATAGAGTTGCCCGCTGATCAACTGTTAGGGATGTCACTGCACTGCTTATAAAAAATGGATCTATTTTGATATATATTTATGTATGAGTAATGTGACACTGTTAAAAATAAATTTCAATTATTATTATGCCATTGCATGAAAAGTGTCTTTATAAACTATAATAAATTTTTAAATAGCATTCACTTTTATTACACTATATAATGTTGTCTGTGTTTATATATATATATATATATATATGTAATTTTATGACAACTTTGATAAATGTTTCAAAATTAAAAATGTCTCAGTATACAATACTTCTGTTACTTTTTGACAACATCAATAGGCATATCTTCGTAGTGTTAATTGTAAATAGTAATAAAAATTATTCATGAGAAAATAAAAATTATTACTCCATTTATCTCATAATATTAGTCGCTTTAGGCTTTTTACACAAATTAATTAATCTATTAAATAGCTTTCTTTTTAGCTAAATTTAAAATAATTTGACAAATTTACCCTCCTCATGCCTCATCAAATTTCACTAAAAATATTGATAATTGAATAATAAATAAGGATAAATTTGAAAAAAAAAAATAATGCTCTCTTGAAATTTTCAAACTGACAAATATTACGGGACAAGAAAATTTTTCTAAAATGACTAATATTATGAGGCAAATGGAGTATCATTTAATATACATTATCTCCAATAATTTCAGTGAAATTATTTAATTCTTTATCATGAATATTATATTTTATTCAGTGAATTTTTACATAGAAAAAAATACAAATTATAAGATGATGTCATAAACGATGCATATCCGACATCAGCATGATATGAAATGGTCCCGATAATGCGTGGAGAATATCTAGCAACGTTGGTGCATGAAAATGAAGTAATTAAAGTCACCATCGAATTTAATCATAAAGAAGAAAAAAAGGCCAAAAAAAAGGTAAAAAAGAAGGTCACATCGAAAGCAATTGATTATCACATTTCACCATCAACAGCAATTAATACACACACACACACACACATATATATATGTATATATATATATATATATATAAAATTAATAGAGCTACACAACGCATCTGACAAGAAAAAAATCAACGAGTTGCTTTCTTGCGTGCCATTGGTGGCCGAGGTTAGTGATCAATTGTCTAAGTTAACCAATAAATTTAATTATTTGGTAATTTGTGTAGATAAATATAATTAAAATTTTAAGAAAATTGGATACTTTTATACTGTGACGACTTAAATATTTATATGTGTGCTGAGAAAATAGATTATCAAGGAGCCTATATTTCAGTGCGGACCTATTTCGTTTCGTAAGTAAAAAGATAGACCGATATCTCTCCATAATTGTATCCAGTATGAATCATTAATATTCTTATATGGAATATTAGCTAGGTATTAGGGTCATATAGAAAAATTCTTACCTGCATCGAATTTAATTATACCAAAACTAATTATGTAGCGAGTGTTTATACTAGTCATGTGATTGGTGTACAGTTTAATGAGAGTGACCAATCACATGAAAAGTATGTTAACACTCATTATGTGATTGGTTGGGTGCGGCCAAGCTGGGTCTGGACAAGAATTTTACGTCCATATGCATGGTATGGTCAAAATGAATTTCACAAAAAAAAAAAAAAAACGTTTACATATAAAATGCGACATAATTAATATATGCATATGTAAATTCTAATTAACATCCAATTTATAGAATAATTTTTTGCTACTGCATCTTAGATGATGATGATGATGCCTGCATGCTAGTATGGGCAATTATATCGAGTTGAGTTCATGAGGAATTACATATAGAAAAATTTATATTATTCAAATATCACTATAAGAGTTCGGCATATAGAAAGTATTCGTGATGGATTTGCAATGAATTGGCTCGTTAGCAAAAGGGTAGTGCTTTTTTTTGATATATGTATGTATTTAGTTAATTTATGAATTATTATATGAGAATATAATTACATAATTAATTATAAATAAACACCAATTGATGTCATCAAATTTAATTTAATTATTTATAACTCCTAACATATTATGGGGATAAAAGAAAGCACGAGAGAGAGAGAGAGAGAGAGAGAGAGAGCAGCTCCACCAATTATTTAAACACCAACACAGGCATGGGCATGGCAAGAAAACGCAAGGCCAAAAAAGAGTGAACAAATAAAATGTAAAACACGTGCGCCGAATTATTCTCGTGCCGAGACGGATAACTCTGTTCCTTATTTCTAACGAGTTCATGGCATGTTTGGTAGGTGAGAAATTAAATAACAACAACTAACATAGGACTTCAAGTTAAATTTTCGTGTTATGGGGAGTGGGCGTAGCCCCATCATATATGTCACAAGCATACCACGAACTGACGTAGCTTAACAATTCATCATTATATTAGTTTAATTAGAGATTTTTTATCCAAATTATAGATCATGCAATCATTCTTGATAGAGAAAATTTTGTAGTATTTGACCCGACTTGAATTTGAATTTGAATTCAAATTCAAATTCAAATTCAAATATAAATATAATTGGTATTTGTTGATATTGTATGTATCGATAGTTAATGACGAATATATATATATATATATATATATATATATATTATATTCGCATGCATGGAAATGGGCCAATTATTTCTAACCGGCAAGGTCTCGTGCATGCCCATGTGAATTTATTTGAAAGGATCACTTTCCGCCGTCCAACTCCCATCTCCGCCGCTGTCCTCCACCGTCCTAATTAAGGATTACTTAAATTAGGCAATAAATATTAATCTCTTTTGGACTTGTTTTGGTTAGTTTAATTATGGGGCCAAATGAAGTACGAGATTGATTAATTGGAGATATAATGATATATAGTTGTCCTATGAGTGATAATGGGGAAAGATTGCGCCCACTAGACACACTTAGGTGGTCTATAGTTCTTAAGTTAATTGAGTGTGAGGATATGTAATAAATAGACACGAAAAAAATAAAAATAAAATATATAGTTCTTAAGTTAATTGATTAATAAAAAATGAAAGTTGTGAAGTGAAATTTAAAACAACTGCAAACATTAATACTAAAATTCGACAAGGCCTCGCATATGGAACAAAACATAAAATTTACTACTAAAGGACCTCGTTCAATGATGAACTAATACATTACAAATTTAGTTTTTTTGGCGGATTTCATTTATAGCAATTTTATAGTAAACCTCTTGCCACTTGTTTGTTTTTTTTTTTTAATTCTGTTAACATTATATTCTATTACTAATCTATCAAAAATATTTCAAATTTGTAACAAAATGTTTCCGTCATAACAAATTTTAATTTATTATTATAATTTTGTTAATTTTTCAAATTTAAATTTTTATGGCACATTTGAGGCTTCAATTTATTGCAACTTCTTTCAATTTTTCAAATTAAGGGATTACGGAATGCAACAATTTCATCGTTTTCTGAAAAAGAAAAAAGAAATCCTTTAGAATTCATTTTTCGCTTTCCTAGAAGGCGTTTAACTATATTGTGAACGTATAAGGAAAGTATTGTTATATTGGACAATTAATCTTAGAGAGTTTTTTTGTAATAAATGTTACATGAAATCACCTACTCCCTCTATCTCATAATATTAGTCGTCCTAAATTTTTTTCACACAAACCAATTACACTAGCAAATAGCCTTCTTTTTAGCTAAATTTAAAATGATTTGACAAAATTACTCCAATCAAACCTCATTAAATTCCATTAAAAATAATATATGAGGTTAAATTTGGGGGGGAAAAAATTAATTCTCTCTTGAAATCTTCAAAATGACAAACATTATGGGACAAAAATAAATTTGTAAAACGACTAATATTATAGGACAGAGGGAATACTATTTAATTTGAGACAATACAAAAGTACAATTATGGAGCAGATTATATATATATATATATATATATATAATTATATATCTTTTTTTTTTATACAATCAACTCAGACACTCTGTAGATGTCAACCAAAATGACACACGCACGCACACACACACACACACACTCACCCAAGGGAGAATGAGAGAGGACAAGAGGATTCGAACCTAAACACCCAAAGGGGAATGAGGGAGGATAAGAGGGTTCGAACCCAGGACCTTAATGATGCCGGTTCAAACTCCCATAATTGGATTACAACTCTAGTGGTTGTATATCTATACTATTATAGAAAGAGACAACATCATTTAGTGATAGGGGTGTACATGGTCGGATTCTTGCGGTTACAAAAAAGAAATCCAACCCGATATGTGTAGGTTAACAATATTATAAACCGTAACTGTACAATTATTTTTTAAAACTGAGCGATTCGGGTTGTGCAGGTGCAGTTTATACAGCGATCGAGTGGACATATTTTATTTATATTATTCACAATTTAATTTATTTTTATCTACACATTCAATATAAATGACAAAAGGAAAAATAGAGCTTATTAATAGTGATATTCATTGCAATGTCAAAATAAATAGTAAAAATAAAATTACAATTAATGGAAGAATATAATGCAAATGAATATTACTCAATAAATTATATTGAAAAGTTGTTATGTATTAAAAAAATATAATTTAATAAAAGAAACTTAATATGAAAACACATTATGAATATATGCATAATTTATATAGGCATACAATATATATATATATATATATATATATAAATACTCTATATAAATATATGACACACATATATGTATACATATAGAATATACACACCTTATATATGTACAAATATAGCGGTCAAATTGCGAGTTGGGAGGATTTTAAACATTGAACCCGCCACCTGACCTGAAAATTAGCGGGTTTCAATATTACTCAATTGCGATTATAAGTTAAAATTTTACAATCGACAATTTATGGGCAGATCAATTTGGTTTGAGCAGGTTATAAAGGTTAGATATGCTCATGTACACTCCTATTTAGTGACTACTATTGACCTGTCAATATTTTTGATTTTTATTTTTCTTTGTCTGTTTAATTTTCTCTCTCTTCTCTCCTATTTCACGCTCTTTTTGACTTTCTCTTCCTTTTTTCTCTTTCCCTCTCTCTCAGCCCTTTTTATCATCTTTATCTCCCACTACTCTTCAATATAGTTTTTTTAATTTTTTTTTTGTAATTGTTTCTTATTTTTTTATTTTAAAACATTTTATTTTTACTCAACACTAATTTTATAAATCTATTAAAATAATTATAAAAAAAATTATTTTAATAGTATAAATACTACCAAAATTTTAGTATGTAATTAAATTATAATATTTTTTTATTATGCATATGCAACGAGTGTGTCAATATTGTTAATATAGATAATACATTTTATCCATCCAACCATTATTAAATTAAATTAAAACTGAACAAAGTTAAATTAAAGTAAATTAAATAATAACAATAGTCCCTTTTAATAATTAATGTGCCCCATGACAAAGTGGTGTTGAAATTAAATTGAAAGTCACGATCATGTAGCCTTGACCCGCTTTCTAATCTTTATCTCGACATCTCATACATGTAAAGCTCATATTGTGAACAATGCATACTTTTTGTTCGAATGTACACATGGCCAATGATGGTGCCTATTTTTGTTAAAAACAATATTTGAGACACACATTGAAAGCGATGATTTACATCCACATTTCTTGATATTTTTGTAGGCCATTTTCCTATTTAGTTTGAATTTTTGTTAAAATTTTCCCTTTGAATGTAACATTTGATCAAAATATCTTAAAATTTTAGGAGATCAAAATTTAAGCAACCCAACTCAATAAGTATATGTCAAGGAGCTCTTAACCTAATAATAAGATGGAGGCTTTATAATCATGAACTCAACGAGTTTAACTCCCATTAATGTAGATATTAATTTGCAGAATATTAGTGTATAGTTTATTGCACGGTAGTTTATTTATATTTGATAATTAGGGATAATTACCCTCACCTCCCCTGAATTTAGGTGAAATTACAAATACGTCTCTCTTATTTCGAAAATTATCAATACCTCTTGAATTTTGTCCCCTTATTGCTAAATCAGACAAAAAGACTATAATACCCTTTTCTCCCCTAAATACTTGCAAAGGAGATTTACCTTCACTTCCCCTAAGTTTTGCCAAAATTACAAATAACCCCCTCTTATTTTGAACATGAATAATACCTCGCCTCGTAGTCATATCATCACTATCTGATTTTTTTGTCTCCTTAAGTCCGTCAAAACTCATCAATTAATTTTGTTAATGCTCTATTCATTTGAATTTAATTGAACAAAAACTACATCAAACCCTAACTCATCATTATATCTTCTCCGTCTAATTCCTTGAACACTGTCGGCCCTATCCCAAAATGGGTTTCACCAATGCGTTACTCATTGCAATTAGCTCGAGACCCTTTCAAATCCCGCCGAAAAAACCTATCGGAGAGCGCGATTCTTCGTTGCATGTCTTTTTTCAAAAATATTACAGATATACCTTTATGTAATTCGAAAAATTACAATAAACACCTTCAAGTTTCAAAACCTTACAATAAATAAGGGTATATTGGTCCTCAAAAAATAATAAAAAAATTGACCGAGGGCATTTTTGGTAATTCACTAAAGACAGTGTGTTTTTTATAAACGTTGAAATATATTAAGGGGGTATTGGTAATTTTCGAAATAAGAGGAAGTTATTTGTAATTTCGCCTAAAATCACGGGATGTGAGAATAATTATCCCTTGATAATTATTGATTTTTGAGGCAATAATTTGATCTATATTTGAAAATATTGATATAATTGACTGATATGTGTGTGTGTGTGTGTGTGTGTGTGTGTTTGTATATAAAGAAAACCATTATATATATACAAACTTTATATAAATATAAAGTTACGAGAATCACACATGGAAGTTATACTTAAAGTCCATCACCAGGAATACAAATTCAACCAACATGATGCGCTCCATATGTTTTACCGAATATAATCCATTGAAATATGATTAAAACTGTTTTCTTTAATTTCCAATGAAAATAATAAATAAAGGCGCATTCTATAAAAGCATAAAGAAAAAAGAATAATTAAAACATCAATCCTCATCACTGGTCCATAAAAATATTATTAGATTCTTCAAATTTGAAAGAAACACAATCTAACACAAATAATAACTGTCAATTCACATTTCATGTATTGTTCTACATTATTATATCGACCCACACATTAAATCAAATGGTTTAATTAGTATTTCAATTCTTTTGAGTGCACATTGATTGATTTTCAAGCTCTTTAAAAAAGGAATAAAATCTGATACGAATAATAACGATTAATCCACACATTATGCGTTGTTCTCCGTTACTATATCGACCCATCAAAAAACACACAACGTAATAAGTACTCTATTCTTTTGAGTACACATTGAAAAACACAACATCATGCAATCGTACCATTATATGATTTTCAAGATTTGAGTTTTTTATTTTTTATTTTTAATATTTTTTTCCTTATTCTTCTTCATCATCCCCATCCCCACCCCCACCCCTCCACTAAGAGATTTCAACTTCACACAGTGACAACAACTGGGAAAGAATCAGCAGAAGCTATTTGTTTAATAATTGAAAATTTGATTTTTTTTTTCAAAACAAAAAAAGAAAAAGCAGAGGGCCCCAGGAAAACGAAATCAGAAATCTGAAGAGGCCACATCAGATCGTACGGAAATGGGTCCTCTGTTCAGGTGGAGAATCTAACCCACCTAATAATTATTAATTTTTCCACTTTCAGATTCCCACTTTTTTTACAGATGAACTCCAAATATGCATTCCCCCTGGAACCCTTTTTAAAATAAAATTTTATATTAGAGTTAAAAATATTTTTCTTTTCATGGATTAAAACCATTTTACATTTTAATTATTAAGTTATTTTTCGTTACACTTTAACATACAAATTACACAAGGTTACCCTCCACCACCTCACTATAGTAAAATAAGTAAATTGGAGATAATATAACAAGTGAAATTGAAAAAATTGTCAACAATTATATAAATTTGATGACAAAAAAATTATCTTGTCACAATAATACTTTGCAATGTCAATTAGTGACAATGTATATAGCAATTAAGTTATCACTATAGATATGCCATTAATTATCAATATTGATAATTAAAATATAAATTGTTGTCATCATCGAGTGATATTGTTACAAAAAAAAAATATTCTCTAAATATAAAGTATTATCACTTAATATAATTATTAATGACAATTTTTATGTTGTCATCTTTTTGTGACTAATATTATTTTTTTTTGTGATACTTCTTTCTAGCCAAAAAAATTGTTGAAATTTTATCAACGACAACGACATGATGATATTGAAGATCATAAATCTTACTGAAGGGGTTTTTAAATTTTGAAATTGTTCAAGGACTTTAGTTTGGACCACTAAGGTGAATTCAATGGTGGAGAAATAAGCTTTTTCAGTGGCCGTGTTGCGACGGTTCAACATTTTTTTGTTAAAATGGTTCTAATAGACAAATTGCAAATCTCGTATAATTCGTATAATGACATATAATATAAAATAATTTAATAATACGATCGTAATTCGAGTGACGAAATGTTTTATCCTTTTATATTTCAAAAACCTATAGAAATAATTTCAATCTAAAAAAATAATTTCACTTATTTTTTATTTTCAAAAATTGTTTTTTTTAACTTTTCTTTTCCTTGAAGAATTATATAAATTAATGCTTTTTTGAGATCTAAAAGTTGGAAATAAAAAGCAAAAACTGTTATTCTCTTTATTTGCCATTGCTTCGCTTGTGATAATTGAAAATAAATTATCATAGGGCGTCGAAAAGCTGCTTTAATGAACGAAAGTATTATATTTTTCCATTAAATTATAAATAAAGCTTTAATATGTTTTCATATTCGACATAGTAAAAATTATAAGATAAAAAGGAGCTTTTATCTTTTATCAATTCATTATTTTCGCTCTCAAATAATTAATCTTTTTATTCTTTAGAAACAATCACCAGATTTCGTTTTCAATTTTTGCCCACATATTCTCTTCTTTACAAGATGCATATCCCTACAATTTTTTTTCCCTAACTTTTTCAAAAGAATAGAACTCTATTCAATGAAAAAGGTCTGCTTCAATTATATATTTATCTTTTAGGCGTAATGTAATGAAAAAGTTACATCCACACGAGTTTATGCACGCGACTTTCTATGTTATGTCTAATTATTATAAAAAATTCACCGTATTTTGATAGGCCACACATATATTTGAAATATACAAAGCATGCCAATAATTTTAGGTGGAGCTGGGACAGGGATTGGAGCTGGACCAGGTGGTCGTCCTTGCTCAAGTCACATTAAGTAAAATTATATATATATATATATATATATATTGACGTGGCATAATTTCGATTGGACTTTACAATTGTCTTTCTCGCGATGTGCTCGCTGGTTCCCCCACTCGGTGTCCTTGGAGATCTTTTTGACCGGATGCTGTATATCGACCGGTTTGGCAAACCTCTCTCCCCGACGATCCCGACCGGATGATTTCTCTCTCTATCAGACCCATGGCCTCGGTCCCTCGAACCCAACTCCTCGGCCCCCCTGATCGATTATATGATCGACCACGGCCATGCCGGATCCAACAGATACTTGCTGGTATTAAATGCTCAATCAGATCAGGATATGGGGGTGCCACCAAACCTCATACCTCATTAATGGAGTGCCAGTTAATACATATTGCCCTACCATTGGGGTTTATAGGTCGTCCGCATCAGCCCTTAACGACCTACTTGGCTTAACGGGCCCACAAGAGCGCGGTCTACCTGAACATAGTCTAAATACCTTCGTATTTATGGTAAGATACAGTCATTAATTACTCTCAAAGCCATCACTCTACTCAAATCTCTACAAAAATCGATCAACTGATTTAAGTATTGGAGGGTCTTAGCCGAGACCCATCTCGATTAGCTCACATTGTCTTTCCCTTGTTGCAGGGTAACTTTCTGATCAAACACCTTCATCTACACACTCGACTAGAGTTACCGACCGAGATCGACTAGCTCTCGAATTCGACCCGCATCATATATATATATATATATTTGAATATTTAATAAAATAATTGATCTTATCACTCTAACTAATAAAATACATTTATAATTTTGTAAAATTTGATTTTGTTCCATCCCGAATTTATGTGAAACTATAGATAATTTTCTCTTGTTTAAAAAAATTACCAACATCCCTATGACATTTGTCGTCATTTAACAAAAAATTCTGGTTTGACAATAATATTCAAAATTATCAATAACTTTATTATATCATAATAGGCACCTCAACTATTAAGAGATACAATTCGTCAAGTTTTACAAAACGCCTAAATTAATTTTACAATTTCACTAACTTTCACCAAATAATTTTATTTTTTGCCACAATAACTTTCATCGAATATAATCATATAATTCAACACCATTACTTATAAAAAAACAATATATATTACAGTGAAACAGCAGGTGACATGTGTGTCCTGAAACGGAGGGATAGATTTTGTAAGTAGTTGGATGACACGCAAAGGCAACTTCACTGGTGCGCACTCCAGGCTCAACTCTCGAGGACCACCTCCAACAACCAAAATATAAATTATAGACAGAAGAATAAATAAATAAATAAATCAGCCTAATTAAGTACCACTCGATGCTACAAATATTTTAAGAAATAAAAATATTTTTTTAAGAATGTTACGTTATAGATAGAGATATCTAAACAAGGAGTGGGAGTGGAGTTTTTCAAGTACATGCAAAGGACGTATTTAAGTGCAAAATGATTGCTAAGTTGATATATTATACCTGCACACAGTAGATGTTTGACTATTTATAGATGAAGGTGGATAATATACCTAATTTAAAGTTAAAATGATATTTCATTTTGATATTATTATCTGAATATTTTTATTGTATGTGACTCATAAGTAAGATTTTGATGTAGAAAAATTATTATATATGTAAATTTATTTTCACATTTGTCTAATGTAATACTCATCAGCTCTTGATGAAGTTTTGAAAGTTTCGGAATTGTAGAGATCATCAATATTTAATTAGGTTCAGTAAATAGATATATACGATAAACTTGAGTAGATATATAATCAAGAGATAAAACAAATTAATCTGATTTAGCAGAATTAATCGTAACAGTTGAAAAGCTGACTTTAGCCTCCAAGCATGGTTGTGGGACAATTGAAATTGGTTGGATTAATGTAGTTGATGTACTTATTTTTCTTGGTCGGTTAATGACACTGTGATTCAGGGCAATGTCTCTAGATTTTGCACATCAATACAAAAATGAGTAATGATAAACCTAAAATTTATATATTTTTATATGTTTAATTGTTATATTTTCTTAGGGCGAATTACATCTACCTCTCTCGAGGTTTGGCGATATTATAATTTAATCCATGATTTTTTGTAAATTACAGTAAATCCCCTGTGGTATGTAACAATTACAAGTGATGGACGGAAAATGTATAAAGTCTATTTTGCCCTTTATTTGTTTGCTGATATTAAATAGGACGAATTACATCTACCTCTCCTGAGGTTTAGCAAAATTATAATTTAACCCACGTTTTTATGTATATTACAATAAACCCCCTGTGGTATGTAATAATCACAAGTGATGGACAAAAAATATATAAAACCTACTCTTCGCCTCAATTCCACCACCTCCATCGACTCTAGCCCAAAATTGACCTCACCAACGTGTTTTCTATGTTGAAAAGTTTAAGACCCGCTTCAAGTTCACCGAAAAACTTGTCGGAAAATAGAAACCTACTACTACCTCGTCGCCGCTGCCGCTGGTCCTCAACCATCCGGTGAAACCCAAAACTATCACTGCCAACGTGTTCCTCTCGCCGCGGTGATCGATTTTGACATACAACTTGCGCAATTTGGAAAAGAAATGAGCGAATTATGATGAATTGAAAGTGTAGGATTTCTCAACTTGCATGTGTATATACATTTCATATATATGTATCTATATCTCTCTCTTCTCCCACCTTCCCGTCATTTTTAGCTCTTAAAAAAGAAATAATTTTTTCAATATTATTACTTTTAGCCCCACAAAGATGTAATACATAACATACAACTGAAAATATTTTATATATATACAAAAAACCAATGGAACCCTAACGATCGTAAATGGTTAGGGTAAATTGTTAGACGGAATATAACACAGGGGGTTTATTGTAATTTACAAAAAATCGTGGGTTAAATTATAATTTGGCCAAATCTCAGGGGAGAGTAGATGTAATTCACCCTATTTTTTATTAAATACTAATAAAGTTTGATGAATATATTGTTAAATTTTAATTAAGTGTAATTAAACTTTATTTTTAATAAAAAACTATTAAAAGTCTTGAAAGATTTCGATTAGGATTTAGCCAACTATCTGTCCACATCTATAAATAGGGTTCTTCCCCACATTATTCAATGAACTTGGACGGCAGATTGAAGTGAAGAATTCAATGGGGGCGTGACAACCATGAAGATTCAACTCCCAATTGTCGGAAAAGCTTCATATTATAAGTTTGTTTTATGTTTTCTTTTATATTTTTGTTTCTTTTAGTTAATTTTATTTTTATTATATCTAGATAATTTATTTTCTTAGGGCTTTAGGTAGATTCATGAGATGATTTTTTTTTTTTTGTAATTTATTTGAACATTCTTGGTATTTGAGTTTTATCTATCCTATCTATATTTTAAGCGCTTAATTACTTGTGAATTTTTGGCTAACTTTTGCAAGTTTTGAGACTTTATATTCTACTACGAAAGGGTGTGTATAAAATCTAACTATTTCTTTTGTAGACATAAGGAACACATAGGTTATAAATAATCATGTTCTTGTACGATTGGTTAGATTAGTTAGCGAGGACTTTTTAACTAACATAACTCTTGTGCGCAAAAGGCTAAGGGATCCGTATGTGATCACAAAAGTAGACACATAATATTTTTTGGTACGTTTATTTTGCTTTTGAAAGATGGTTATAAATATTTTCGTGAGCTGGATCGTAAGATGATAAAAAGTCAAAACATAAGATTGTTTGAATAATTATTTGGAAAGATTCGATTGTTAAAACCTAGGCCTTAGTTTTTCTTACTTGTTTCTTTTCTTTATTTATTTGCTTGGGTTTTTATTTTACTTCTCTAATTTTTCATCAAAGAATTGAAGTTTAAACAATAAAAAATTTACAAAGGTAGTACTTGATAATCTTGTTCCTCGCGGGAATGCTATTCTACTCACTTCTTTATTACTTGGGTGACTCGTACAGTTGTGGAAAAATTCATGACCAGTTTTTGGCTCCATTGCCGGGGAATAGTGATTATCAACATTGATTGAGTAATAATATTTATTGATTTAGACACAAATTTTATTTTTCTTCCTATTTGCTTGTATTAAAAAAGAAGAGAAAAAATGAGTGGATTTGACAGTTTTTATTAGGTGAATAATAAACTTGATCAAATTAATATGAATAATAATTTATCTAATTCATATTTTATTTGTGATGTATGTGGTAGTGGACACTCTTCTTATGAGTGTCAACCATGGAACGAATCGCGACAAGGCTTCAACAATCAAAAACAATTCGCCTACAACATGTCTCACAATACTCCAGAGTACTATAATCAGAGTTCAAGTTGATATTATAATCCTAATATGCCATTCAAAGACAATCATAGATATGGATAATATATCAACCAAGAACCCCAAGTTTGGAGTTATGGATTGCAAGAACGACCAAAGCGTATGTCATAAGCAACATTTGAAAAGTTTTTTAATTTTGTTAAGAACTTTGAGGCTAGATTAGACAAAGTCGATAGCCATCATCAATACTTAGAAACACAATCGGAGCAGCTAGCTAATTTTTTCTACTCTAGCAATTAAGGAGATTCCTCGGGACATAGTGAACTAGATCCAATGGAATAATATATGGAACTTAGCTCAAGAGGTGATGAACGAGTACACGAGGCATATGGAGAGACAGAGGTAAATGAGGTAGAAGAAGAAGCTATTCTTGAAGAGGCCACCACATAGAAACAGGAAGAGGAGGAAGAAAGGGACCAACAAGGAAACACCATTTGAATGTGGAAAATTGAAAACAACTTATCCTCCAAATTTGAATTTAAACTCTTTAAACCATACGTGGTAAAAGGCGCAAACACTGTGTAAGGATATATTTGTTGCAACTCTTATACCAAAAGTTCTACCTGATATTCACTTTCGCAAAAAGTTAAAGTTCAAGGACTTTGTCAAAGGAGAGATAGGCCTGCCGCAAAAAATCAAGCTAAAGACTATAAATTAGAACTATTTCTCATCAAATTCCTTTAATTTAATTTAATTTTATTATTTTTAGTTATTTATTTTGTAGGAATTTGGCATTGAGGCTATTGTAGTAGGAAAACAAGCTACACACTTTAAGGGAGTAATTTTGACTGTTGTTAATCTTGCTTGTCAAATTTTTATCCAATTTCCAGCGTGAGTTGTAGCCATGAAGACATTGATTAATTTGTGTGTGGGGGGGGGGGGGAGTAGGGATGGCAATGGGTCCGGGTTTGGCCCGAACCCGACCCGGACCCGACCCGCTAGGACGGGTTTAGACCCGTCTAAACGGGTCTTGGGGCGGGTCGCGGGTCCAAAATTTTGGACCCGCCCGGGTTCGGGTCGGGTCTCGGGTCCACTGAGACCCGGCCCGAACCCGACCCGTATATATATGTATTATATATATTTATAATATATAAATAAATAAAATTAAAGAAATTAATTTATATGTAATATATATTTATAATATATATTATATATATTTATAATATATAAATGTTTCACTTGAACATATTTTATTAGGCTTTATAGTTATGATTATGGTAATTTTTCCTTATGGTTGGACATTTAAAGTTGGTTATTATTATTTCACTTGAATATGTTTTATTAGGTTTTATGTACAATTTGAATATTTTCAATTATTAAGTTTCTTGTACAATTAAAAATTATTGTTTCAAAAAAAAAATTAAAAATAAAAATTTCAATTATTGAAGCGGGTTTGCGGGTCGGGTTTGACGAGTACGTGGGGCGGGTTGGGAGGGGTTTCGGAACCCGACGGGTTCAACGGGTCCAACCCGCCGGGTTCGGGTCCAAGCCGGGTTCGGGTCGGGTCCGGGACCCGTCGGGTCTGGGACGGGTCCCGGGTCCAGAAAAACCTCGCGGGTCGGGTCTCGGGTTTGGCCAAACCCGTACCAGACCCGACCCGTTGCCATCCCTAGGGGGGAGGGGGGGAGGGCAGTTGTTTCATAATATTTTGATTTTAACTTTCTTAGGTGTTTTTTTTTTTATAACTTTTGATCGTGTTAAGGGAATTTTAGGCTTAAAATTTGCGCTATTTTGAAAATGGTGATCTCGTACCTTAAACGCAAAAAGAAAACCATTCTTAATGTTAGTACTTTTAAGCTTTTGTTTGGAAACTTGTGCCTTGCTGGCAATTGTTAAACTTGTCAATAGTATATGCATATAAGAAATTGTGTGTTTAATTGCTTTACTTGTGAAATTTGGATGGAAATATGTGTTCAAGGAGTTGTTCAACTTGATTTCCATGTGATACATTTTCATCTTCACTAACTCGAGTGCCTTGTACCCCAACTTACTGGAAGATCTCCAAAACTTCTAAATTCATTATCATCTGCTACTTTAGTAAAGATCAGTTGTATTTGAGTATTATTTGATCCGGGCACCAACGAGGCAAAAGGAAATTCACCATCATAGAAATCAACGTCACAAGAAACAAAATATGCTTTCGTGTCTAAATCATATAACTTGCATCCCTTCTTTCCATAAAGGTGCTAAACAAATATACACCTACGACTTTTACTAGAGAATTTATACCCTCTTCTCCCTTGATTATGAGCATTACTTAAAGACCCAAATACCCTCAAATGTTCATATGAAGGCATTTGTCTATATAAAATTTCATAGGGGGTTTTTCTATTCAAAACTTTGGATGGAGTTCAATTGATCAAGTATCCAACAGCTAACACACATTCTCCCTAGAAAATCAAGGGGAAGATTACCTTGAAAACGCAAAGTTTGGGCTACATTCAATATATAGTGATGTTTTCTTTCTACTCTTTCATTTAGTTGAGGAGTATCAATACACGAAGTTTGGAAAATATTTTCATACACGAAGTTTGAAAAATATTTTCATGCAGGTAAATTCTATTCCATTATCACTCCAAACAATTTTTACCTCTTTATTAAATTGTCTTCCAATCATAGCAAAATAATTATTCATAGTTTGAGACGCTTCTTTCTAATCAATCAACAAAACTATCCAAATAGCGTGGGAAAAATCATCAACAACAATCAAAAAATATGAAGCACCACATGAAGAAGGAGTTCTATAAGGACCCCATAAATCACAATAAATTAGCTCAAAAATGTCAGAAGTTTGATGGTTGCTTAAAGAAAATTTATTCCTAATTTGTTTGGCCCATTGACATACATCTCAATTTTTATTTAAAATATTATTACTTTTCCTAAGATCTACGACATAAACTAACTTGGCAACTTCCCAAGAAGGATGTCCCAACCACTTGTGCCAAAGATCAAGTGAGCCTACATTATTTAATTTCATAGCCTTTATGCCCTATATGCCCTAAAAATAATAAAGCCCATCTCTACATTCACCAGCACGAATCAGTATCCCCGAAGTGCGGTCCTATATAACACATAAATTGTTAGTGAATTAGACTATACAATTTGAATGATCTATCAATTGCCTCACAAAAATTAAATTGTAAATTAAGCCCGACACATATAAAACATTTTTTAGAGACAAATTCCCTTCAAGTTTGATTGAGCCCTCTTTTGTAGCGACTGCATGACTTCCATCTAGCAAGCCAACAAGACAGCTTGAAATTTTTCGCAAATCACATAAGCTCTTCAAGTTAGCTGTCGTATGATTGGATGCCCTGTGTCAATTATCCAATGAATACAATCATACATACGAGTCATGTTCTTATTCGTATTCGGTTTTTATCTTTTCAATATTTCAATCAAGGTTTGCCACTGATCGTTCCTTAGTCTAGGAAGGCCCGCTTTATTTGCATCTACTGCAAATACTACTAAGGTGCTTCCTCCTGTAGTTTGGGCTACATTGACACGCAACACGAAGCCACATTCTCGGCCTCCACTTGTTCCAACTTTCTACTATTGTTGATGTCCTCTACCACGTCTTCCACCTGTTCTCCCATCACTATAGGGGCGATCACCCCACCAATCAAGAAAACTTATGAATAAAATATAGTTTTCTGTATCATGCCCTGTTTGATTACAGTTTGAATAGGTCATGGTTTTCTCTTCTATTTCATTTCATCCTTTCGCCTTAAAGTCTGTGAAGCCCATAACTTTTCCGTGTTCCTCCTTTGTACGAGCTATAGTCTTCACTTTCTCTTCTTGAACCAAAATGGAGTATACCTTGTTTCATGTTGGCAAAGGTTTGGTGGCCAACAAATTTGACCGAACTATTCCATAAACTGTATCGTCCAACCCCATGAGGAATTAATGGATGCATTCTTCTTAGCGCCGATTCTCGAGTTGTTGTCCAATATTATACTTGTATCCTCCGCACATACAGGTTAGAATTGGCTCATAAATTTCCAATTCATCCAACAATGTCTTCATCTTTCCATAGTAAGCCACCATGTACATCTCATGTTGCTTACACTTTGCCAGTTTAGATTTTAATTGCTGAATCCGAAGGCCATTCACAATGGAAAACTGCTTGTTAATGTCCTTCTATAGGTCCTTTACATGCTCTGCATATGATATGGTTGAACGCAAAGTTGGTTCAATCGTGTTCAAAATCCATAAAATTAACATGGACTGAACAGTCCACCAATCCTCCATATCAGAAGATCTATCTTCGGGCTTCTCGATAGTCCCATTGATAAAACCCCATTTTCTTCTAGCCTGCAATGAAGTTCGCAAAGCACAAGCCCATTCCTTAAAATTGTCGCCTCGCAATTCAACCTCAGTGGTAACATTGGTTGGGTTATCACTAGAATTCAAATCATATGATGATGAAGTCTTTTCACATAGTCAAGTTTTATTATTTTTGATTTGTCAACCATGACTTTGATATCATGACAAAACAAAAAGAAACAATAAGGTGAAAAATTGCAATTTCAGTCCGCTTTGTCGGAAATTGTTGATGTGGTGGTTACATTGGTTGAAATCCAACCATCGGTGCTTATGTACACAAAAATTTGGGCATTTTATAATTTTTTTCTCCAAACTTACTGATGTGGGAGTCTTGTTGGCCTTTTTATATTTTTTTATTTACATAGTTGTATGTATATGTCAAGTAATATTTAAAGAATAAAAAATATTTTTATAAATGAACATAATAAAATATATTTAAACCTTTTCTTTTATAACTTATTATAAAAAAATCTTTTTTGAGGGGGTTGGGGATGAATCATCTCCTTCACCAGATCCAGATCTAGATCTGGAAGCCACTCCCAACTTGAAGCTTACCCACCCAGCACCTATAGGCCCAATTGCCGATTGCATCACTGTCACTGTCGCCGATTACCATCACTGGCACCGTGCACTGCCACTTTTTGCTCATTCCCCATAGCGTACTACCATTTCTCACCTCAAACACCACATGCCGCCACTCGTCTCTGGCATGCTGCCTCCCCTCCCCCCTCTCCCCCACCATTTCTCTCTAGCACTACACCCCACCATACCCCCTTTCTGCGGCGCTGCCCTTTTTTCCCCGCTCTAACAAACCCTAATTTCAATGTGTATATGTATGGTATATAAATATGAGATATATAAATATATATGTATATATGTGTTCACTTAAGAATTTCGCGCAAATATAATACCTGCTGAAATTAAAGAACAAATGATCGAATTAATAAAAATTCAATTGAATAAAAATTTATAGGAAAACAATTCTGATTTATTTGTAATTTTTTTAATTACAAAGTACATCCCCTGATTTTTGACTTTTGCATGTTCTTCTTCTCGATAGCTCAAAAAACATGTTTCTCGAGTAAAAGAAGGAGCGATTGAGATTTGATAACTTGATAGATGGATAAATGCCAAAGAATTAAACTGGATTGTGAGGTAAAACATCTATGGACCAATTCTTCTTCTCGAGCACAAAGACTTTTTGAACTTGGTAAATTTGATATGCAAGATTGGTGCAATCAGTTTGAAAGCTTGGAGACCGCATCTTGGAGATTTACGGATTTGATCATACAACCGACTTAAAAGCTTGTTGACTGCAGTTGGAGATTTGTTGATTCGACTGTGCAACCAGCTCAGGACCTTGTTAACAGCATCTTGGAGATTCGTGGTTTTGACGTTGCAATCAACTCAAAGGCTTGTTGACTGTATCCAGATATATATTTGTAGAACTTGGAAGAACACTTGTGGAATGTTTGGCGATTTTCTTTCTTCAAGTCCGTGGAATTTTTGGGAGCTCTTTAATTTTTCATATGGCTTATTCTCCTCCTTTCCTGGTGCCTTCTCCTTCTCTTCCGGTATCTTCTCCTTCTTTTTTGGTGTTTTCTCCTTCTCTTCCAATGTCTTCTCATTCTTTTCCCATGTCTTCTATGTGGAACTTATGAATCCTTTATATAGGTGTGGGAGGGAGAATTATGATAAATTCAAATGTTCTTGATATTTATCTTTTTCAATAGATACATAGATATAATAATAAGAAAATGTCAAGATTTAATCTCAATTTGATAAAGATTTAATCTTTAATAATTATTACATAAAATATATATAATTGAAAAGATAATTTAAAATTTTCATGTCAACAATATATATCTATATACAGACAGCACATATACTAAAGGTTACACACACACACACACACACACACATATATATATTTGTATATATGTATCTGTATATGTATCTATATTTATTTAATTTTTTTGTTTCCATCTATCTATATTTATTAAGACACACATATATATATATATAAAATATACTAAATTTTTTAAATTTAAATATATATTTATTTAAAAGTATTTGTTTTTTTATAAATTAAGTAAACAGTTGAAGTGGAATTCGTCATTTGCAAATGCATCAATTATGTGGCAATTCTAACTTATATGTAACCTTACGTGGCGTATAAGTAATGACAATTATAATAAAAAAACCCACCTAAGCAGTCAACTTATACAAAAAAAAGGTGGGAAAATTCATGAATTTTCAAATTTATTTGACACGTCAGCAAATTTGATCGGACTAAAATTACAATTTTTTTGTAACTTACAAGATAAAAATTGAAATGAGTAAAAATAAAGAGCAAAAACTACATAGACCCTAACTTAACAGACGAAAATGGCAATTTTTCCTTCAGATCTATCTTAGAAAAGAATTTTTCAAAATAAAAACCCTCCTAACTCATTTTTTTTCAAGCTCGCTAGCTAATCTATGTTTTTTCAATAATTAATATGTGAAATACTAATTTACAATATATTGCTTGTCCATTTATATATGTAACAGAATCATTTTACTGGAGAAATTAACAAAAAAAAAAAGAAAGAAAGGCCAAATCAACTCGAAACTTGGTAAATAAATCAAATTAAAATTAATACACTATAAAAATAAAAATAAAAATCAGTGGCATATTAAGTCAAATATAGAAATTGTTAATTATATACAAGAATTGACAAAAGAATTTGTGTTATCACAAAAAAGAAGTTTGATAATCATGGTGACAGATACTGTAATCTAGTTGTCACCATTCACAAATTACTGACACTGATCTCACAATGACAACTTAGTGGCAAAATATGTTTTAGATTACGGATAATATATAGTGACTGTTTTTCATACGTTATTAAATTGTAAGTTTAGAAGTAATTATATTTTGATTATCAATGGTGACAACTAATACATATTTTTTTTTTAAAAAAAAATACAATTTTCATCTGGTAAATTGACACATTTTGAATCTTAGTTCTTTCATTAGTACTATTTAGGTTTTTGTCCTTTAAGTTTTTAAAATTGGTAATTTTGATTCTATTTTTGTCGGACTCTTAATTTTCTCATGGTACACTTCAACAATTTTGTATCCACATCTGCAATATCTCGTAGAAAAATTGAGATTTCAATAAAAATATGATCAAAATTGTCAATTTTAAAAATTAATAAGACGAAAATTCAAATAATACAAACAAAAAGATTAAAACAATTAAAATGAGTCAACTTACAAGATAAAACTCCCACTTTTCCATTATTTTTTTTACAAGTGAATCATAAATGACCAAATAAAAATTATATATTATCATCTAATAGATTATATTAGTGAAATCGTTTAAATTATTACTTGCTTTTTGTTATTAATATTATATATTCTTTTCTAGTGAGGCTTAATTAACTAATAGAGTATTTTTTTAACATTAGTGATGTCTATATAATTCACCTCACCAATTTATTCCCACATATCGTTGATATTATTGTGTGGTTCAAATTATGCGACAATTTTTGCTTGGTCCACACCCTTTAGCTAGCCATGGATGATTATATGTACTAGGCTGAGCCCTCCACAAAGAGAGACTTTAGGGTTTGTTAAACACATGATGAAGATGTTTAACTAATGTTACATAATTAGTATTAGTCAAATGAAACTTTAATAATGCAATAAATGTACACATTAGATGCCCCAGCTATCCTTAATACCTTCACATGGAATATACTTTCATCTATGTGTATTTATATACACGTTTGGTATGTTAATTATTTAAGAAAAAAAAAAGTTTGCTATGTATATATAACCAAGAAAACTCCTCTTCAAGAGTGTGAGTTCCCTAACCCTGTAAAGCTGTAAAGCTTCTCTTTCTTCCCCTCTCTCTCTCTCTCTCACACACACACACGCACACACACACACACACAGAGGGAAAACGCATTTGAATGGTTCAACTAGGATTAGCCCTCCAGATCTTAGGCATGGTCAGGTTTTCATGTATATGTATGCACATAATTAGCCCGTTTTCTCTTTATGTTCTTATTCTTTCAATATAGTAGTATTTCTTTAAGTCATTGTTTTAGTCAATTATTTTTATCTTTTTATTTTATTTATTTATTTTACCATATGGTGGATTTTCAGCTGATCCACCATCACAAGATAAGGTTAATTGATGGAGGAATCTGACCGAATAAACTCTCTATCTCATGATAATAATCAAGAAAAATAACCGGGGTTGCTGCTTTTTTTTATATATATATATTTTTCATTTTTGTTATTTTTTTATAATTTTTTTTGGTGATTAATTGAAATGTGGCATTGAAAAAGCAATAGGATGTGTTTTGTTGTGTTGTGTGGAAATTAAAAATGAGTTTTCAACGCAGGAGATTCTTGCTTTGGGGCGGCCATCATTAATTAATTACATTTTGACCCATTGGTTTTAAGCCACATTAGCCTCATTCTCGTGCCTTTCTTGATAGCGTTTGATTCCACGATAAACATAGATTTCAATCTCTCTCTCTCTCTCTCTCTCTAACACACACACAGACACACGCATCTTTCTTAATTTCTGCGATGTTTCTCAAGAATCCCATCAAATTTCTTTCTTTCCAGTTTTTTAACGAAATTTCAAGAATCTCATGAATTGTTGAATTATTATGCGCTATATATTGGGGTTTGTCTGTGCAAATCTTGGGGATTGTTTGCATTGATCTATAGATACAGATATGTATATATACAGTCGTTGTTTTCTGGTGTAGCATCATCAAGATTCACAAGCAAAGGCATATATGGTAGTAAGCATGCACTTCTCTCTCTCTCTCTCTCTCTCTACCAAGGCCTTTAGGTGGTGAGAATCTTGATGATGCTGCATCGGCAATAAATGACTTCCGAAGAAGAAAAAGAAAAAAACAAGAAGTTGAAGAAGAAGAAGAAATTAAAGCCGTTTGTTCCCATACGATCAAATATCAATGGTGAGATTTTTGGGTTTAATTAGTAATTAATTCTTTTGTTTTATTTTTGTATATGTAATTTTGTGATTTGTGTCAGGACTGCGAAAGCCGACACAAGTGACTACTGAAGGAACTTAACTCTGCAGATGAAATGCTAACAGATCTGTGATTATTCTCCTGTACACAATAAAGTTTTAATCCAACTTTTCTCATTTATATGTATCTCTCAAATCCAACAACAGTAACTAATATCTTAATTTCATGTTCATTATTTTCATTAATTAGTTATAATCTATTTTTCTAACATTTCTTTAATACACTCGTTCTTGATTCTTATTCTAACTTAAATCTGATTTTCTTTCCCTTTTTTCAAGCAAAAGGGAGTTTTTTTTTTATTAAATTAATAAAGCCGTCGATTAATTAATTAACATAATTTTGGGCTCGATCGATCGGTTCAAGGCCAGCGGATATGTGAAAAGACCAGCTCTAGACAAGACTGAGAAAGGGAACACAAGTCAAGAACAAGAGGTGAGATTAATTGAATTGATTATTTGTTTCAATATTCTTCTTGTTCATATAATTTGAATACAAGACATATAAATATTAGTATATAACCAGTACATATATAATATATAACTCAATTCCTCATGGAACTTGGGTTTTTGTTTTCGGTTCCTAGTCTTGTTTTTAAGACATTCAAAACCTGATTGATTATTTTATGGACATCTCCAAATGGTTTAGTCTTTCTTTTTCCTTTTTCTTTTGTATTTTTGAAATCTAAATAGTATTTCTGGGAAATTTTCAAGTGGGGTTTGATGAAATCATGGTACAAAACATGACAGTAATGTATGACTGCCATGGCTGCGGTAATATTGCTTTAAACAATATAATTGATTAAACCATCTGTGGTGTTAGTGGACCTACTATTACAAACATCTCGCAACTTGGCCAATTCACATGTACTATATATATATATATATATATATATATGTATCACTGCTAGAAATCTGCAATCTAGCCACGGATTTTAACAATGGTTTTTGCCAAGTTTAAAATGCTATTTTCTAATAGTGTATACTCGTTGAAAAGTTCACCAAGGCTTTAATTCCTAGAATGACGTTGGTTTTGAATCACTATGCTTTCTAATTGATGGTTGAGACATTAATTCTACCATTTGAACATGGCTTTTATATTTCACTAAACTTTTGCCAATTCTTGATCTGAAATTTTACATTCCATCGTATTTAGTTCTTGTCCATCTAAAGGTCTCTTTTTGTGTTAGATAATCACATTATAATGCCGTTCTTGCTTTCATTGTTGCTATTAAGACCGTACATTTGTACATCGCATTGCCATGATCTAGCATAGGTCCAATTCAAGTCCAAAGAAACTCAATACTTCAACGCATAGTTGTTGCAGTTGTTGGTATTTTACCTTTACTCGATGTCTTCTTCTTTTTCTATTTCTGCAGTTATAAACTTAATTAAGAGTTGGAAAATGCTTTTTTTGTTTACTTTACATATTTTTTTTCCCATTTCTCCAAAACTAACAAGATTAATTTGTGAATATTGTGCTCAATCTGCGTAATTCATTTTTAATTAGGTACCCGAAGTTAAGTTCTTTTGCTAATTACTTAATCCTAGGGGATTGGAGTAGGATTAAGTTATAATTACCTGCTGAAAAGAACCCTCTATATTATCCAATTGGGGCACCTTTACTTCAAAAGTTTTGATGAAGTTGGAAAGATGAGAAATGGGATGATAACTGGGATTCCTACTCGGTTTGTTGATCCAGTGTTGAAAAAATGGATTTGGACCTAGCTGAACTCCAAAAGTTGACTTATGAGAGGAGAAATACATAATGCATTATGAACAAGACTGCATATTTGTATTTGATCGATGTTGGCTCGATATATGCAAAAAACCTAGAGCATGTATATGTATATAATTAATGTGGGGTTGCCCGAGCATGGAAACTTGTCAAAAATCTGTAGTGTGAAGTTTGTAGGAATGGTCAATGATATTAAATGTAGAAACCCAATATGTTCTAGTACTATATTGAAGGAATGCAGTTGGTCTAATTCAATCGGAGAAAAACTTATGATAAGAGAATTGCTCAAGTCATTAAAAACAACAAAATACATTTAATTAATCGATATGGGATGGTTAAACGTGCGGACAGCCAAGTCTAAAGCAGGCCACTAGTCTCATCACGGGCTCACCCATTTTGAACTAAACAAAGGTTTAGAGTTAGTGAGTACTCATAACCAACTTCATTAATTGAAGTAAACATGCCGTTAATTACTAAGTTAAAGCATAAAACATACTTATGAGGCCTTGTCTCCTTTCAAAATTGTTCATGATATTGTTGTTTGATTTCTCAATATTAATTCAATAATGCACAAG
Organism: Petrea volubilis; assembly: GCA_026212405.1. Taxonomy (NCBI): domain Eukaryota; kingdom Viridiplantae; phylum Streptophyta; class Magnoliopsida; order Lamiales; family Verbenaceae; genus Petrea; species Petrea volubilis. The sequence goes on along the minus strand of CM047886.1, from coordinate 3,492,500 downwards.
CATTGATCGAATTATTGTACTCGTTGGTCTGACTGTTCTCTGATCCTATGTTAAAACAGCTAATATGCAAGAAATAATGCAAGGTACTTGATATTTCATAACCTTCAAAACATGGAATGATTTAACTAGCAGCAAATGGGATAGACGGTACAACTATTTGTTTCACATTAATAATTGATCAATAAGCGAGGTCTAGGAATTTCGTTGATTATAAATCATGTACTTTCCTTGGCCAATAAAATATTTACCAGCAATCTCATTAATGTATTAATATTCATATTGATCAATTGTTCAGCTACAAGCCATCACTGTTTGATCATGTGACGCACAGATATATCAACTATTTATTTATTTATATATTTTCCGCAAAGATATATCAGTTAATTAACATATACATAATTCCAGTTTTCTCTTCCTAAAATCTCGTAAATGATTTTTGGACATACCTTTCATTAATCCTAGTTTGATTTCTTGGTGAATATATGTTTAAGTTTAACCATGTCTGAAGAAGTCGAACTTGGATCTTTGTACATTTTACTGCCTATATATTTGAAAATTGAAATTTCGTTGAAAATTAAAAAATTAAGATTTTTATTTTTTTCTTTTAAGTTTTAGGCAGAAAATTCCGCCAAAATTGAAAATTTCAGATTTTTTATTTTTTATTTTAATTTTTGGTTGAATTTTCTGTCGAAATTCAGTCAAAAATTTAAAAATTAAGATTTATTTATTTTTTAATTTTTCTTTGAAATTATATCTAAAAATTAAATATATATGTTTTAAATTTCTGCCCAAAATTCGGCCGAATTTTTTTCGGCAGAATAATTTTCATTTTTTCTTGTAGTGTATATCGATATCCATTTTATTCAATTATATGGACATTGAGAAAACTCAGCAAATTAAAGAGGGTTATAACTTTTCAGATTTTGACCCAAAAAAAAAAAATACAAAGGAGTGTTTTCCTCAACTTCTTCTCATAAAGTGCTCAACAAAAAAAGCTAAAAAAATATATAAAATCTAATAGAACCTGGACTTTGCTTTTATTTCTATTTCTTATGATTCTCAATAAACTAAAACTTTTTGCAAACACCCCTTAAAACACCGTCAAATGCTTTAAAGCTTTAGCTTGTTTAGAGATTGATCTCAAATAGGCTTCTAGTTATACTTATAAACCGCACATCCCCTCAGTAAAGGGATTTTTCCTTATCAATATAGCCTAATTAAAATCATAGAAGGCCTTCAATTGGTGTATTCTATGTTGCAGCCAGTGCATTATATTGAGCGCTTGAAAAATACCATGAGTTTATAGGTGATTTCAGAATTTGAACAACGTAGACCAAAAAGGGGGAAAAAAAAAACTCAAACGAACTAAATAGGTGTCTGGCTAAATTTATAAGTTTATCAAAATATGAGATATTCGAAAACATATAAGATTATACAAAGTGTTTGACAAAATTTTTAGAAAAGGGGCCTATGAATTCCTAAAATAAAAAATTAAGAGCTTATAAACTCTCTTTAAAAAATGAGTTGATAATTTATTTAAAAATCCTAACAAACTCTTCTAATTTTAAACAAATTAATTAAGATGTTGTTATTATTAACATCATATGGATCCATGCACACGCTTTGAGAGTATTTTTAAAATGAAATTTAATATGTTATAACTTTTGAAACATCTTTTAAGATATGAACACTTGTAAAATATTTCAAGTAAGCTTAGCCAAACATCATCCAGTGTACACATTTCGTCATTCCAATCACCAAACGCATTTTACACTACAATAGGACTTTCTAAATTGATATCATATCACACACACACTCACTCACTCACTAACACTCACACTCACACTCACACTCACATTCACATATGTGCGTGTGTTTTAATTTAATAAAGGGTTTTTGTTATAGGGTACTCACGTGTAACCCGGTTAAATAAAAATTAGCATAAAAGACTCTATAAAACGTGAAAGCCACGAGCAAAGGACCTCAGGCGATAGTGTACTTTACAAGCCTCATTTTTGCATCTATGAGAGTGTTTTAGGCTTGCAATTGTTTCTTTTAATCTTAAGTTAAATTTACAAAATCCCATGTGTTAATTTTAATTAGCACAGAAAAGCCTATGTTAAAACAATTTAGTCTAGAATCCCTCGTGTTTTTAAAAATTAGTACACAGCTCCTCATGTACAACAACTCTCGTATCTCACAAATCGATTGTAATTGTGTGTGAAATTTTAAAGGTTAGGGTTTAGGGTTTTTCTCCTTTTTTATTTTTTGAATAAGGTTGTTCCCTTTTCTAAAGAAATAAAACCTATTGCTATTTTCCAATTTTCTAAAAATGGGTACAATTGAAAATTCCTACTCAAATTTTTAGAAAGAAAAAAAAAACCCAGCGAGTAGCGTGCTAATTTTCAAAAACATGGGGTATTTCGGACTAATTTTTTAAATACGGGATAAATTCAAGGATTATGGTTGTGGTAATAACCAAATGTGTGCTGCTGCAAATGAAATTGAGCTTCTTATGGTGTAGCTAGGCTTTTCCTTGTATTTCATTATTGTTTATTGAATTTGACATAATTAATTAGTTTATATAATTGCATGATGTGGAAAGTGCATACTACATATTATTGGTACATGAGATTACAACCCCACAGACCCTAAAATAATGGCTAAAGGAAGTGACCGTACAAAGTAAGTTCGCAGATGATGGGCTATCTTTTTAAGGACAGTGGCCCTAGAAACATTATGCCATCAGACAATAATCTGTGTAACATGTATATCTTGGGCAAAATAAAGGTCTCTCACTTGAGTCTTGAGAGCGATATCACTATAGAAAAAAGAAAAGGGAAGACGAGAGAGAGAGAGAGAGAGAGAGAGAGAGAGAGAGAGAGAGAAGCAATATATTACATGATTATATAAGATCGAATTGCTTCTGATCAAAAAAAAAAAAAAAAAAGAATTGCTTCTGATACAAATTAATATATTAGTGACAGAAATGTTTCTTTTTTTCTTTGTTATTATTATTATTATCAAGAAGATTCTTCAAAAGTTTATTAGGGAATAATTGTCACCTTTATAATGAGTGACACATTAATAGTGACAATGAAAATTGTCATCTCTAATTAATTAAGTCATTAAATGTTATCATTAGTGACAAAATAAGATATAGGGCAAATTATATATAATATCCCTGAGGTTTACTATAATTACAAAAAACATCCTAATATTTGAAAAATTACTATTATCTCTTGACATTTTATTTCATCCAACAAATTACATCTACCATTAATTGACTAAAGGTTGTAGTTAGTTAAAAAATTTGAACTTCCAAATTACTCTTTTGGAAGCAAGAATATGTGTTTGACCATAATGAAATGACTATTTTGCCATTGAGTGGATTTTTTGTTTTTTAGGCCAAATGAAAAACTCTCTTTTTGAGGCTAATTTAAATTTTTAAAAAATATAAAAAATATTATATTTAATAATTTAAAAATACTATACAAAATACATATACTTTAAAAATTTTCATATTTTATATAATATATGCAAGTATTTATAAACATATATTTAAAATATATAATTGTGATGTATAAAATATATTTAAGAAATACAACATACATAAAAATATCTTGTAATATTATTGATGCGGGTCGAATTTGGGAGTTGGTCAACCTCGATCAGAAGCTCTAGTTGAGTGTGGGACTAAGGATATTTGACCGGGAAGTTGACCTACAACAAAGGGAAGGCAACGTGAGCTAGCCGAGAGGGGTCTTAGTTAAGATCCTTCGATGCTTGAGTCAGTTGATCAGTTTTGTGTATATTTGAATAGAATAAGAGCGATGAGAGTAATTAATGAATTCTCTCCTTACCATGTCTAAGTGGGCCACAATTTGGAGGGTCCTCTAGGTTGAGTAGGCCATCAGGGGCTGATATGAGCGATTCATAAGCCTAGTGGTGTGGTTAATGGAGTTGGCTCTCAATTAATGAGGTATGAGGTTTGGTGGCACACTATCCCTTGGGTTAACGGAGTATTTAATGCCATCAGGGATCCGTTGGATCCGGTATGACCCTAGTTAAGCATGGCATCAATTAGAGGAGCCGAGGAGATAGGTTCGAGGGATCGAGAATACAGATCCGATCGACAGAGGAATCGTCCGATTGGGCTCATCGGGAATGGTTAGGACGGTTCGCTAAAACCGGTTGATATATCGGCACCCGGTCGAAACCATCCTCAAGGATTTCGAGCTGTGGGAAGCGGCGATCGTGGCGCATAAAAGGCGGTCGGAATGTTCGGTCTAAAGTATGCCACATGAATTATAAACTTTGTTTTTATAAATAAAAAAAAATTATTCATATTCTAATATTTGATAAAAAAAATTATAATACATATTATATATAATTAAATAAATTCTTTTTTTTCCCTTTTCTTTTTTTCCCCTTTTTTTTGTCTTCCCCAAGTCACTTCACTCACTCTCTCGCTCTCTCTCTCTCTCTCACACACACACACACACACATCTTCGCCGCCACCGCCACACAAAGAGATCCAAAGAGAGAGAGAAATTGAGAGATCGAAAAGGGATAGGGGAGAGAGAGATATATAGAGATCGGGAGAGATATGAGAGAAATTACCCCTCCACCGCCGCCCCACCACCATCTGCCATACCAACTAACCAGGGGAGAGAAATCGAGAGATCGAGAAGGGAGCAGGGTGGGTTGGGGAGAGGGAAGATAGAGAGATCGGGAGAGATAGAGGGAGAAAAATTACCCCTCCACTGTTGCCCCACCGCCGTCCTCCACTGTCTGCCATACCAATCTACCAGGGGGGGGGGGGGGAGAGAGAGAGAGAGAGATCTGATAAGGAAGGAAAAAAAGGAAAAGAGAAAAGAAAAGAAAAAATAATAAAGAATAAATTATTTAAAAAATTTATTTTTAGTTTTAAAGGGAAATTACCCAAAAGGGTATTTTGGGCTTTTCAGTTTAATATTTTTCCCATCTTTTATTTAAATCATTTAGGGATAAATTTGGCTTTTCATCAATTCAGTTAGATTTAACATGAAACCTCTCAATTCAAGAGATAATTGTAATTTTTCAAATTTTGGGGTATTTTTTGTAAATAGAGTAAATTTCATAAGTAGTAAGTATAATACGCCCTAAGATATATTGTCATTAAAAATGTGTTAGTAGTGATGGTTAATCTTCATATACTATACTTTGCTCCTAGCGTATCCGAGCAACAAAATTAATTTACTAGAGAAATATGATGTTAAATCTTATTTTGAGAAACAAACTTTTGATGTGTTTGGATAATATTAGTTCATGAAGCTTATAATGAGATATATATTAGTAGTGGTAACTATATGATTGATATTATCAAAACTGAAAATAGTGCAAGTTAAAGTTTTAATTGATTAGTATATATATTCAACACGCTTTAGTTTTCTACAGTAGCTTCTAAGATTCTTAAAATTTATTTACCGATATTAGAAGCTCATTTTTCTTGAAAATTTTACCAAATATTTTAGACTATCTTATAATATCTTTTGAAAAGTTTGTAAACAAATCGCTTTGAGCACTGAAAAGATATATATGTATGAGATTGTGACATATATATACTAGCAGTGCTCACATTCTATGTGTGTGTAAATTATAAAAAATATATACTTTAATTTAGTATTTAAATTTTTTTAGGATCAAAATATAAATATATTATTAAATTTTTTTTATGAGAATACTTTTTTTGAGATCTATTTGAAATAATTTATTAAATTAATAATAAGTTAAAAATAAAATAAATATATAAAACAAAATTATGTGATAAAGAAATAAGCATAAAAAAGAATAAAAATTGTTGAATAATTGTAATTAGAGAAAGTATTTGTGTGTGTGTGTGTGTGAGAGAGAGAGAGAGAGAGGGAGGGGGAGTCAAAAGCATTAATTATCAGTTTAAAGGAATTTTATTTATTAAACATGGGTTTCAATTTCCAAAATTTAAAAAGATCGAGAAAGTGGTTTATGTGTCGAGAATATGTGTTTTGAAATTAAATGTAAGATTACAAAAGTAAACTTTCTATTTGCTTTTTCAACATATGTGTTTGCTAATTAAAATAATAAAATTGACACATTAAAATTTGGTATTTGAATTGCATCGATTTCATGTGAATTATCGATTTTAACCATAATTTTACATGTCTCTATTTATTTCACATAAAATTGAATGGTGGATTTTATAAAATCACATAAAAAAAATTGTCATTTGTGAGACAAAAATAATTTTATAAAATCACATAAAAAAAAAAACAGTCATTTGTGATACAAAAATAATTTTCTTTTTATAATAGTATAAATCAGTTCGGATCTTCTATTGCATAATTATGTTACATCTTCTATTATACACATTAATAAATGCTATGTGTATTGGTGAATGATTGAGATAAGGAAAGAGAATCTTAATTTTTTTTCTTCATATCATTAGTTTTTCTCTTTTTTTATCTCAATCACTTACCAATACACATGATGTGTATTGATATATATAATAGAAGATATAACACGATTATATAATAAAAAATTCAAACTAAATATAAAAATATATCTGTGTGTCTGCGAGTACCACTAGCCTCTCAATGGGTGTGTGGTCCAAAATAGCATGCAACATACGTTTTATTGATGATGAAAAAGAGGGTGTGCGCATGGAAATTAAAATATAGGACCATTTTGGGTCATTATCAAGAGATCTTAGGGGGCATATGAGATCAAATTTAAAGAGTGATTTCAAAAGACGAGCATCTTTCTCGGCCATCCACATATAACACATAGTACCACAGTTGCAATCAACCACATATCACCATTTGAACTAGCTAAATTCATCATTTATTGAGTAGGTGCAGTTTTGATTTGATAGTGCGTGGTTAGGTTTTCAATTTTGTGGAAGGGTATTTATAGCCAACCGCCAATGTTGTTATGGGCCTCTCTAGTTAAAATTTTACGCATGTTTTCCATTGTTTTCTTGTGATATTCGTAAGTAGTGATGGTAAGTGGGTTAGAAATTGTGAATCCAACTCAATATATATGATTTTGAATTGAGTTGAGTTGGGTTGGGTTGGATTGAGCTTCATTTGGTTGATATTGATAAGAGGTGGTAATGAATTGATAATGGTTTGATTACGGGTTATAAATGAATTATCCATAAACAAAAAAAAATATTTTTATTTAATTTTAATTTATTTTAGTATTTTAAAATCATTTAAAGAGTATATGAACTAGTAATTTAGATTTTTTTTTTGTCTTGATTAAATATAAAATAATCCTGCATTGAACCACTTAAAAATTATATCTAACCCATTTACAACCCATCTTCAATCTACTTTTTGAAATCCATCTTCAACCCAACTCACTATGACCCAATCCAAACCAAACCCGCCCAATTGCCACCTCTATTCATAAGCTAGCCAGTGGGGGTGCTTTTCGAGTTGAGCACGGAAAAATTTTATTCATATCAAGTTTGATTATGGTGGGATTAATAACGTGGTGAGTGTTTTACATTTATTATATAATTGGTGTACAATTTTGAGAGAGTGACTAATTACATGACAAATATATTAAAACTTTTTACATGATTGGTTAGGTGTAACCAAACTGGATCTAGATAAGAATTTTCGAATTGGGCACTACTAAAACAACACTGCAAACAAGCATCACTTTCAATATTGATGGACCAATCTATCACAAATTTAATAAAAACTGCAGCAAAATATAATTTAATAATAAATTTTGTTTGGCAAAAATTCATTAATAAATGCATTGTCACTAATTATTATTTTAACATAACATTTGGTCATAAATCTATCACAAATGCCATATATTATTTGCGACAGAATCCATCGACCAAAAAAATTTTGTTGGTGAAAATTGTGCTTTCTTTTTTGGTAAAAATATGTTTCTTGAGACATTGTTAAGTGTTAATATAAGTGAATATTGTAATATTTTTGATTTGAAAACACCAACTAAAATAGCCACACACTTGAGTGAATTTTGACATTTTATAATGTCATAAAAATTTTAATGCAAATTAAAATTTAGTGTAGTTCATTGAAGTAGTACATAATTAAGATGTATTTTTGAAATTGTTGCATTGTATTTATCCAATTAGATCATTTTATGTATAGCAGTGGAGGTTTGAATTATTATTTCAGTTCCTTTTTTTCCATTCACTATATATCTCGTCACACATTACACTACATGATTACATCCTGCGAGTATTAAATATTTCCAAGCAAATCTGACATAATTTCTCGCATATTTGATCAATTTTCACACCTTGTTGATATTGAAGAAATTACAATGGTATACTAATATTATTCAGAAAATGAGTATTGTCGCTACTCCACAAGGCTTTTAATTTTTCCTCTATAGGACTCGCCAGGATCGATCAAATCATTGTACTTGTGTGATAAATAAAGTTACATCAAATCTGCATAAAAATAAATAAATAAATAAATAAGTTACATCAACTCAGTGGTAATTACGTGATAAATAAGCAATATTTATTGTGTAATTAATGCATATTATAAGAAGAATAAATAACAACACAAGTAGTACTTGCTACAAAATCAATTTAGTAATTATTTGATTCAGAGTTTGTTTGAATATATTTAAAAAAAAATATTTTTCGAGTTTATTTTTATAATAGAATTTTTTTTAATTTAATAAATTTTGTATTTAGATACCATCATTAAAAATATTTTAAAAAATATTTTTATTTAAAATTATTTTAAACTCTTATAAAATTTGACTTCTACTTTTTAGAAAAGTCTAATCAAATATATATATATTTTTTTCAAATTAAGTATTCATATTTAAAAAATAAGTGTTTCGCTTTCAATTAGTACCTTCCCACCGCCCACCCCACCCCACCCCACCCCACCCCACATCCATGGGTAAAAGAAGAATATTGTAAATTTCAGTATTCACCTTGACTTAATGGTGTCAGACTAGGTCCAAGATTTATAGACTAGGTTGCATAATATCTAGTAGCCATCTAAGGTTGTATCACATATATTAAGAAAAATTTAATAATTATAATTTTTATATATATTCTATTTGATTATTTTATCCTCATTAAATATTAATGTTAATAATTAAAAAATTATGTAAAATAATATTTACTTTGAGGTAAATTTTATAAAAACATATTAAATACTCTATTATTTTTATAAAATGATACATATTTTGAAATCATATTGTGAAATAAAAATTTTACACTATAATGATTAATAATATGAAATGAAAGAAATAACAACTTTAGACATGTAATTGTGAATATTAGTCGCTATTGTTCAGAGCATTCAATGAGTGTGTCGCGTCGAACATATCTGGTTATATAAATTATAAAGTTTTATTTCAATGCAAAAATCATACTATATATATATATATATATATATATATTTAGCACACCCAAAAACACAAACAAAGATCTTGTTCGCATCATTTCCACCACATTTCAATTTCTCGACTCTGATATTTATATTCCCTGCATATTTTTGAATAAAGCATATTTTGAAAATGTTTTCTCAATTTTGTTTTATATCTTTGTACTACTATATATTTTGTCTATCTCTTTTCTTTCCAAGCGATGTACTTTATTTCATCTTTTAAATGAAACCGGAAAATGAAATAAATAGATAAAGGTTTTGAATAGACTGTATCACTTTCGAATTATGTGATATATGTCATTTTTAACCATCCTATCTTACAGTTAATATATTTTAAGGATAATTACCGTCACCTCCCATAATTTAGATAAAATTATAAATAATTTCTTCTTATCTCAAAAATTATCAATACTTACTAAATTTTGTGTCTTTATTTCTACAGGAGACAAAAGGGCTTCAATATCCTTTTTGTTCTTAAATATTTGTAAAGAGAATTACTCTCATCTATCCTAAGTTGAGGCAAAATTATAAACAACTCCCTTTTATTTTGAGTATAAACAACACCCTGTGATACCGTCATATCGCCACTACCTAGATGGTCGAGCTACACTATCAATTTTTTGTCTGACCAAGGCCGTCAAAACCTCTCTATAAATTTTGTTAACATTCCATCTATTTGAATTTAATTGAACAAAAACTCCATCAAACCCTAGTCGCAATTACATCTCCTCCGTCCAATTACTCAACCACTATCGACCCTATCTCAAAATAGACTTTATCAATGCATTGGTCATTGTGATTAGTTCAAGATCTTTTTGAATCCTGCCGGAAAAAGACCCGTAAAAAAACCTTTTTGGTCATTGTAATTCGAAAACTTACATAATTAAACACCCTTCAAGTTTTAAAATCTTGAAATAAATAAGAGTATTTCGATCCTCAAAAAATGATGAAGAAATTGACTTATGTTATTTTCGGCAACTCACTAATGGTAGGATTTTTTTTGTAAATGTTTACATATATCAGGGGGTATTGATAATTTTTGAAATAAGTGAGAGTTATTTATAGTTTTGCCTAAATTGAAAAAAAGTGAGGACAACTAACCCTATATTTTAAACCTTCCCACACAAAAAATTGAACTAAATTAACCTAATACCGTTAATAAGAGCATAGTTTCCAGCTACTTTTCATCATTTATTATCCTAAATAAAATTTCATTAATTATTAGTATCGTAAGCAATTAAGATCAAACAAATAAAAGTAATTGATGACTTAATCAACTCGCAGAAAGCATTGACAATGAAAAATATATCAATTATTTGAACTTAATATTAAGCCACTAAGGCACGAACTGTCCAATCCAGATGAGTTTTAAACTCATTTCAATGTAGCCGAATAACTAATTACTAACCTTCTGTTAAATTTAGATTGATTCGAAATATATAATTAAAATAAACTTTAAAACTCTTTTCTATAAGAATGACAAAATTATGAAAAACACTTATATTGTGGCATTAAGATTCTGGCAATTCATTTTTACCCAAAAAAACCCAAATCCATTGAACAATTTTTAAAAAATGAAGTCGAGGCGAGAATTTAATTCCAAAAAAGAATATGGCTTAATTAGCCCAAGCCCGGCCCGCCCGCTACGCCGAGACAGACGGACGGTGGCGCGCGTGGGCTTTAACCTGAACCCACTTGGACATAAGTCCTTGCCCGTTTACACATTTGGGTATCTTCAAAGGACCCCAACCCTTTATGAGTTTTTGGGCTTTATTAAGTGGCCAAATTCCCTTCATTTTTTCAATGTGGGATAGCATTCTTAAATGCTTCCCATTCCTAGCTTCAACTATTTTAAGTGGCCAACTTTGACAAATTAATTTCTCATTCACCCGAAATTGTATTCATTCGTGTGAATACACTATTCACACCTACTTTCGGAGTAGAATGCATTAATGCCAAATTCAACTTGTAATCCACTTAAATTATTTTTTAATATTGGTCCAAAACCAACATGCTAGGAATACAATTTTCTAACATTAATTACTTGAAAAAAAAAATTGTAAGAGGAAAAATGAAGTCACATTCAAAACGCAAAAGGCTAAATACAACGAACTATAAGTATATAATACAACTGAGAAATAGCAATCTCGTCCATCAAAATTTGGATTTTACAGTTTTGCCTCTTCCTTCTATTTTTCATCATTCAACTCTTTGAATCAAAACAATAGCATTAAAGAAACAAAAAATTGCTCTATACCAGAGAAGTGGCAAAATTTTAACAGGGAATTCCAAACTACTAAACAAAAATGAAGAGCTGCAAGACTGCCGATTTTTTCACTGGTTTGGAACATGGATAAGTGATCCTTGCTCCATGAAAGCAGGATTGCTCTTAGTACGTCTTCTCACCTTACAATTCGCCGAAGGTTGTGTCGCTTTCCTCTCGTTTTTCTGATTGAAAGGAGATGCAAAAGAGACCACCAATGGCTCGGGCACAGGGTCGCGTTTCATTCTCAGGAAGAGGTCAAGATTTTGTTGGTACTTCAGTTTACGAAGCACTTTTCTATTCGGTGTGCCTCTTCCTGGGCTAGACCACGCGCCATTGAGCTCTGTTCTCAACTCTTCGTCATCAGACATGCCACCATTGACTGGAAAATCCTGCATGGCCAGATCCTCGTACTCCATGTCAGATTTGGTGTATTCCTCATCAACGGAGCCTTCCAACTGATAAACAGAAGAAGAATCATTTGCAAATGCGGAATTACCTATTTTGGGCAATCAGCAAGTATAGAAATAAAGTTGCTATAATCAGGGACGAAGTCAGAATTTTTGGTTTGATGGGTGGATTGTGTGTGTTGGGGGGGGGGGGGGTTGAATTTTTCAAAGAAGTGCATGTCAATTTTAGCTCAACATAAACTTGAGGGGGGAGACTGCCCCCTCCAGCCCCCCCTTTGATCTGTCTCTGGCCATAATACTCAAATTATACTCTATCGAAATAACAAGCTCTTGTCTTTTCTCATAACTAGACATCGGCCTACAGCATCGCACCAATACAAAGACACTATCTATGAGTTGAGTGTCAGCTAGTGAACCAATCTATGCATCCTTACCTCTTCATGGAGACTTTTCCCTCCATAGCTAAGATCATCCTCATCAATATCTATCTCATGTGAATCATCGGCCTCCACTTCGTCATCACTAGCATGCACAGAACTTTCTTCCTTGAGCTGCCAAAAGCAGGGAGATAGCATATGAATAAACGAAATGGGTAAGAGAATCAAAGCAGGCAATACCAACTAACAGAGATACCACAGTATTCCCACTAAAAGCGAAGGGTAAAATACAGTTTGGCCCCTTGAACAATGCATGGCACATGCAGCCCTTACCCGTTGTAAAATTCACACACAATTACTGATGCCAAAGTAGAAAAAAATTCAACACAATCTAGTATAGACGATTAATTATCTGAGTACAATATACAAATAATACTTAATTTGGATTAAGCATTAGAATAGTTTACCTTTATCACAACTTAAATCATAAATAATTAGACATATTTAGCTGAATCATTTGATCTTAAAGTAGTGTATTTCATTGTATACCAAATTTCAGGTGAGATTATCTGTGTGATTATGTAATTTAGAAGCACAATTTTATATCGGTATGAGACAATTAATTGGGTTAGAGATATCAGGAGCAAATTCAAATGTTCAAGAACAATATTTTGCTTCACCTGTAATCCCAAAACAAAGGTTTTCAGCCTTGTTTATGGATTGAGTTGCATCGTTTATGGATTGAGTTGCATCTTAACTATAAAGACATTATTTAACTGTAAAAACTAACAGAATTCAGAATATACAGGTAATTCATTTTTTATTTTTTTTTGATAAATAGCCATAAAGGTAATTCATGGTAATGTAATGATACCCAAAAAGTTACCTCCTTGGCGAGCGCCCTGGGTGAGCTGCAGCACGATGAATGGCCCTTGCTACCATTGTCCATCCACTCACCTCTTGATTCATCCACACTGCTCGCACGACTTGCGCACCCAGTGTCACTGGGAAATGCACTAATGCCAAAGTGACCAAACTGCAGGTTGACGGGTTCCGCTCTACCTATCTGCAACGGCCCATACATGGGTATCCCAATTGCATTTTTCCCAGGATAACTCACAATGGGCGTTTCCTTATCATCTGTTGCATTAACCGGCCATGCCTTCGCCACAGAACCATCATTGTTCAAAAGTGCCATCAACTGTCTACTGGAACCTTGCCTCTGAATCAACTGAAACATCCCCTTGGAGCTCAATGAATAGGCACTACACTGATTTCTGTATTCCTCGTCAACAACAGAAACTGTGTTTGTTACGGGATCATAAAGCTGTTCTCCCATCCCACGCCTTCTTAGGCAGCTGAAAACTGTGGCATGAATGACGGCTACACTTTTATCAACATTGGTGTTGTTTATTTTTGGCACCAAATGCTTATCCGCTCGGTTGATGAGATACTCTTGGATTGTTCTGATATTTCGTATATATTTAACATACTTGTTTTTAGCAGGGTCTAGTGTCATGTACTTGGCGCGGATAGCAAATCTTTCCAAGTGCTTGTCTTCCTTTGAAATATAAATCATGAACGGTATGATTGATGGATGTTTCTTCATGAGCCCCATCTAGATGACAAATATCAAATGTGACAAAATCTGAACACTGAATACGGATCTAACATTTTTCACAAGTAAATTTATCAGAAATAATAGCATAACTATAACATGTGTGTTTACCACGAAATTGAGACTTAGGTGAACACCCTCCACCACTACGGATTCTTTCCGTTTTTCCCATGTAGTTATTAACCTATCAAGGCTATCAATTACCATCTCACTTTGTGCTTGAAATCCTTCTATCGCCATCTGCCTTGGACTAATCAACTCACTGGTAGTACTGTTTCCCTCAGATTTTTCAGTAGCATAGTCATGAGGTTTGGTGTGCTTAGCTAGCGAGGCAGCAGAAGTGCCAGCTAATTTCTTTGCTTTCCTTTTGGCCTTAGCCTCTGCAACAGCAACTGGATCTAAATATTCCCCAGCATGATAGGTTGAAGCCCAGAGTAAGGGATTTTCGTTTTCATCGACAAAGCTTCTCATCATGTGCCGAATTGAATCAGTAGATACAATAGTCGTAATACCCAACCTGCTCCCCTGCAATGAACTCACTTAAAAAAGATTCAAATGATAGCAAAAAAAAAATATTCCAAACCATAAGTGGTAAAATATCTTTTACAGTAGTTAATCTGAAGTTGCGCAAAAACAAGGGACAAGCATGCATATGCATATACATCAATAAGTCGAGAAAAAACAATTCTGAACAAGTAACAGTTGTTGGAGATTTGGAGCACGATTTGGCCCTACTGACCAATTCGTTGAGTTGTCACAGGGGTCTCGCCATCTGGTCAGCGAGTAGGGATCAGGGGCCAGAGCCCCTAAAAGCTGAAGGAATTACATGTTTTTTATTTCGAATGTTGCCTTAGCTCACTTTATATAAATACGGCATCAGTATTGTAATTTGGAAACATAACAGGATAATAAAATATATTCTCTTGCGTAGCCGTGGATGTAGGCATCTTACTGAAATATGTCATCTCTTGTGTCAATGTTTTACCGTTTTCTTTCTTCTTTGTTTGATTCATTACGGACTACATTTTCTTAACCAAAAATCCAATTTATAAATGTCAAAAGACCAAAAGGTACAACTGTAATGAAATGCAACATCCTTTACTTCAATAACAATCCCCAAGCATGTAATAATTAGACTTCATAGAAAGAAACTCATAGAAGCTAAACCTCAGTCTTGAAAACAAAGTGCAAATCTGTGATGTAACATGTCATATAAAAACCTTAACTTGAAAAGCACGAATAATTGATTAGTTAGGGAAGCTCGAAAAGCTCAACCCAGACTTAAGTTCTTCAAGCTCGAGCTCTCAAGTAAAAGCTTTTAAGCCAATCTCAAGCTCCAAATAGTTCTTCAAAAACTTGCAAGGTAGTCAACTTTTAGAATTTTTTTCCCCTAAAACAATAATATCTAGTTGATTTTGATAGTAGTAAAAAATTGATAATAGTATTATTTTTATTTGAAAATAAAGTATAATTTATTGATAAATTTATATATATTGATATTAAATTTGAAAGTACTTATAAAATAAAACAATAATAATATTATCTTACTAATAATATAACTAGACACTATTTATTATATTAAAAAAATAAAATCATATGCTAATTATGATTAATAACACATACAATGATACTGATAGATATGATGAATATATAATAATTTTACACAAAATAATTTAATTTTTTAAAATTTCAAATAGATTAAAAATCTTTTAGTTGAGACGAGCTCGATATTTTTGGTCCATAATCTGTTAGGCTCATTGAGCTTGAGGTCATTCAAACAATCTCAAGCTCCAACTCAGAAATTTTTGAAAGCTCAACTAGAGGTTGACTCTCTTGCACTCCCTATTTAGTTACATCTCATTCCTCATGGAAAATCTTAATCTAAACTTATGAGAAATATTTAGACATGAAACCCAAGTAAAAACTAAAGAAACAAATAACACCAATGCACCATTAAGAATTATTAGTAAAAATGAACCCAAATGAAAAAAGGAACTTAGGATATCATGGAAACAGAAAACCAACCAGCAAGGCAGATAATGTAGATTTTCCACATCCACTCGTGCCACAGAGTAGCACAGTCACAGATTTCTTTCTTTCTCGGATTCTGAAAGAGAAAATTAAGACTTAGAAAACAAAATAACACAAATTCATGGAAAGGTACCTTAGACAACTAAAACCAAATTAATATCTTAATAAAGCATAACTACGAGCTGCTTGAGGCAACAAGATGGCTACAAAATACCACTATCATGCTGTTTGGCAATGGGGTTCGCACATCAATTCAACAATGTCCCTAAATGTCAAAATATTTCAAGGAGACTCAAGCATGTTTCACGTGATGTACATTTAAATCTAGCAGAACAGGATTTGGATGTAATGATGCATAAAAATTTATGGCAAAAAAATGAAAACAACAAAACTTTAAATGTACGAAACCTAAAGGTCAAATAAGAGAGGGGAAATTGGGTAGAAATTGGCAAGGGGGGATAATATTCAAAGCATCAGATTAATGTAACACGAGGTAGGCCATGAGAATAATGATTGAGCAACCTGACTTAACTAAAATGATTAATGCCCCTCTCTACAACTTCACCTAAAACTGACGTAGTATTGACTTATCAAAGAAAGAGCAGTATGGTAAAACAAACTGCCAGTTCGGTAAACTCACTATTTTTCAACTCGGAAATTTTCAATGTGTGGTTCAGTTGGTCAGCGAAAAATTGCACCAAGAAATTACTTACAGGCAACTCAACTCAAAACAAAATAAAAGAAAATAAAGTATAAGAGGAAGAAGAAAGAAAGAAAAACAATTCTGTTATATTCTCATTACTTAAGTAGATTACCATATTTATTGTATGCTCAAGCAATACAACAACCAAGCAATTCAGATTTCCTCATAACTACCAGGTCCTGCAGTTTTCCTTCTACCTTTTTTACTCCACTGGGCAGATATGTTCGCTTTCACTGGGTGTACATGTGAGCCATCTCAGCAGAAATAGAGTGTATACCACAAAAATAGAAACAGACAACAAGAACAAGGGTAGAAAATATCCTAATCTGATCAACTTTCCAGTTTCCAGCCATTAACTCGATTTTATTACCAGTTTAAAGAATCTTAGTGCTATCATAGCTAGAAATGGTAGCTTTGATGCAGTTCTTAGACTATTTATGTCGTCAAAGGATAACAACAATACCTGGAAAGGCAATCTTGCTTCTATGCCTGGTCAATAGTTCATCAATTTGTGTTTATTTCCCTTAGCATTCTCCATAAGTCCAACAAAAATGCAAAGAGACGGAGAAGGCAAAAAATAGCAAATGATTAACATATCTCAAGTGATTCAAACAAGGCCTTGGAAAACCTGCAGCTTGGACCTATGATGGTCAAAGTTATTTGAGAGTATGTCTCAAAGCTAATTCTAGTAGGAAGAGCTACTTGTGAGGTGCATGTGATACATACAGGCAAATAGGAGATATTGAAAAAATAATTAGTTGTTTGCTGAACTCAGTATCTGAAGTGTTGACATTTAGATGGAACAGAAATGAACGCAAAATAGTAATATGACCATGTAAGTTAATCAAACCCTCAGTCATATGACAGAGCAAGACTGTGAAAAGATCTTTGTCAGAATAAATCATCTCAACTGCAGAATGAATCAACATAGTTTTAGATGGGCCTGGAATGCAACTGTACCTGCAAGCTATGACCAAATCGGCCCTCTGATTTGGTGCAACGTACTTGTACTCAGAGAGAGCTTCACAGACAATATCCAGAAACTTTTCTCTTCTAACAACAACAGTGGTGCATCTTTTATACATTTCAAATGTCTTGCTCTTACTCGTATCTACCTCTGAAGCTAATTGGTCAACATGTACTTTGTCCTTTTGATGATTTACTTTAACATCTTGTTGTGAAACCCCTTCGAATGTGGACACCCTCTCCACCGAGCTTTCGGGTTTCACCATCTCAAATACCCTTTTGCTAATCTGTACAAATAGAAATGTTTTAGACACAGCATCAGATTAGGCTTGCTGATAAAGGTACACAATAGCCACTAGAAAAATTATACTCGTATGGATGTTATGAATCAAAGTAAACAATGTAAGATGCTTAAATGCAATCACAAACAATGCATGATTCAAGATGCAGGCTTTTTTTTCAAAATACAAACACATATAAGCACTTCAATACGTACACAGGCATTCCGTAATTTTTCAGAAATAAAAGACGCTATACTACCAAATGCAATATGACTTGATTTTACATAATTTTGAAGATTTATAAGCCACAACTGTTCAAATGCAAATAAATAGAAATGCCAAGTGCTATAAACAAAGCATTAATTCTGAAACTCATGATTCCTCCTGTCAATCTGATTTTCCATCTCATTAACTCCATACAAAAAATTGGCCCTGTCACTGCTCTATGTACGTGATGCACAAGCAATTTCATCGCTCAGACGATGCATGTGTATAACAACACACGTACATGCATTAAGACGACCATTGCGAACGATATATATATGTGTGTGTGTGTGTGTGTAAAATCAAATCAAATTAAAGAATGCAACGAGAGGGATACCGTATAGGCATGACGAGGCTTGCAACCAATGAGCTGCAGAGTACTCTGGAGAACAGAACGAGTGTACCGAAACGACGATTCCTCAAGCTTCCCCTCCGCCGCGGAGGCGTGGTCGTCCGTCACCACCACGTACAGAAGCTTCGTCGATCCGTCAGCCGCCGCCATTCCCCTAGCCTTTTCAACCTCCATGCACCAAAAAAACACCTGAAATCCTCAAAAATCTCAATCGAAAACGCAGAGCTCCGAGATCAATCTCCGCCACGGCAATGCAGGTCAAATAATGAACAAAATCAGGCCTCCGATTAGGGATTCTACTCCGAGAAATTAAGACATGAAAATGAAGAAACACTCGGCGGTTCCCGAGGCGAAATGGCCATTTGTACAGCTACCTGCTTCCACGCATCATTAACTACTCTGTTCCTCCGCGAGCCTATATAACTGCCCCGGGGCCGGGGGTATTCTCCTGTCGGGGATGATTTGTTAAATTGACGGGTTTGGGTCTGGGCCTCTGGGGTGATGAGGGATTAATTAGTAGTTTATGTTTATACGGGGAGGGGCAAGTATGACAATTTGAAAAAAACTCTAGAGAGAAAAAGTATCTATATAATATATATATATGATATATATATATAGAGAGAGAGAGGGGGGGAGAGAGAGAGAGAGACGTATTTGTATGTATATATGGAAAAGTAGCGGTCAAAAAAGGACGTCGAGGAGCTTGGTCTTGCAACTAACTTAACATCCTCGCTAATTAATATTAGAAATATAATTTTTAATTCGTATTAAAGATTTATAATTGAATACGCGGTAAGGAGAAAGGGGGTGTTTTAAAAAAATTTTAAAAAAAATACTTTGTTATTTTTAATTTCAAAAAAATTATTTTAAATATTTAATTTTATAATTCTACCTAAATTAAGTTGAAAAAAAAATAAAAGTTGAGAAGTTAGGAACAAGCTATTAAAAAAGTACTTCTTGATATTTTTATAAATAAATTCAATTTTTTAATTATTTTCTATCAACTTTTGATTGCTTTTCACTTTTATTTTCAAACGCTCTACGCTTTTACTATCAACTTTTAACTTTTATTTTCAAACACTACCAACTTCTACTACTACTTAACTTTTTTTAATTTTTTCAACAACTCCAATTTTTTCAAAAATAAAAGTAATCCTAAACACTCTCAAAAGCATGTATAAGTTCTTGGTTTCATTTTTATGACTATGGATTAATTTTCCTATCGTACAATATTATGGTAGTTTGTTTCTGTTTATACTTTATGGATTATTTTTTAGGGATAAAAACACTTAATACTTAAATTATGATGTTTTTTTTATATTATCATATTAATTTTTACGAATTGCACTTTACTTATTGAATTCTATAATTTTTATATTTCATTCCCTACGATCATTTTTCAACAATAAAAGTAAATGGAAATAGAACATGTGTAGGATAAAATTATCATACACAATCTATAAGTTTGTGTAAACTTTATTGGGCAATATTATAAAATTAACAGACTACGAAGAAATTTTTATTAAAATAATATAATTTTATATAAATTTTTCCATTCTATTCTCAAATGGAAAAGTGTACTCATTTTACCGTAATTTATACACACTGTGCATTTATTACTTTTTTAAGTAATAAACAGTAACTTGTCCACACTCTGTACGAGTTACTATTTGTATGTTATTTTTTAAAAGATTAGAATAGTAACTCGTACACAATATATATGAGTATACTATCCATGAACAGTAACTCATATTTATTGAGAATAAATAATGTTCATGAACAGTAACTCGTACTGTTCATTTATTTATTAATTAATTAATTTTTTTTTATAAATCCCAACAATGGACTGTTGCAACCTGTCAACGGTGTCATCCAACGGTAATAAGACTGTTTTTTTTTTTTTGTGGTATAAATTGGTGGGTTTTATTTATTTTTTCACACATTATTATTAGAAATTTTTTTTAAATTACTCTACTTTGGACCCAAAATTTTTAAAATACCCCGATTTTAAAAAAGAGTTTGAAAATATCCTTGAACGGTATTGTGAACCTCGTTCTTACTGTTCATCTGTAGCCTCGACATATATGACGCATTATTTTATACAATCCGCCTGATATATTTTTTTATTTTTTTGGTTGGCCGAGCTTCAGCATCTCGGCCAACATTTAAATTGTTTTTTTTTTAATTTAGTGCTTGGCCGAGCTTGACAATCTCGGTCAAGCTACAGTATCTAAAGTAATTAATAGTGTAAATTTCTTTTTGTTTTTGTAATTAATAGTTTAAGTGTGTAATTAATAGTTTTTTTTTATTGTAATTAATAGTGTTAGTGTGTAAGTTTCTCTTTTTTTTGTAATTAATAGTGTAATTATTAATGTGTTCTAGTAATTAATATAATGTAATACAATAAAATAATCGAATTATGCAATCTAATTATTAATGAAATATAATATTGTCATTAGTGCTTGTTGTAATCTACTTATAACTAAGCTCATATAACCCCATCAAATCATAAATTTATAATTTATTAAATTAGATAAGAACAAAATCTTATCTTATACTCGACATATGTATTACAGTTGATTTTTGTTAACTTTATTTCGAGAGCTATGACTAATCGTCGTTAGTTGTGCAGGCTCGAGAGTTTGGATGTACTAAATGACCAGGGTGATCATAGGGCCGAATTAGTAACAACAAATGTTGCGACTGCGCCGTTGGATGTTAGGGCGATGCATTTAACTTTTTGGAATATTGTTAAACAATACCCAATTCACGGTAGTGTGCCGCAACTACTGTATGCGATGGGATTTTATGCCGTTGGATGTTGGGATGATAAAGGGGAGGAGTATAGGATAATAGTAGAGTTACGTGCATCACCCTAACATCCAACGGTATACGGTAGTTGCAGCACACTACTGTGAATACGGTATTGTTTAACAATATTCCAAAAAGTTATATGCATCGCCCTAAAATCCAACGACTGCAGTCGCAACATTTGTTGTTACTAATTCGGCCCTATGATCATCCTGGTCATTTACTACATCCAAACTCTCGAGCCCGCACAACTAACGACGATTAGTCATAGCTCTCGAAATAAAGTTAACAAAAATCAACTGTAATACATATGTCAAGTGTAAGATAAGATTTTGTTCCTATCTAATTTAATAAATTATAAATTTATGATTTGACGGGGTTATACGAGCTTAGTTATAAGTAGATTACAATAATCACTAATGACAATATTATATTTCATTAATAATTAGATTGCATAATTCGATTATTTTTTTTATTACATTATATTAATTACTAGAACACATTAATAATTACACTATTAATTACAAAAAAAAAGAGAAACTTACACACTTACACTATTAATTACAATAAAAAAAACTATTAATTACACACTTAAACTATTAATTACAAAAACAAAAAGAAATTTACACTATTAATTACTTTAGATACTGTAGCTTGACCGAGATGGTCAAGCTCGGCCAAGCACTAAATTAAAAAAAAAAATTTTAAATGTTGGCCGAGATGTTGAAGCTCGGCCAACCAAAAAAATAAAAAAATATATCAGGCGGATTGTATAAAATAATGCGTCACGTATGTCGAGGCTACAGATGAACAGTAAGAACGAGGTTCACAATACCGTTCAAGGGTATTTTCAAAATCTTTTTTTAAAATCGGGGTATTTTGAAAATTTTGGGTCCAAAGTAGGGTAATTTAAAAAAATTTCTTATTATTATTGTTTCTCACCAAAATGTCCCACTATTTGTTTTCTCACACATTATTTTTTTCAACCAATCTATTCCATTATCATACTACCCAAGAATTTGTGTATTTCAACACTTACTTAAGGTAAATATCAATCTCATTTTTTTAATTTATTAATCGATGTACTTACTATGTCAATCTCATGTATGTATTATTATTTTAGTTAGTTTATGTATGTATATTTATGTTTTAGTTACCTTAATTATCTAGTTAGTTTTATTGACTTTTTATGTAGTGTAGTTGTTTTTTTAGTAATTAACTTAATAATATATTTGTTTGTAGTTAGTTTATAATTTGTAAAATTTTAACTTAATTTTAGTTTAGTTTGATTAATTTTTTTAGTTAGTTTATGTCCGTATTAATGTATTTATGTTTTAGTTACCTTAATTATTTAGTTAGTTTTGTTGACTTTTCATGTAGTTTAGTTATTTTTTTTAGTAGTTAATTTAATAATACATTTGTTTTTAGTTAGTTCATAGTTTGTACAACTTTAACTTAATTGCAGTTTAGTTTGATTAATTTTTTAGTTAGTTTATGTACATACTAATGTATTTATGTTTTAGTTACCTTAATTATTTAGTTAGTTTTGTTGACTTTCTATTTAGTTTAGTTATTTTTTTAGTAGTTAATTTAATAATACATTTATTTGTAGTTAGTTTATAGTTTGTATTTTTTTTCCTATACTGTACTCAGATTAAAAAATTAATAATATACACAATAACTTGTCTACACTATTGACGAGTTCCTATTCCTTGGATTGAAAAAAATAAAGTGAACAGTAACTCATCTACAGCATATACGAGTTATTATTCTCGGCATAAAACAAATAATGTACGAACAATGACTCGTACATGGTGTGTACGAGTTATGGCAAATTGATCGTCTATTCCAATTCTAATGTAGATTAATAAAAAAAATATATACAACTATATTATTTTAATAAAAAGTTCGGCTTCGAATGATTCATTGAATCATTATCTTTCATTGGGAGTCAATCTAAAAACAAAAAATAAATTCATAAACAAATTTTATTATAGTTGAAGATGGTCATCAAATATGTTAACTAACCAATAAATGAGGACTTGTAGAATTAAAGGAACCATTTTGCTTTGTTATTGTTGAAGATGTATTTTGGTCTTTATGAGAAATAAATAAACGAGCCCAATAACAATTTAATAATGGCAATGCTCCAATGTCTAGTAGATTAGACACCAATTTTTTTTTCTTTTATAGATCGTAGGGACTAGTCCCTTAAAACTTTGTATCTCTACTTGTATTTTGTCGCCATACAAAATGTCCTTAATACAATCCAGAACTATATCGTCTCGACAATCAAAAGCAACTAAGTTATAAGAGGCATATTTCACTAAAGAGTTTGCCGCACGATTAGTAGATCTTCGTACGTAGGAGACTAAAAAGGATGGAAGACAGCAATGTAAATCTTATATTCTTAATCTGTTTTGCTATATGATATTTAAATTTTTATATTCAATCGTGAATATATATATATATATATATCTCACAAGTTAATGTAAACACTGCTTTCGTTAAAATAATGTTATTAAAAGTCGAGCATAGTCCATAGAAGTGCAAATTTATAAGGTAGTAGATTAAAATTTCGCAATCCATATGTTAGGTTTTTCTCCTACGATTCACAGTATGATATTTATTTTTTTGGTATGGAGAACAACACAAAAGAATGCTTAACTTCGACCTCATTTGTTTCACTCAGGCAATGTCCGAAAAAGTATGATTATTCAAGATAAAT
The DNA here is from genome assembly GCA_026212405.1 of Petrea volubilis. Lineage (NCBI taxonomy): Eukaryota > Viridiplantae > Streptophyta > Magnoliopsida > Lamiales > Verbenaceae > Petrea > Petrea volubilis. The sequence continues at coordinate 3,468,274 of CM047886.1, read as the reverse complement.
GATACTGAAATAAAAAGAGAACGCTTCTTAACTTATGAAGCTAAATTTGAGAATTTTCGTTAGCAATTGAACTAAAGTGAATACAGCCTTAATTGTACGTAGGACTAAAAATGACATTTTTTTTAATTATATGATCTATTTTCTTTGAAACGTCAATTGACTATCAAACATAATTTAGAACCGTTTGGATGGATTTTTTTTTTCAAGAAAAAATACTTATTTTTTGAAAAAAAGCACTTCGAAGAAAAAAAAATTGTATTTGGATAGACTTTTGAAAAAAAAACAGAAGCCAGAAAAAAAGCCAAAAATGACTTTTTTCAAAGGCTACCCCAAAGAAGCTTTAAATAAAAGCACATTGTAAAACACTTTTAATTACTGTAGCCAAACACAAAACTGCTTGTCTTTAAAAAAAAGACTCTTCTATAAAAAGCACCATTAGAGAATCACTTTTTTTTAAAGCCCATCCAAACAGGCACTTATTTACTTTGTAATAGTTTGGTGGAATCAAATTACTTGAATATTGCAATTAAAGTTTTTTTTCATGGAAATGCAATTGAATAAACGCATGAGGACAAGTAGGGGAAAAAGATGGGGAAATGATCTTTTGTTATCCAAACTTTGCACGTTTTTAAATTTTACTATATCATTTCTTTTTTACATTTTATCTTCTAAAATCTATAACTCTACAAAATACCATCCCAATTATTTTTCGGCTATATATTCCATGAGATTCTATAATTGGATTGCAAAAATTATTTCCCCGAAAAAAGATTTCAATTCGGATTCGCTGCTACAAAATAATGCTACATCTTCTCCTCCACTCATCACAGTCTGGATCCTCTACTATAAAATAGTGTTATATATCCTCTTACACTCATCAATGCACGACACGTGTATTAATAAGCAATTGAAATAAAGAAAGAGAAAAACTTATGATATGAAATTTTTTTTGAAGATTTTGTTTCCTTATCTCAACCGTTCACCAATACACGTGGCGTGCATTGATGAGTGTAGGAGGAGATGTAGCACCGTTTTGTAGTAGATGATCCGGACTGCACTCATCAATACACGTGGCGTGTATTGATGAACGGTTTAAATAAGGAATGGTGATATTTTCAATCGTCCAGCAATATACATGGCGTGTATTGGTTAGTGGAGAAGAAAATGTAACACTATTTTGTAGTAGAGGATCCGGATTGAAAAAAAGTCTTGGAAAAATCCACAAACTATAATGTGCAATTGCGCATTGCACATGTAAAGTTATCTACCAAGTAAAGTGGTTAAATTAATCAACTTGTGATTAACCTTAATTATGTAAACGCAGCTTTTAACATATATGGTGGGATTGGATCAACAATACAAGTGCAACCTTGCCTAAAGGGCCAAAAGGGGCAAATAAACGCTTTGGGGAGATCTAACTTTACCTAATAGTTCAAAATTATAAATGGTGAAGTTCAAGTTGGTGTCAATCGTAAGATTTTCTTTGTACGTATTTGATAAATAATGATGATTAATATAATAATTTATTTTTTATTAAAAGAAAAAACTACACGAAATAATCCCATTCGGCATTGGTACTTAACGACAAAACTCTTGAGTACTTGTTTTTTCTTTTTAAGTAAATCGATTATATTTTACATCACGTGAATATCAATCATCATTAACTATATTATCAAGTATCAATCAATAGTCATTATAATTATTTGTAAATCAACAAACAAACTATTATGAAAACAGAAAAAAGATTCATACGCGATTTTCAACACTACTTAATTTGAACTCGAGGATTTTTATGTAATGGTAAGATTAAGAATTTATATGATAATGAGTTTGAGTCTCAGAAGTTGGGTATTCATTTTCCAAATTCGTATTGTATTGATAATTTAATTGTAAATGATATAATTATTTGCATTTGATGAATATAAAATACTCTTAATTATTGCTCAGTTTTTTTTTTTAAAAAAAATACTAGTATACCTGAGTCTTTAAATATTCAAGATTGCGTGCTAGCCTTACTTCAGCAAGACTGTCGCACAAGTGTAATTTTTGCTCAAATTTGATTTGATAGCATTTAATTAATTACATGATATAAAAGACATATACCTCATGCATGTATGTTTTTCTTAATTATTAAAATTGTTAAGATCAAGATTATAGAATATTTATTGCTAGAAAAATAACGGGTGCAATATGATTGTGGGCCAATAAAAATTTACAAAATTATTCAAACACAGAAAATTAAAGAAAAAAAAAATCTATTTTGCCCTTTTTGGGCTACGGAATTTTCAAAATACCCTATTTGTGAAAATTTTTTGATTTTGCCCTTGACCGAGCTTCCGGAGTTCGGTCTTATTGTGCATGGCAATTGCCTCAGGGTGTGCAAAGAATAAGATATTGGGTTGGCCAACCTTTTTTTAATTTTTTAATTGTTGGCCGAGTTTCAAAATCAAAAACAAAGTAGCTTTTTATTTTGAAACTCGGCCAACAATTAAAAAAATTTAAAATTTAAAAAGACCGGCCAACCCAATATTTTATTTTTTTCACACCCGAGGCAGCTACCATGCACAATAAGACCGAGCTCCGGAAGCTCGATCAAGGGCAAAATCAAAAAACATTTCACAAGTAGGGTATTTTGAAAATCCCGCAGCCCAAAAAGGGCAAAATAAAAAATTTTTCGAAAATGTGGGGTTGGTCTACCCCCCACATCCACCAAAAAATTGACAAGGATGAATATCTATACTATTATATTAAATGTGAGGATTATTATTATTATTTATTTTTTTTGTCTATATGTAACTAAGATTTTTAAAAATTACCGTTAATAATCTTTAACTACATTTCTCTCCCCTCGCCTCTCTCCTAAAGTAACGTGTTAACTTATTTTTCTTTAACTTATCCCTCCTATTCTCTTCCAGTTCTCTTCTAAAATTTTCTTCTACTTTATATTTTTATTTATTTTTTAATTAATATAATTATTTTTATTTTAAATTTATTGGCTTAACATAATTTTAATAAATATACCACAAATAATTAGAAAGGTTAGTGCACATTATAAAAAATTAATTTTATACTATTAGAACTCGACCGTTTTATTAAATTATGTCCTATTTTTATTTTATATACGCACCGAATTTATCCGGTACACTAATTTCTATTAATGTCCCCATCACTTCTAAAGATTCTGAGAGATTATCATCGGTCATATTTGCAACGTCACCACTAACAAAATCATGCCCTTTACATTTTGGTCCAAGCAACAAAAAAGTTCTCAAATCAAACATGTCACACTGTCCCACCATCATTATTCAAGTTTTCTTTTCTAGTAATTTCACTCAAGTCCTAACTGTATGTTGAAAATTAAAAATAGCGGTGGAGGAAAAATGTCAAGTTTGTCGCATAAAACAGTATTTTTTCGAATCTTGTCTCATCAATTATGCATTTTTAAAATTATGTCTCATAAATTGCCAATTTTCTCAATTTATGCCCTTTCCGTCAACTCATTAACAGCAAAATCATGTGAGTGATGCCTCCGTTAAAAACTGTGTGTGGGTGGGTGGGTGGGTTTCAAGGTTTAATTGTATTTTAACCTCTTGTTACTTGAAAGTTTTCAAAAACAAAAAAACAAAAAACCCATACAAATGAAATAAGTGCAAAAACACCCTCTTTCCCACTACTTCTCTCCCCCACAAGCCCCACCACCACCCTCCCCCACCATCTCTCCTCCACCACCGCACCTCACCACAATTTTCAGCTAAAGCCACAACCAAAGTTGTCCACCTTTCCCCCTCTCTAAAAAAAAAACCTCTAATTTCAAACATATGTACATGTATAAAACTCCAATTTCATAAAAACTAAAATCCTAATTTCATGTGTGTGTGTGTGTGTGCGCGCGCGTGCGCGTGTATATATATATAACCCCAATTTTATAAAAACTTAAAACTCTAATTTCTATATATATAACCCCAATTTCATAAAAACTTAAAACTGTAATTTCATATCTACACACACACACACATATGAAACCCCAATTTCATTAAACAAAAAAAAAAAAACATGATGACTTTGTTGGGGGGAGGGGCAAGGCTGGTTAGAAGAAGAGGGGGGTAGGGTCTGCGGGGCGGTAACCATGGTGAGTAATAGGAAGAGGTTATTGGGTGATGAAGGAGGGTGTTTTTTCATTTAATTTTTCGTGTTGAGTGTCTTTTTTTTAAAAAAATCAAGTGATATAGAGTTAAAATGCAATTAATTCATAAATTTCTTTCCCACTTTAACGGCCACCGTTAACAATTAACGGAAAAGACATAAATTGAGAAAATAAAAAATATATAGAACATAATATGAGAAATTCGTAATTAATGAAATAACATATGAAAAAACTTCACTTTATGGAACAAACTTAGCATTTTTCCCATAGAGATGACATAGTCAGTTTTGGAAATTTCAAGGGTGCACCGCGTTCCAGGAAATTTAAGAAATATAACCAAATTTTAACAATTTCTTTCTTTTCCGTCTTTCGAAAAGATAATTATTACTAATTTTCCAACTACTCTCTGTGGGATTCATGCCTACGATCCTTTTATTTATACAGGTACAATAAAAATAAATTATCAAATTGATTGAATAAAATAAAATGCTACCGCTTATAAAATGTTTTGATAGCTTATAGGCAATAGCTTTTAGGTGTAATAATATCAAGAAATAATGAACATTAATTTCATATAAATAAACATTTGTTGAGACAGTAAAAATATAATATTGAATACATACATATATATATATATACATTCCATTTTATCACTCTATTCCATTTTATTATTTAGAGTAGACAAGTTGTCTTAAAAATAAATGGGGGGACTTACTTCTTTCCCGGCATGTACGAGCTCTCAACATTTTATTTTTGGAGTTTAAAAACTTCTTTACTTAAAAATTACCAAACATTTTTTACGAGCTTATAAACTCTCAAATATCTTATAAGATATTTTGACGAGCTTATAAACTCTCGGAAAGACACCCTCTTAGAGTTTTTATTGAACTTCCTTTTATTGCTGCACTGTAGCAGATATATCAAGAGTCCATCAGATGGCAAAACTGCCTTCACAATTGGCCAACACCGCCCCCCTCAGGACCTCCATTAAAATGAACAAACAATTCTGTTCCTCAATTAGCTCCCTAAAGAACTGTTTTGATTACACTGAATAACTCCCAATACCTGGCTGAGTGGGGGCGGCCGGCGTCTTGGGCTTCGGCTTCTCCACGACGATGGCTTGTGTGGTGAGAACCATTCCAGCAACCGAAGCCGCATTTTGCAACGCGCATCTCGTCACCTTAGCCGGGTCAATCACTCCGGCTGCTACCAAATCCTCATACTTATCCGTCATCGCGTTGTAACCGATCTCCCACTCTCTAGCCTTCACTTTCTCTACAACCACTTCGCCTTCCACCCCAGCATTTTGCGCTATCAAAGATGCCGGTGCTAGCAGGGCCTGCAGCCACCACGGGTTTCTTTTTCAACAACGACGTTTCACAACAAAATCACAAAAACTCATTTCGTATCGTCTAATGACATTTCTTGAATATTTTCCGAGTGTATATGCAAATCAAGAATCAAGTGTTCTTTTACAGGGGATATTTAATACATTTGGCATGTCATCGTCAAGTTTGATAGAGAATGAAACACTGATCTAAAGATTCTAAGCTGACCAAAACAACCAATAATGCTACTTATCGGACAAACGGTAAGAAATGACAAAAATAATCCCATCTGGATAATATCAGTTAAACACCCCCCCCCCCCCCCTCATGTTTATCCTAATTACAGGTAAACCCTTTTGTTTCGAATAAAATTACCAAAACCTCCCAAGGTATGTGTAATGTGTCCTTTTATTGTAAAAGTAGGGAATTTTTTGTGGTTAGGCCAAACCTCATTGTGAATTGAAATTATGAGAAGAAAAAAAGAAAGATGCAGAACTAAAATTTGAAAGTTCATAATCAATGAGACCGAAAATGGGCAACATTAAGTCGTATGACTAAAAACTAGATTTTTCCTCCTTTGACACAAAGACATCAATTAATCACCAATATCTAGTAGTAGAAACATTCTTTCTTTACCTTTTGGATAATATCAGCACCGAGCCGTTCGTCTGCATCTTCAAGCTTCTCCTTTATTGCAGGAACACAAGTTGAGAGATGCACCAAAGCAGCACCACCACCAGGCACAATGCCTTCCTCAATAGCCGCAAAAGTTGCATTTTTAGCATCTTCAATACGAAGCTGACGGTCCTCAAGCTCGGCCTCTGTTGCAGCACCAACTTTGATTACAGCAACCCCACCGGACAATTTAGCAATTCTCTCAGCAAGTTTCTGAGTGTCATAAACTGAATCTGTCTCAACTAACTCCTTTTTGAGTTGAGCAATTCTAGCCTGTAGCTCATCCTTCGATGCAGCATCGGCAATAATGGTTGTTGAGTCCTTCGTGATCGTTATCTTTCTTGCTATGCCCAACTGGTCCACATCAGAGTTCTCCACAAGCAACCCCAAATCCGCAGCTTGAAACTCAGCTCCTGAAATATAATAGCAGTACAGAAAATTAAAAACTTTAGTAGTCCAGATCATGCAAAAATAATTTGTTACAGAAACCATGTTAAGCAAGTATTAAAATCCCCAGTTGAACTCACTTTGTTTTGACTAACAGAAAGATCATCTGTTCAAGTACTCAACCAACAGCGCATGATGCAACTTGTTAAATGTATTATATACACGTCACTCTAACAGTTTAAACTTTTAGATGAGATGGTCACTCAGTATTGTATAACAGTTAGGCCAAAGAAAAGGTTTTGAGTTCAAATCTCACCACCTCCCATTCACCCCAAAAATACTAAATAAATAAATAAGTGCACGGCTTGACAAAAAAAGAAGTCTGCTTGCGCATGACAGAGCGTATCAGTAACATTAAATATTTAACGTGTCTCTTCTCTAATAGCTTAAACATTTCAATGAGTTGGTGATTCAATAAAGGCAAAAACCAGAACCAGAAAAGAAGCTTCACATGGAAGTATTCAAGAAAGATTGCTTTTACCTGTCAAAATAGCAATATCTTGAAGAAGAGCTTTTCTTCTTTCTCCGAAACCGGGTGCTTTGATTGCAGCCACATTCAAGATACCTCGGAGCTTGTTTACAACCAGAGTAGCCAAAGCCTCTCCTGTTACATCCTCTGCAATTATAAGTAAAGGCGCTCTTAACTGAGTGGTCTTCTCTAACAAGGGAATGATGTCCTTGATAGCAGAAATTTTCTGGTCGGTAACCAATACTCTTGCATTCTCAAATTCAACAATCAGCTTCTCAGGGTTGGTCACAAATTGTGGAGAAATATATCCTCTATCGATCTGTGGTACAGGGATGACGAACATGACTTGCATTCAAAGGTATTTCTCAAAATTTTAAATTTCCAGAGAAATGCATACAATATACAGCTCTATGAATTTGGCCTTGCAGACGTATATATACCTCCATTCCTTCTTCTACATCAATGGTGGTCTCAAAAGATGACGATGACTCAATGGATAAGACACCATCTGGTCCGACCTTATCAACTGCATCTGCGATCATTGTTCCAATGCTCTCATCATTCCCAGCGGAGATCGAGGCAATGGCTGCAATTTAGATTTACAACATAAATCATTCTACGGAAAATGAAAAGGATTAAAAAACTAAAGCACAGAATACTGGCTAAACATAGCATGGTGGATAAATTACAGAACTAGCACATAATGAACACAATACCTTTAATAACTTCTTGACCCTTAATGGGTCTAGCTCTCTTTTCAAGCTCATCAACGAGCCCCTGCACGGTTTTGTCAATGCCCTTTTTCACTGAAACTGCATTGGCACCAGAGGTAACACTAAGAATCCCAAGTTTGATAATTTCACGGGCAAGAACAGATGCTGTAGTAGTCCCATCACCAGCAGAATCATTTGTCTTGCCAGCAACCTTCACACAAAGTTGATTCAAAATTTTAATAATAAAAATAACATCAATCACATCTCACTATTAGAAAACAGAGCGCATTATTAATCAAACCTCTCTAATCAAAGCAGCACCAGCATTTTCCATAGCATCAGGCAACTCAATGGCCCGTGCAATTGTCACTCCATCATTGACCACCTTTGGAGTACCAGACTCGTCCAAGACGACATTCCTTCCTGCATGTTATTACACATCCATATTTAAGCATATGCCATGGAGACAGAACATTTTTTATTTTTTTTTTATGCTTTTTATTGGATGGGGGGCGGGTTGGGGTTTGCAACATTGACTTTTACAAAATATAAAAGATATCTTTATTATTTTGTGGGGAGAAAGTTTCAAACTTTGACCAAATACCTATCTAATACAGCTATATATAAGATGGGTCGTGTGTGTGTGGGTGTTTGGGTGTGAGGGGGGTTACAACTGCCCCTTCCAGCCTCCCGTTGGCTCCCTTCCTTCCAAACATATACAAACACACAAAATATATGGTGATGGCCAAACCAATTGCTATCCTCTAAGCAAAAGGGGTCTGCATTGTACCGACAGGGTTGCAGCCACTTCAACCAAGAGTACCACAACTAGTTTGCATATCATATAATTTCAGCCACACTAACACATTATAAGTGAAAATATGCACTCGACATGCAACAAAGGGAAAAGCTTGAAATAAGTTAGTTACAACACAAACCAACGATTGATTGGCTTGCATGAAATTGCTCACAATAAAGAGTCAATAACATTAACTTCTTGAGTTATGCACCTAAATTACTTTCGACTTGCTCTAATGAAATACAAAATACACACACAATCACATACACAAATAGAACTGCACTACCAAGGACTAATCGTCCACATATCCAGAAAACTGTGATAGATTTTAGGCATTGAGCTCTGCGTTCCACTGAAACTATCATTATAATGGTTTATGGATGTAAAATTGATATAGGTATCAAAGACATCATTTTCCACTCGTCCCACAACATCATATTGCTGAGAATAACCTAAAACAGAGGCATTTGCACTAATCATTCAATTGTCCAATAATGTACTAACAAGCAGCTCTACGAATTGAGTAGTTATCCAAGAAAGTTTACCCCTGGGACCAAGAGTGAGAGCAACGGCATCGGTGAGCTTGTCTATACCGGCCTGCATTGCGGACCTGGATTTCTGGTCAAATGCAATTTCCTTAGCATCGGCTCTCACCACAAACCGATTCTTGCCTTGCTTTTGGCCAAATCTCTGCCTCGGGTGCAACTGACTAACTCTTCTTGGCTTTAATCCCACCTACAACAACAACCCACAAATTTAAACTACATAAACAAACAAAAAATTCAAGAAAATGATTAAACTAGGGGTAGAACAAGAGTAATAAGTACTTGTTTAGAAGGAGAAGGTAGAATGGAGGCTGTAAAGATAGCATTAGCTGAAGCCATTTCTGTGAGGAGAATAGAAGAAGATGGTGTTTTGCAGAGGTTGTGGATAAGAGGGTCAATTAGCCAAGGCAAAATAAGTAGAGAGAGAGAGCGGGGGGTATAGGACTAATTGGAGTGCAAGTTGGTTGTTCCAGAAGATTGCTTTTGGCTCGAGAACCGTTAGACTTAGCTGTGTTTTCTGGCGCCTACCGGGGCCTTTGGCTTCCAAATTTTGGCCTCCACATATCCCGTTTAGGTGCGCCTCTACATGCATTCAGCGATTTATTTATTAAAAAAAAAAAAAAAGGAGAATATTGAGCTTCTTTTAATGTTGGTATTGTTATTGATAATCTCTTGTTTGGTTAATTACCTCTAGACCCCTCGGAAGAATGCAAAATTATCAAGTGTACCCCTCTCATATAAAAGTTTGAAATTATGAATTCGCCCCTCTTTGGTAGGATTTTCAAGAAAAATTGACCACATTAGCAAACTTTTTGTGTGATTTGACAATTTAGCTCCTAGAACCATTTTATATATTGTTTTCAATTGTTATGGCGTAATGATATGCTATGTTTATATATACCAAAAGTGTCGCATTGTTAAACATTGCAACAATTCGAAACGAAAACAAAATTTGTGTAACTATATGAAACAAAATTCACATAATTATATGTACTTCTTAAATTTGGATAATTTTAACTATTACTAACACAATGTTGACGAAACAATTTTTATTTTATCCTTTTTTAATTTTTAAAATTTTAAAATAACCCACCTTTTTAAAAGTTTTTTAAAATATCCTAGATTACATTTCAAACCTCGGTTTTACTGTTCATGTGGGCCGATGTGTTTTCTAAAAACCCAAAGTTTAACCTTTATATCACTAAAATCATTTCTAAAGTATTTTTGATCATTTTAGTACATTTTTATCTAAAAAATTTCTTTAAAACATGTTTACACTAGTAAAACTCATAACCATCCTTTTTTATGTTGTCTAAAGCTAAATTTTTAATTTTTAATTATTACTTATTAATTTTTATTAAATTCATAATATTAAATCAAGTAAAAACCCCTGCAACAATTTGGTATCAGAGCCATAAAGATCAATAAAAAATTATAAAATAAAAAATATAGAATATTTAGAATTATTAAAAATTTCAATCATAAATCTTTTAATAACTAAAGAGTTATTTGTTTATTTAAATGAATTAAACTATAAAGATTTCAGTGATGATTTAAATTTTGATTTATTATCTTGTGATTTCTCATATGATGAAACTGATTGGCAGCTACCTTCACCATGACGAAGAGTAGACTGTTTACATATACAAAAAGATTTCAAAGAGTCGATATAAAATACAAGTATTTGATGCAGTTAGAATACATTGCCAAGGAGCATAAAAATGCTAAATTAAGGGGACTATTTTATAAAAAGTTAAAGGCTTATAAAGAGACTAGAGCTGTAATGATTCTACTTAGCAATGCTTAGTTATATATTGCATAGGCTTCAAGTGGAATTGTATCAATATCAAAAAGAGTTGGATTTTATATTAAGGAAGCCAGCTTATCATAGAGAAGATGTTTTTAGAATTTATTTTTTAAAGACGAGAATACAACAAATAAATGAAGGTCTTGATGTTTTAAGTCAAGCATGAAGACAAATAAACATATTAAACAATGGATACAAACCATAAATCTAATTCTAAGTATAAAGATAATTCTCGAAGAATGTAATCGAGAATATGAACATATTAAAACAGAAGAAAATAAAGCAAAAATATAAAGTTGCAAACAAAAAATAAAAGATACCCAACAAAATGCTCAAATACATTGGGATAGATATAAAAAAATACAAATGGATAAATAAATAAAAATGTTGAAAAATTAAATACAGGAATGAATAAAATATTTGAATTACTATATATTCTAAGTCAAGAACTTAAAAAATTAAAACCAGAGGTTCAAATCTTAAAGATTTGTAATTCAAACATAAAAGACTTACTGAAGAATACTTATTTAAAGAAAAATAAATTCGACAAGAAAATAAAAGAAAGAGAAATTATATTTAAGCCAATAAAAACTATGAAAGAAACCATACATCCAAATTCCTTTGATGCATATATGTTAAATATTGAATTGCCGAGAATAATAGCTGAAGAAGAAGCCCTTAAAAAGGAGGAAAAATGTAAAGATATAGCTACATCATCTAATTCACCTAAAGAACAAAATTCTGAATCTGAGACAGATAAAGATGAATAAAATTAATGAATTAATTGATCAATTTGAAAAAATAGATCTTTCTAAAATAGAGAAATATGAAGTATTAGTTAATAGAATTGGAGGCCCAAGTGGTACAACAAAACCAGAAGATATGGATTTAGATGAATCAGATATGATGCATATTCCTAAATATAGAACACAATATTATGATCATATAAAGAAAGATAAATATCACAAACAATTAGATAAATTCACTCCAGATAATAATTATAGTGAACCTATAAATCATAGAGGTTCTAAATTAAATATAGATTGCAAAGAAGACACTAAAAAAGCCATAATCTCATTGGCAAATACTATGCAAGTTTTCTTTTTATATAACGTTGATGATACATGGACAACAAATAGACAAATATATTATTTAATCGCTACCTTTGATGGAATTGTTTTTAATTGGTGGCAAGAATTAATTGAAAATTCGAAAGCTTTAATAAAAAGAAATGTACAAACTAAATTAATAGATAATACTGATAAAGGCATTGAAATTTTAGTTGCCTATCTTTCTAGTGAATTTCTAGAAGAAAATTGGCATGAACCTGATAAAGAAAGTTCTAAAGAAAAAGAAGAAGCAAGAACTAACTTAATAAACCTTAGAATTTGTAGTATGAAGAATTTAAAACAATATACATGTGAATTTAAAGAATATTATTATACACAATACTATAGTAATGAAGATCAAAGTATATATCTTAATATGTACTTTTTAAAACTACCACATCCTTGAAACAAATATATAATGAATAAATAGAAGGAAGAAAATAAAGATTCAAACTCAACTCTAGGAAGAAGGATTAGCTTACTCTTTTCAGAGCTAAGTAAATTATGTAAATCTCAAGATTTATATAGAAGAACTAAAAAATTTTCACCTTTATATTCTAATGAATTTGAGGTTCCTAGTCAATGGGGATGCAATAAAAGGATTTAATAAAAAGAAAAGAAGGTTTCATAAAAAGAAGTATAAAAAATATAATAATTGCCAAAAGAAAAATATAAAACCAAGAAGAAGATATTTTAAAAGAAAACCTAACTATAAAAGAAATAAAATCCTTTCACAACGCCAATGTTGGAATTGTGGAAAAATTGGACATATATCACCAGAATGTAAAAAATATAAAAAGATTTGAAGTATTGAAGCCGAATTCATAGAACTTCAAGATAAATTATCTAAAGTTTCAGATATAGAAAATTATGCAGATAAAGAAATATACATTGAAGAAGAAGAATATTCCAGTAATTCTGAGAATGAATAAAGAGTTAATAGAAACAGAAGATTCAGATAAAAAAGTAGAAGTTTATGAAGGATCAGAAGGTTATGCTCAACGAATAACCTTTGATCAATAAACTTTAGCAAAAATAAAAGATTTAAAACTTGATGCAACTAATCCTACTAAAAATATTTTTACAACTTTAGGTAATCTAATAAAAAGAGAAAAAATAAATATTTATGATTATCATGCAATTGAAAGACCATAAATGTTGAACATATTAAAGGGCAAATTAGATTAAATTTGCTTACTAAATACTCAATAAATCAAGTTTTAAATAAAATAAAAAATAGAGAAATTAGAAAAAAGATAAAATATGTTTATCTTGGCAGGATTCAAATTCTAGTTAAAGCTTTATTCAGAGATGATATAGATAGTCCTATGGTTATTTCACTACATGACCAAAGGTTTATAGACGCTAAAAATAGTCATTTAGAACGGTTGAAGGAAATTTAGTATACTCACAATTTTGTTTTGATTGTTATCCCAAATACAGTGTTGATATAAATGATCAGAACATAAATGATACTCTTAGCTTACACTTTCAATTTTTAAAAGATTTAAAACTAAGAGATAAAAGTCAAGCATTTACCTTTTACTATAGAGCAATTTATGCTTTTACTAATAGTAATTATGACAAGATATATCAAGATAAACCATATATAGAAATTGATGATGAATGTCGTGATATAACGACCATAAAGTTACCAATGATAGAAGAAATTAAAGAAATAAAAGATTATAAAGTCAAAATAAATAGAAAGCCTATTCTAGAATATGGATCTAGTAGTGGTTCAGTACCTCAAATAGATTTTAGAGAAAATTCTATATCTAGAAAAAGCGTTAGTAAGTTACCTCTTACTAATGTAGAATTTACAAAGCAAGATATAACCAATACAATGGTAATAAATGGAAAATATTTGAATGGTCAAGAATATATTGAAGGACCAAATATATTAATTGATACAGAAGATAGTGGAAATCACCTTGCAAAACATAAAAATAAAGGTTTAATTGCAAATATTGCTTCTACAATATTTCAATATAAAAAGTTTGAAGGTCAATTAATAACTTGTGATCAAGAGATACAAGTTTCAATAATTTTTGAAGATTTAAGGATAATTGTACCTTGTTACATAGATAGTGATATGGCCGTAGACTATTATGATATAATTTTGGGTAATAGTTTCTTAAATCAGTGTGATTATTATAAAAAAGAGAAACATGGTGTCACACTACAAATAGGAAATATAAAAATCTTTTGTAAAAAACATGAAGGGAATTAATTTTTCTTTGAGTGTCTTTGTACAAATAACAGTACAAGATACTAATATAACAACCCGTGCCTTAATAGATAATGGTTCAGAAATAACTTTGTTTAAATCCTTTCTCTATACTAAATGGCAAGAGAATGGAAATATAAAGCTAAAAGGTGTTACGTGTCAAGCCGAACACATTAATAAAAAGGCAGATAAAGTAAATGTTATATTAGAAAGTAAAATTGTTATAATAAACACTATTTATGAATATAACTCTTTTGAAACTGATATATTGATAGGAAATAATTTTCTACAACAATTTCAATTGTATTCACAGAATTTGTATTCTGTAATACTTAAAACTAAATGTAATCATTATTTAAAATTACCAAGAATCAATGAGCCATTCAGAGTTCAGCCAACGAAGCTTGGTGGACCGTATGATAAAATTCTGATAAAAGTACATAATATAACAATAAAAAGGATAACTATTGAAGATGTAATAAAACATATAAAAGAAAATTATAATGATCATCCTCCGGCATTTTATAAGGAGTCAGATTTAAAGGCAAAAATAGAGTTAACTGAAAATATAGTGATAAAAGAAATACCTATGTTATATTCTAAAAAGGATAGAAAAGAATTTGATAAACAAATAAATGATTTATTAAATAAAAATCCACCTTTAATTAGAAGGAATAATAGTCCTTTTAGTAGTCCAGCTTTCATGTTTGAAAATGAAGGTGAGAAAAAGCTTGGAAAATCTAGAATGGTAAGAAACTATAAAAGATTAAATCATTTTACTAAGTCAGATAGTTATTATCTCCCTAATAAAGAATTTTTACTCAATTTAGTCAAAAGAAAGAAATATTATTCTAAATTTGATTGTTCTTCAGGGTTTTGGCAAATAAAAATGGAACCTGAAATTATACAATATACAACATTCAGTTCTCCTTAAGGACAGTTTGAATGGTTAGTCATGCCATTTGGATTAAAGAATGCAGCTTCTATATATCAAAGAAGAATGGATAAAATCTTTAATAAATATAAAGACTTTCTTGTCGTTTATGTTGACGACATTTTAATTGCTTCTAATACTTTAGAAGAACATAAAACTCACCTACTCCATTTTGCTAAAGCTTGTAAAGATAATGGTATAGTCTTATTCGAAAGGAAGGCTATTATTTGTGAATAAGAAATTGAATTTCTAGGTTTAAAAATAAATAAAGAAGGAATAAAACTTCAACCCCATATATCTAAGAAAATTTGTGAGTTTCCTGATAAATTGGAAAACAGAAATCAAATTGAAAAATTCCTTGGTTGTTTAAATTATGCTGAGGGATTCATAATAAATCTTGCTAAAAAAAAGCATGAGATTCAAAAACTGCTTCAAAAAAATAATACTAAAGGATGGAGCAATCAACATACAGAAATTGTTAAAAATCTAAAGGAAGAATATAAAACATTGCCTAAATTAAAACTTCCTGATGAAAAGGATAAATTGATAATATAAATGGATACTTCAGATCTTTATTGGGCAGCACTACTTAAAACCGATCTCAATGAGATATGCAGGTATACAAGTGGTACTTTTGGTCAAGCTGAGATCAATTATACAACCCATGAGAAAGAACTTCTAGCCATCATAAAAGGAATTCAGAAATTCTCTCAGTTTCTATATCAAAACCCTTTCAAAGTCCAAACTGATAATACCCAAATACAGTCTTTGATTTTCAATAAATTATCAAATACACCCCAATACAGAAGGCTACATAGATGATAAGTTTTCCTGTCCTTTTATAGTTTCAAAATAGAGTATATAAAAGGTTCAGAAAATTTCCTAACCTATTTCATTTCTAGAAATACAGAATTTGAAAAAGAATGAGTTCACCAACTCTAAAATGGATGAGATGGGTGTGCATTTCCCTTTAAATGCAACTAGAGTGATTGTATGCACTATACATACAACTAAGCCACTATCTAATGGTTGGTGGTAAAGACTTCTCAAACCCGTTGATGGGTGACAATTTCTTAAAAATTGTATTGATGATTCAAATCATCTGATAAATTCTTGTTTTTTTGCAGAAATAAATTCATAAAGAAAGATGGATCTTGATAAAGAAGCAAATGAGCTAAAGAATGAAATTGCTGATATTGTCTTGGTTTGTCAAGACATTGTTGATAGCAATAAAGCTTTTAAAGACTTGATTGAATTAAATTTCAAGACAGTGTTAGAAATATCTCAAGAAGGACTTAGAAGAGCCCTTTATATTCAAGAAAGTTTAAATTTGTTCCTTGATTCCAAAAATAAAGAAAAGGAAAAAGACAAAAATGAGTGAAGCTAAAAATGAGAGTGATAAAAAGGAAAGCAATAAAGGAAAAGATAAAACAAAGTCTTCTGGAGTTCAAGATAAACCTTTATTTGATAAAGATTTCATTGACTCTATGAAAAATAAAGGAAAGGCTTCAAAATCTCATGATGAATAAGAGGTTATTGAAGTTAAGATTTCTAAAGCCGGAAGCTTCAATAGCAAGAGTTCTAATGATGAAGAGTTTGTTCCCACAAATAAATGGGAAAATGAATATAAAGAAGTTGTAGAAGAAGCCTATAAATGGGTGAATTCTAGGACACTATTCTGCTCTAAAGGAGTGTTCATCCAAGAATCACAGCTATGTTCGGAGCTGATCCTTATAAAGTTTTTCAGCTTATAAACTATGGGTATCTAGATCTTCTCTATGTTGATAAAGATCTTCATGAAATTTCAACATTTGATGATTACCTTAAATCACAAGTCAGTCAAGTTGCTATACTCAAGTTCCATTCTATAGCCCTAGAACCTGAGATGAGAATTTGGCATGAAGTCCAGCATATGATTACCATAGATGTTTTGACTACAAACTTAAAAATTGAAACCGGTATAAAGAATTTTCGATCTTTTAAATTCACTGATTCATGGATCACATAACGAAGAGCCATGGGTATTAAAGCTATTCAATCCATTGCTGAGTCTCTTTGATAGCGTCAATATGAGACACTCATGCAGGCTAACAATTGGATTTTATTAAGGAAATGTGGACAAATTAAATCTCCACTTCTGAAGGAATTTCTTAATAAATTCATCATACATGAGTTTTTTTGCACAGAGACTACAAGGAAAAAGGCTTGTAGAATGATTGGGTATTGCAAATCATAATGTAAGCGCTTACGATTTCACAAAGAATGACGGATGCCATGACGTCATTGGCCACTAAAAAATTGTGGCAGACAGCTGTAGGAAATAGCTTTTTGACTTGTGAAGATAAAGAGATAAAGCTGACACCGCTTGAAGAGAAAGGAAAATAAAACCGTGTTTCCAGCACATAGAGATTGAGACAACGGACGCCAAATAAAACTTTAAATTCCAAATAGTTCATTTTGTTTTTCTATAAATTGTGATAGTATTTTCATTTCAAGGGCATCCAAAGTTAGAATCGAGAGTTAGCATTAGAGAAAAAACATTAGATCGAAAAAATTAGCCTTAGATAAATCTTTGTAAACCTTTTCTAGATCATGTCTGTATAAATCTCCTTTGAAGGAAATAAAGCCATTTTATTTTCATAAATTTCAAGTGTTTGAAATTTTTATATAAGAATCTTTTATTTTTATATTTCTCCTTATTTTTCAAAATTCTCCAATCTTACGAAAGCCATAGTGATTGCACCATTTGAGACAGTAGCTGTTTGGAACTGTAAGTCCCGTGAAGCCAGGAGGGTGTTTGGGCAAACACCAGTCAAGCTTGTCAAGGTGAAAGAAGACGAGTCCCTAGAAAGATTAAAGAATTGAAGATCTAAAGGATGTAATATATTTTTAAAAGATGTCAATATTAAGATTTCTTTGCTTGATTTATGAAAATTTATAGTTTTAGGGTATTTCATTATTAAACATGATTTTGAGAACATATTTTACTGATTAGTGTACAAAAAATGGGAAACGATTTTGATATCCTAAAAAATTAATTCAAAAGAAGAAATAATTATAAACATAGAATAGTTATTTTAAAAGTACTAGAAAATTTACCTGAAGACTTAAGAATGCTTATTGCAACATATAATAATAAAGAAGATTATGTTTTTTATTATATTAATAAAAGTATTAATAAAGATTTTCTTGATAACTACATTAGAGAACTAAACCACATAGAAAATGATATTCAAGCACTTTGGGAAATTGAAATAACAATAGAAAATTATATTCTAATAACCGTTAAAAATCGAGAAAGAGTAAATTTAATAAAATTTATATATCATGAAACATGGGATCTACCTTCCTTTTTCTAAATAAAAGGTATTCAATCTCAAACAAAACTAAAGTTTTGGGCAATAAAGAAAATAAATAAACTTTAAATAGTGGAATTACTATTTAAATAGTAAAATCACACTATTCAAAAGGGGTAAAAAGAAAATGATTTTATAAAGAAGGATATTTTGAAAATAATTTTATAAAAAGAGCTTAAATTAAAAAAAAATTCCAATGTTGACTGGATAATTTTTCTAAGTTAAGCTACTGAGGAGGGAAAAACTATTATTTCAAAAGAATTGGAATCCAATTTTCTTAAAAATAAAAATAAAAGGATTAAATCAATCAAACTGAAAATTTTCGCCAGAACCCTTCTAAAGAGGAGTGAATTTGTAATTTCAAGATTGACCAGTGGTTGTATGTGTAATTTTTCATCTAAGAAGGCTACACTTGGTAATTTCGTAATTTTCTAGGAGTGTAGATGTAATTAAACCATTTTTCATGGGAGGCCAAAATTGTTATTTCAAAAAATTTGGAAATTTCAGTTTTCTTATAAATAAAAATAACTGAGGCAAATCGATCAAACTATAAAATTCTTGATGGAACCCTAGCTTGGAGGGGTAAATTCGTAATTTCAAAATTGACCGATGGATGTATGTGTAACTTTTCCGACAAAAGGGGTACCATTAGTAATTTTGTACTCTTTTGAGGGGTCTAGATGTAATCAACACTTTCTTCTTTTTATCCTTCTTTTATCCAACTTTGAAATTGTTTTATTAGTTTCTATATTACAAAACCACATGAAAGATTAAACGGCAAGAATTTGAGATGAATTTTAGTACAACTTTTTATTCAGATAAATTTTGAAATCACTTATGATCTTTTTTCATTAATGAGGAAAAAAAAATCACATAGCAATGATTATTACATATAACACTTGCTATACAATCAATTTCTCTCCCCTAAAATATTCACTAATCACATATCAATTGTTCCCTTCCTTCACTTTCTGAAGACAGATAACAATTTAGATTTGAATATTTTTTAATGAATCTTTGTCACCCTTAAATAAACAAATATTAAGACAATACATAGTACTAATTTCTTACTTGAATAAAATTAAATAATAATATCTTTAAATAGAAAATTATTTGATTGATGTGACATAAAAGAATAACGTACCCACAAATTAATATCAGCAGCTACTCTTACCCTGGTCATCCAATCATACTTCTATTTTTCACACGAAAATAATACAAAAGAATTAAAAACAATTTCAAACCACGAAAAAAGAAAAATGAGAATGCAAAAAACTACCAATCCACAAGTTACTTGTAAAAAAGGTGGGGTGCGCGTCAATTAGCCCAAAGACTCCGAACAGTTACCACTTTACTAATATTACAGAATGCCAACAATTCTTGCAAAATGGACATGCATATACGAGTTGCTGCTTAACAGATCAACACAACAATCCCTAATGGAATTGTATTCATTTACTAACATTTCTTCAATAAATGTAAAACCCGTTAGCAAAAATTTCAATCTCTGCTAGAACAATCATACACATGTCAAGATCCAGGACAAAGTTATCCTGGACGGCCCGGCCCGCTAAGAATACCAAACGAAGATACTATGGTGATTTTCATGGATCCTGGCAATATTAGAAAAATGAGTTTGTAAGAGAGATGGTTGTGAACAAATGATACATAGGAGAATCAAGACATTGAGGGAGATGTTTTTCGTGTTTCAAGATCCATCTTTATTCAGAAAAAATCAGGGATCCATGCTTGCAACCTGTAGGCGAGACGGATTTAGAAAAAAGAAACTAGAAGAATGTCTGAATACGAAAGAAATAAATGTCGATAAATTACCAATTTCATCAACTATAGTCGTCTGGTAACTCCACATGTTCGTGTTGAGTAGCTTGCCACCTCTTCTTCTTTTTTGCTCTAAATGTCGGACAGTCTGGAAATAACATTTGGAACATGCATATGTATATAAAATTTTTGTGTATATGTATATACACACACACTCACGTACATGTGCATGTGTGTGTGTGCAAGGAAACTATAGAACTTAAGGGCTTGTCTAAATTCATAGAAGAATTTTGCTCTAGAAAGTTGGGATTATTACCTCCTTGAGGATATATCGAGTTGTAATGAACCTCTGCCCAAAAGCTCAAGAAAATAACTGCACAAGAAACGACGTGATTTTACTAAACATAAACGGTAGGAGTTCATGTAATTTCCATCTAGCATACATGTCACAGAAGTAAAAATACTTGGAACAAAGCAACAATATACCTCGTTCAGACTTCTGAACATTTGGCAGAATCTCAATGTAACAGGTGTCCTTAAACGACGTTATGACAAGTATTTTTACACCATACTGCAATTGAGATGCTATATTAGTACTGAATTTCCAAACATAAATTTACCTTGTAACATTTGCCATACACCACGGGATCACGATTAAAATAATTAAAGGGCTCAGTTATAGTAAAAAAATTAACACACGAAAGTGTAAGAATGAAGACACGAGGACAATAGTAAGATAGAAGATGCAAGAAAAACATACAGAATCAGCAGCAGCTTGCAAAGTGACGTGATCTCCCCACTCTCCAGTCCTAATGTCCATCCATGTAATGTCAAAATTCAGACAAATCAGCACATAAAATGACTCATCAAATTATAAGTGCAGAGATATATACTTGGACATCTTCATCAGATAGTCTTCATAAGCCATAGGAACATATCCCTCGTATATCTCCGGGCAAGACCTAAGCTGAGGTACCAAATTATGCAGAAAAGGAAAACATCAGTTCAAACAAATCAAGCCACATTGTAAGAACAGAGCAGAAAAGTGCCGACCTGATCTACAATTTGTTGTCTGACAAATTCGTGATGCTCAGGAGTACGATAAACTTGGTCCGATAGAGCACAAAACTGAAAATGACATAAAACCTAGTTATTCATGCCTGCTACCTAGATGAGGCTATACGAAAGCTAATCATGGTAAAAGAAAAGTGCTAAAAGCCAATGGAACTAAAAACAAGAAATTTGTACATATTGGTTAAAATGAAAAGGAGAGTTAATTCAAAAACCAAAAAAGGTGACCTGGCAGTTACCATCACCTTGAACCTTGAACTCTACCAGCTCGTAAACCTGTAATCTACAGCAAATAAAATTACCCGAGTTGATATTCGCAACAGAAATTCATACAATTTTTGTCTATGCTGCAACATAGTACTTGTTTCTACACTAAAATTTCATGTAGTGAGACAAATCTTTAATACCTGTCCAGTAGCCTTTGATGATCTAAAGTTGCTTCATCTATGGAAGGTATTTCACCATTAATTTTCGGAATATGCTGCACAGAAAGTAGCGCAGGTTGACGAGCATAAATAATGTCGATCTTGTTCTTTGCAGTCAGCCAAGACAAATGTGTTTAAATTTATCACACTAAAATTCACGTAGACTAAACTGAATAATATATAATCCTGAAGGACGTAGGTTAAGACAATAAATGTAGCACATTAAAACATCACATCCCAATACAACATAAGACATTCATAAAATAAAAATAAAATAAGAAAAATCTCGTTACCACCACATAAACAGAGCACTCAACTGGGTGACACTTACGGGGATAGGAACCATCTGGTTCAATCTTTTTCCCACTTCTCCATCCAAACAATACTCATCCATTAGCTCTAGCGAATCTGACCACTCCTCCGGACAATACGATTCATCTTCTGCGCTAGTTTCTTCTTCTTGTTCGTTATCATTTTCTACAAGTTTTGTAAGGAGATTTTAATGAAAAATCCATAAAGGTTGCGTTTGGAGCGGAAGAATTTGGATCCAATGGAAAGGTTTCCAACGACTCCATATATGAGGATTTCAAGTCCACCACAAGTACTCCAAGAGTAGTTCAAGATAGGAGCTAAAGGATCAGAAGTCCATTATAACAAGATACTGTCCAAACAATATCAATGGATTTGTTGTCAAATCCTTAGCTCCAAATTCATCAATCCAAACACAACATAAACATGATACGGTCAAACCAGATAAAACAACAAGCTCGTCTTTTAGTCAGCTTACCATCAATAACATAACTGTAGTTTCCCAATGATTGTGGAAACCATTCCTGAGAACAAAATGGAGTTTGTATGTTCCCAACCACGCTTTCTTGGAAACAATTTATTGGGTTGTCGCTTACTGAAAGATGTGATAGTTCTTCAGAAAGGTCATGGTTCCCTGCATAAGTGCTATCTGCGTCATATTGATATGATTTTAAGTAATGGCCCGAATAGCAGTCCGTATTATGTTGTTGTGAGATGGAGCCACAATATCCACAGTTAGAATATAGATCGCCATCGAAAAGCTGAAGTCCCCAACGAACAACATCGGGATCTTGCTCGTATGTAATCATGTTCGATTGTATAACCCCACGCAGAGAATCTATATTAGCAAAAGATCTGCAGATGAGCAAAGCTTTACATAATTTGCTTTAAGCAACGCAAGGCATTTACTTCAATTCTGACAAATGAACTCAACGTGTTGTTATATTCCCTTTTGCTATTAGTGTTTGTATCCACATACATTTTGATTCATAGAAATAGCTGCTTCCACTAACTTCGGGCTATGTTCGCTTTGTATGATATACTTGGATAAACAATTATATTTAGATTTGTCGAACTTTCTTTTACAACGATCAAGGCCCGTGATCTAAATACAGCCTGATATGGAATAGAAGAAATATTGGATGAGTAATCCAAACTAGGAGGTGGGATATAACATCAAGGTCATTAGATATTTCTTTTAAATAGTTAAGTTTAGTAAAACCAGCATCAATGTATCCTAGAATTTATATATTTTTAACAGATCATACCAAACTTGATATTCTAACAACTCATTAATAAATACACTTTTTCGTATCCTACTAAATAAACATCCCATCAAACAAAGTGAACATGGCCCAGAGGAAATTAAACAATTTTGAATTCCAACCAATCCAGCAACACACTGATCTCAAACAATACTCTAATAAATTACACAGAACAGGTCCACAGGCAAGCATGATTCAACAAAATCCCAAAAGGCAATCAGATCAATTCAAAACTTCAACACACACTTCAATGAGAAAATTCACACACGGATACCCCAATCAACACGTACGGACCAGAAATCAAAATCCCATCTTGGACAAGAATACTGATGTAACACGATCAATGTCGCATCGGAAAATACCATGAACCACTTTCAGACATGAATCTAACAAATTTACAGCAAGCAACTCACCTTTGACGTTGAGCCCTCAAATCCTCATAGATACGCTTGTGTCCACGTATGTATAATATATATGTATCTCACAGTTTCGGGACGCCGCAGGCGGAGAGGCCAAGAATTGATAGAATGGAACAAAGAGTAATGTGGTATTTATGGTTTAGAAATAATGGGAAGATTGATTCGGGAGATTGAGAAAATGTCGTGAATTTCGGGGGGTGGGGTGTCATGTCACGAGGTGAGTTACTGTTTAGAGAGAGAGAGTGGAAAGAGAGACAGAGAGAGAAAGCGGACAATGGAATTGGAATCTCAGTTTGGGTCTCAATTCCCAGTGTTTTTCAGAAGCTGTTGTTGTCAAACTGACGGCGATTCCCTTGCATTTGTCCGTTTCCCCGTTTTTCTTGTCCGTTTTTTTCTTTGTTTTTGTTTTTTTTTTTTTCCAATTATGCCGCGGTACGGCGATCACGTTTTTGTGCATTATTTTTATATATTAGTTATTATTCTTTTCAATTACAAAAAAATACCGTGGAACTTTCAAATGTGTAATGAAATTTTTTGCATGAATCAAGTGTTAGAATCTCATTTATATATTTAGAAATCAAGATCTTGGCAACTAGTTTCGAATCATCAATTATAAATAGAGCAATTAAGTCGAAAGGACCGTCCTCACAATATAATTACTATGCCTAATTCGAATTAATTGATCAGTACATTAGAATCGAGAGAGCCTATGGCAAAAAAAAGTCAAGATCTTGGCATATGTATACTATATAATATAATATAGTAAAGAAATATTTCACTACAATAAATTCAATTTTTGACCAAATTATAAATTCTTATAATATTAGAAAATTTTCATTTACTGTTAATTCTGAATTCCATAATACTTTGATTAACCTCGTCTTCCTACAAAAGTAATTCAATAGACTCACTACTACCTATAAATTGTGACTAGGATAAAAACATGCAATCTGCCCATTTCCTTAATAAAGATGAACTGCTTTATTTGTCTTTTTTCATGGTCAAAGTTTGAAATTTAAATATCTAGAATTTAGAATGTACGATTTTCAAGACAATCAAACAATATTTTTTTCTAATTTCTTAAAAAAATCCATTGTATCTTTTATCTACAATACGTCAGGGTTTTTTTTTATGTATTATATAATGTTAATATATATATATATATATATATTATTTTTTATATACAATCAACTCGAAACACTCTATAAATATTTATCCGAACATCATACGTACACACACACTCTCATCTTAATTTGAACCTCATCATTGAACTACAACTCTAGTAACGTATTATTGTATTATAGCATTGTGTGAAGTTTTGAAGGGGTGATAGGATGGGGTTTCTTTAAGATAATATCATGAATTTGCATAAATGTTATCATCGATTGTTGTGATAAGACTACACTGACCTTTTTTGAATTTCATTTCTGTGTTTTTTCATTTGATTGGAGTTTTTGGGGTATATATTAGATTCCAATGTAAACGAATGAGATTTTTTTTCTCCAAATTTGATAAAGTTAATCTTTTATTTTTTATTTTCATCTAAGCCTTTAAACTTTTAATTTTTTTCCACTTATTTGTTCATAATTCAAATAAAAATTATTATTGTAATCATTTGTGTTTTCTTTTTCTCTTATTTATTTATTTATTTATTATTATTATATTTTTTTTGGGTGTGTGTTCATTCGATTTTCCGATTTGATATTTAATTTATACAATTATATTTTGGTGTATATGTTTGTTAAGAATTTTTACATTTTTTTTTGTACTTCTATTTTTATTGTTTTATTCTTTAAGCTCTTAATTTGTTTGTTTTATTTTTGATTTTTTTTATATCCCTTTTTTACTGATTGAATGAACTTTTTAGACCCCCAGGGGCGCAGATGAGATGGCAGGGGTCTCTTCTGGCTTAACCAATGTCTCGGGTTCGAGACCTTGGGGACGCAGCTGCTTTAAAACCTGGGAGGGAGAGCTTTGTCGCCCTTTGTGGTCCTACCCGGCTCGAATCCGGATTTAGTCGGAGTCCAATGTGGCTCCGGACACCGGATGGTTTAAACCAAAAAAAAAAATGAACTTTTTAGATTCTAATACCTATATGAATATATATATATATATATATATATATATATATTAATTTGATGAAGTTTATGATTTAAAATTTAATATTTACACATTTTATATTTTTTTACTTAAAGTTCATTCGGCAAATAATAGGTAATTCGTTTCATTTTCCTTTTTTTAGTAAATATCATTTTTGGTACCATAAATATAGACTAGTTCAATTTTGGTACCACATTTTGAATTTCTAATAATGTTAGTAGTTAGTATCATTACTTTCGATTGGAATCAATGTTGACTGCGACCCCAACTTCTGTCAATTTTTTAATGGAGAAACCACGTGTGGCGCACGTGATCATAAAGGAAAATATCAATTTTGGCACTATAATTTTTAATTGATTTCAATGTTAATCAAATTCTCAACTTCTGTTAAGAATTTAATAGGAAAATCATGTGTTGCACATGGAGAGATTAAATCTAACCATTTGGAGGGGAAGGGGGGGGGGGGGGCAAGAATTGGCATGCCTTTTGTTGAAAACAATGCTGGTCAAAAAAAAGATGGCACACCTTATGTCGAAAATGATTTTTTGTCTCCAATTTATCAGTTAATTTTTTTTTTTGGTAAGTTGCATGTATACAAGGTATGCTATTTTTTCTCCAAATGGTTAGATTTAACGTCTGTGTGTTCAACACGCGTTTTCTTCGTTAAATTCTCAACGAAAGTTTGTTACGTTGTTAACATTGAAATCAATTAAAAATTAGGACGAATTACACTGACCACCCCTGATGTTAGGCTAATTTACAAAAAAAAAAATCCTATTTTTTCAAAAATTACCAAAAAACCTCTGTGGTTATACCCATAGTACAAACTTACTTCAATTTTTGAAAATACCCCTTTTCCTTTTTTTGCGTGATTTATATTGACCACCCCTGATGTTAGGCTAATTTACAAGAAACCCCCTTTAATTTCAAAAATAACCAAAAACTCCCTGAGGTCATACCAATATTACAACTAACACCTACTTAGGTTGACTTATCAACAATATTAATTCTTTTTTTTCCCCTACTGTAATATTGTTATCATAAAATCTTCATGTAATAGATTTGAAAAAAAAAAGTAATTATTTATTCAAATAAATATTCTGAATTTAATGTTATGAATTTATACTAAATATACGTAAATATGTGCTAAATTTATATTTCAGAAAAATATAATTATATGCGTCGTATATATCCATAATATGAAATGAGAAATATAAACATTGATTGAAATTAAATAATGCACTTGAAAACTTTATTTAGCTTAAGGACTCTAACTCATTTCTCTTAAAATTTACTCCGTATTAGCGATAATATGTTATACTTGATGTGTTAGTAGATACTTTTAATGCATTAAATTTAGAATATTTATTTGAATAAATAATCACTTTTTTTTTCAAAAGAAAGAAAACTAGAAAGAAAGTTAGAGAGGAAAGGCTGAATTTACCGATAATTCCCTCTCCGTTTAAGAACCACTGTCCCCAATCCATGGCACAAACAGAAGATGTAACAGAAAACTGTCATAGGGGAGATATGCTTGAATGATGTCTCCTCACTACAAAAGCCGATTGAGTTGGGGATGGAAACGGTTTGACATCATCTTGGGTATAGCTCGAGGGCTTTGGTATCTTCACCAAGATTCAAGGTTGAGAATCATTCATCGTGATCTGAAAACAAGCAACATTTTGTTGGATGAAGAGCTGAACCCAAAGATATCATACTTCGGCTTGGCCAGGATTGTATGAGGCAAACGAACAGAGGCAAGCACCAACAAAGTTATGGGGACCTAGTAAGTCTTATTTGCACTTTTGGGTCTCATAATTGTTCTAGTGGGACATAAAAAACAGATCAATATACTGATCTATGTAGCTACACGAAACCCCTTTTTAGTTTCAAATTTGTGAATAACCCCTTCTGATTATCACAAATTAGGTATTCTTTTGTTAATTGCTTTCCCTTTCATTTCATTTATATATATGTGGAAAATATAAGAATGGATAATTTTTTGATAAATAAAAATTAAGAATGAATCTAGTATCATAATAGTTTATATTATCTCATTTTTATTTTATTTTCTGCTAATAATTAATAATATCGTACTCTCTCACTAGGTAATAGACAATTAAACAAAAAAGTAACACGAAATTTATGTTTTTTTTATACAATTATTTCGAGACACCCTATAAATGTCAATCGAAAAAATACCCCCCCTCCCCCACACACGTATACAATCACTCAATGGAGAAGGGGTAGAGGACAAGAGGGTTCGAACTCAAGACTTTCCTAATATCACTTTCGAACCCCACCACTCGCTTCTGAGCCCAGTGGCAACATGAAGCTTATGTTGTTTGTAATTACAATTAACAATAATGTTATTATTATATCCCTTTATTCCATGTCGGATGTTCGTTTGATTTTTTATTACTTTAGAAAGCCCATAGTTTTTTTTCCTATCAAATTGATATCGCTTCTTTATAAAATTAATATATTGTATAAATTTGAAAAGTCTTATTAAACTTCAAAACATTTTCAATTATAATATTGTATTGTAGTCGTATGATGTTAAGATGAAATTATAATGTTTATCTGTAAAAATTTATTAGTAATTTAATATACATGAAAGCAACTGGTGAAATTTAAACGAAGTAGTTGACAATTTTTTTTTTAAAGAAAGCAAGATAATATATCTAAATACAAATATTAAGATAAGAATCATAATGACAGATAAAATAAATATTATATTGAAAAATTGGGATGTACACATTAACGCATATATGAGGAAATAAGATATTTGGATGAGGAAAGATTCTCATTGCCAAAACAAAATTTATTTAAATATAGTTAGAAGATTTTGAGGATTCCATTACCTACAATAATGAAAGCCTATTAGGAAACGAGTCTCCTATATCTCCATGCCTTTCAAAAGGCACATGATTTATATTCACAAGCAATTTACGTACTTATATACTAGCAACCATCGCACGCAGTCCCCGCGCGCCTATTATAGTTGTAAGTATTATGATTCTTTATTGGCGGAAATTTGACTTGCATAAATATTTGACACGATATATTTGTGTGTTAAAAATTTTGCAACGAATTCTCATGTATTTCTAATCGTGCTAATTCTTAATTTCGATGTGAATCGGATGTCATTTATTTTTTTATTCTCATATATGTGTCCATCATATGCATATATTCTATTACCAATTAATCGATATTTAAAAAAAATTGTTAAATACTATAAAATAATGTGGCTTGTCTATCTTAAACACAAAGAATAAATACATGTAGTGAAGTGATAAAAATGGCATACAATATTTTAACGTAAATAATGTATAAGTATTGAGTACCATTAAATTTTATCTAAAAATAAGACATTAATCTTAACTCATAATATTAAGGTTTTCTTTGGACTCTTCGCTTTTCAACTTCACGCTTTTTTATTAGAATTATATCTATACTCATATGTTTCCAAAGCACCGCAAATATTTGCATAATTATTTTCACATACATATCCAAATATAAAATAAATCTAATAAAGACACTGTAGCTGTCATTTAACTTCGAGAAGACGAACTGCTCGAGAGTGGGCTACGACAAAGGTAAAATTTGCATCTTAAAGCCTTGCGTTGGTTAGTGATCCCAAACAATATCCAACGGGGTCGGTGGCAACAACGGCGTCGGTGGGCAAGGATTATCTTTGCTTTTACCTTCAATTGAGGAAATTGATCTGATTCTACTTTAAAAAAAATTATGAAATCAATTTCACACACCAAAAATGTAACACCTTGTATAGCATAACCCAACAAAGAAACAAAAAAAGAAAAGGAGAGAGAAAAAGAGAGAAGGGAAAAACATAAAACCATTAACATAATGGAAAATGAAAAAGATTATAAGTTACAACAATAAGAATATACCTTCCATTCAAAACAAAATAACTGTTGTTTTTTTCTGTAACACAAAATTATGATTTGATGGCAGAAATTGGGCGCTGATTACAAAATTTGAGAAAAATTAATGGGAGTTTTGGCCTAATTTAAAGGCGAGGAGAAAAAGAACGTCGGAGAATAAGATGTGGAGAGAGAAAGGTTGTGGAAAATGGGGCGTGGAGAGAGAAACCACGATGGTTGTTGAGAACATGTCTTTGGATTGTGATATTACAATTCTAACCTGAAGATAATCATTTTGTAGGATAAATTGAAGGATAAAATTGGTATGTAAAAAAATTGGTATCCAAATTGATTCCAATGTGTGGAGATTTTCAATTTCACCCTTAAGGTGATGTCCTTGTTTAAAATGTTTAAGAAGTCTAAAAGATAAAATATGTAAATTTACATAAAAAAAAAATTGTCATTTGTGAGATAAAAACGCATTTCTTTTTATAATAGTATACATACTCTTTATTCTTAAATTTTCTGATTTAGGGCTCTTTTTGGCTTCTACTTTTTTAAAAAGTCCATCCAAACACATTTTTTTTGTTTGAAGTGCTTTTTTCTCTCTCAAAAAATAAATATTTTTTTATCTGAAAAAAACTCATCCAAACGGGTTCTTTATCATCGAAAAGGTGCGTAGGAGCCTCTTCCAATGTGTCTAACAATTTATTTATAAGAATTTTAAAGAATTGTTCGTGCAAAATTGTGCAACTAGTGAAACTTTCAATCTTTGTTTTGAGAAAAATGAAATACATTCTAGTTAATTGATAATCCTATAATATTGATATATGGAATAAATACTTTAGTGAATAGTTATCATATATCCATTTTCTAGTAATTGGAGATATTTATTTCAAGATAACAACATCAATCAACCTACGAATTCACGCATTAGAATTTTATGATGTTAGTATCCAAAGTATAGTAAACTTTTACAATATGTATCAAAAGACTTCAAAATTGTTATATATTTTTTATTAATATGAGCATTAGGCTAGTTATACAAAAAAAATGGGGCTCGAGTAAAGATAGAGGAAAACAAATAGAAATTCTTTATTTGTATTTATTTCATATTTTGTATTTTCCTACAACAATATATATGGAATTGAAATAAATGAGGCTTTCGAGTATTAATTATTCTCAATTTTTCTTCTAACTATAATAGTGAAAAAAAATAGTGTTATCATATAATTATTTTTGAGCAAAATACTTTAAGAAATAAAATATCTATTGCTTGAGTATCTATACTATTATAAAAAGAAAGTCATTTTTGTTTCACAAATGGCAATTATTTATGTAATTTTACAAAATTTGCCTTTAAATTTTATGTGGAATAAATAGAGATACGTAAAATTATGCCTAAAATTAAAAATTCAAGTGAAATCGATTCAATTCTGATTTTAAATTTTGATGTGTCAATTTTATCCTTTTAATTAGTAAATACATGCAATAAATAAGCAAATAAAAATGTCAATATTGTAATATTACATCCAATTTTAAAAACTCATATTCTCAATCCACAAATCACTTTCTCTAATTACAATTAGTTGTTTTTTTTTTGTTTATTCTTTATCATGTAATTTTATTTTATATAATTATTTTATTTTTAAATTATTATACTTTAATAAATTATTTCAAATAATTCTTAAAAAAAGTATTATTTCAAAAGAAATTTAATAATATATTTATATTTTCATTCTAAATTTTTTTTAAATATTATATTAAAATATATATTTTTATATTTTATACACACATAAAATATTCGATATTGCTAGTGTATACTATTAGAATTCGGTAAAAAAAAAAAACATATAGTAAAGTCCCATGGTGCAATCAATTGAAGCGTGGTGTTGCAATTATCAATTTATGAAGCACAACGCGTGCGCTAATTAAAGAGAAAAAACGTCCAATATAAAAGGAATCTGTGGTGGGGACTGACGAGCACGTAAGCGGCGTCGCTTCATAATTCTGTCGCAGTTGACAACGTTCGGTGAGCTGGATAGGATGAACATGGCTATAGCAATACTGACACGACGGTACAAAATTTTTAAAAATTTTATGATTTGGCACATCTCTAACACAGCAATATCAATATAATTTTTTTTTATAATTTTAGTGATAATATAACATAATATTTATATAGTTACGCAATTATATATATATATATTTATATTTAGTGTATGGTTTTTATATACATATTAATATAAGTAAGAAGAGGAAGAAGTTTGCATCGATGAGTGTATTAATATTTTTTTTTTTGTGATTTATGAACTATTTATTTTAAAAGTAAAAGAAACTTTTGGTTTTAATAAAAAATATAATAAAAAAAATAAATTATTGGCTACAACAACAATTTTTTTTGGAGTAGTTTTACAGAATCTTTATTCTTAATTATCTTTTTATTATTCAAATACCCTAAAAAATATATGAAAAAACACTCTAAATGTGAGAAAAGTGTCAGGCACATTGATAGTGTATTCAACACGCCATTAGAAGTGTCAACTTGTTATAATTTATAAGCACATCACGTGGAATGTCGAGCATGTGTCGGGGGAGTGTTGGAGGAGTATCGTGTCCGATACGATGTTCGACACTGCAAAACTTCAAATTTAGGAGTGTTTGTGCATTATAAATAGTTGCAATCTTGGTCTCATAATACTTGAAGTATCATTTTTAGTCTCATGCAATAATACAAGGTGTCGAAAAGAGGACTTCTGTCAAATAATTAACAAAAGCAGCACATGCCCTGCACATACGTTGTTAGTACTTGTTTTTTGGGAGGGGAAAAATGTACTTTTAATCCCATAATTTATATGTAGTTGCAACATTCGTTCCATAATACACGAAATATATATTTTTAATCCATTACAATAATAGAATATGGCCAAAAAAAGGACTTCGAATGCTAATCGATTTTAAAATGGGATCATATAACATCATTTTTTTTTCTCACACCTTGTACTACCAACAACTACAAAAATAAATAAATAAATAAATAAAATCAAACATGCAACCCCCAATTCAATCAGAAAAAAAAAATTAAATCATAGGCAACCAAGAAATAAAAAGTAATGAAGCCAACAATTTCACCCAATGAATATTTGCATAATATCTTATAATAAACAAAAGAGATTTGTTATTTACACTCTACTCTCATTTTTATATTGAAAAATTGATCAAAGTGCCATTTCATTTTAAAATAGGATTAAACACAGTACTTTACCCCGTTAATTATATTGCTATATATCATTTACGTCTACAGATGAATAAATGTAATCATCTAAATGCCCTCCCTCTCTCCAATTAGATATTTCAATAAAAGTACCCTTAATCTTATACAAATGCGTATCTATATATAAAGTTCACAAAGTATTTATACAAATGTATAATCTACATTTAGTTTTAGATATATTTTAACTAAAAATTAAGTTATTTACTTTTCAATCAAAAGTAAACTTCAAACTATTTTAGATCTATATGAATCATTATGTTTTCATTAATTACTTCAATTTGTGTTTTTTTTTTCCAAAACAAATTGAATGTATATACTAATTTGTTTAAAAGAATTTATGTTTAATTAAATATATTAGAATTTAATATAAAATTATATTTAAATTATGGTTAAAAATATTTATACATTTTTATTCAAAATAGTCTAACTTTACTTAGAAGTTATGCTTAATAAATTTATTAAGTTAAAAGAACTAGAATAGTTTTTCAATGTTTAATAGGTAATATAACTTATTAACTTAGTTTTTAATTCTATTTACTTAAACTATAAATTATTTTTTAAAATTAAAATTAAAATTATTTTTATAGCTGATAAGGATTCAAAGTTGAACTCTTATTGCTAAATGCAGAAAAAAAAAATTTGTAAAAATAAGAGTGGTGTAAAGGCAATTTTGACTAACTTTTTAATTGAAGGGCGTAAGAGTTATAATTGATAGCATAGGAGAGTGAATGAGACATATCATATAGTTGATGGAGTAAAGTGCATCCAATAATATTTTAAAATAAATGGATATTTAGTTAATTCTTCAATAAAAGTAAGAATAAAGTGTCAGTAATATTTTTTTTGAAGTGCTAATAATAATTCTCTAAACAAAGATATATAACACTCTAATATTAATCGATTTTAAAATGAAATTATATAACTGATAACTCTATTTTATAGAGTTATTTTGGAGCCTAAATTAATAATATCAGCCCAAATTAAGTTAAAGTGCTAGTTATTGGGTTAAGAAACTTTAATTTAGTTTAATTATTTTTGTCCCATTTTGCAGAGACGATCTTGGAAAAAAGAAAGCAAAAAGACAATGAAAAATGCATTGTGGAAGACCTCGCCTAAGCGATAATCAAGACCGCCTAGGCAGCACTTAAGGAAGCGAGAACCAATTCCAGGGGCGTGGTCGCCTAGGCGGCTACCAGCACCCCTAGGCAACATTGAGGAATTCTAGCTAAACAAATTTCCCGAGAGCTCGCCGCCTAGGCGGCATTCTCTGACCGCTTAGGCGGAGGTGGTTAATTGGAAGTTCACATAATTTCTGCATATCATGGGTTTTAACTTAAAAAGGCAGTTTTTGGAAGGAGAAAAAGGAGTTCTGGACTGAAGGAGAACATAAAGGGCAGACGAGAAGATCTGAATCACAGAAGGAGGTTTAGAGAAGGAGATTCACGCTACAATCGAATTTTCTCCTTTCAATCTCTTTTTGTTATTCATATCTATTTTCTATATAGTTTTTGCCATGAATTCTATTTGTATGTTGAACTAAACTCGTTTCTAGATTTTTGATGGAACCTTGTATGGATTGTAATTGAACTTTATAAATCTCTATTACGTACTTTGCATCTCAATTGTTTTGTTTGGTCTTAATGCATTCTAGTGATTAGCCATCATTAAAAGTGATTTGTTAACCATGATTGAGCTCGAGAGAGGATTTCATGGTTTAGAACTAAACAAAGTAGCCTAAGTTTATATTCTTTAGG
>CM047886.1:3302837-3432935 GCA_026212405.1 Petrea volubilis | reverse complement strand
ATACATATAAATGTTTTTATAAGTCTAACAATTACATTATTCATTTTTCACACTAGCATATTAAATAATAAAGACACAAAATTGCCTTACAATGCTAAGCATCCATCAATAATGCTTTTGTTATTACGCAAATATATTATAAAAGTTAGGGAAAATACAAAAGAAAATTTAAAAGAAAATATATTACCATGTATAATCATGAATCAAATGAAGCCAAAATATATTAGATTACATACAAAATTAAGATTAAATTTACTCACTTAAGTGTCCTTACTCTCTCTCTCTCTCTCTCTCTATATATATATATATATATATATATATAATTAATTCAACCAATATTTCAAATGTTATCAAGTAAACGGGTACAAATTATTAGATTTTTAATTTAATTAACTTTTTTAACTTATTAATAAATATAAATTATTTAGCAATTCCATGGGGTTTTACTCTTATAGTTATATAATAAATTTAGAATCCCCTAAGGTATAACAACTAATAAAATGACCTATCTAATCCTTAAAACGAAAATCATATATACACTATAAAAAAATACCCCCTTCACTTATGGAAATTTTGTAACGGAGAAATTCTATCACAGATTTAAGGTATCTGTAATGGATTAATGACAGTATATTCAATGTAGCAGAACTAAAGAAACAATCAATGGCAAGACATTTAGTAACAAAATTGTTATAAACTAAATTCATCACAAAAATTAAATTTATAATGTACTAATTCGTTATTGAAATGAATGCATTTTTGTAGCGACACTTCGACAAAGACAAGCATAAAATCATGATGCTTTTCCACACATCATAAAGTTATATGTCAAACTTATGGGCATTTGAAAATCAACCCCGCATCAGGAAAAAAGAAAGTGTTTTTTCTCCTTTGACTGAAAAAATATAATAGTTAAGAGTTTATTTGCTTATTTCTATTGAAAAAAAAAAAGATTAGATTAAGCTAAAAGTTATAAACACTTTTATGATGCTTTTCCCAATTTTTAATTATTTTTTTAAAATTT
Organism: Petrea volubilis; assembly: GCA_026212405.1. NCBI lineage: Eukaryota > Viridiplantae > Streptophyta > Magnoliopsida > Lamiales > Verbenaceae > Petrea > Petrea volubilis. The sequence continues at coordinate 3,431,911 of CM047886.1, read as the reverse complement.
TACCATTAATTTTATTTTTTTTTTAAACACTACCCACCTTTACTATTATAACTTTTTCGAATTTTCTCTACTACTTTTAAGTCTTCACCTGTCTAACAGTGCAGTCATTGGCAAAATGTTAGTAAAAATAGAAAAAGTAACCTTTACCCATCCCTTTCGTTAATTAGTTTTCTTCAACAATTAGTACAAACAATAAATTACTAGAAGATTATGCACGAAAAATGGAAACTAATAAGAAATTTTATTTTCTCTTTAATATATCATTATTGAATAATAATAATAATACTTGGATCTTCCTGGCCCTCGAATAATGGGCCAGAAGCCGAGGATTCTTTCACCATCATGGACACAGTTTGCGAACGTTTATGCAAAGCATATTCACTTACATAGACTTGCTTTGTGTCTGTATGGCCCAACTTTGGGGTTAAGACCTTAGATATGAGGGATTAAAACCTTTTACTCTATGAACTACATCCATTTTTACACTTTGCTATTGAACCCTTTTTTTTTTTTTTTTGGTGCATCACCATTTAAACTTCACGAATTATATACTATCCCACTTCAATCCAATTTCTTGTCAAATTTTTTGACGGGAAATTTGTCATGCGACACTCACATACAAATGTTAATTCGCTTTTACAAACAAACACAGGCCAATCATACACATCTCAACTAGGGATGGTAATGGGTCCAGGTTAGACCCGGACTTAGACCCGCCCCTAATGGGGCGAATTTTAAGACCCCTAATCGGTTCCTGGGTTTTCATTTTATTCGGACCCACCCCAGTTAGTAATTTATATATATTTTCTATTTATTATTTTATGTAAATTTATATAATATACATCTATATTTCATATATAAAAGTATATATTACATAAATTGTTACTTAAAAAAATAAATATGACACTCTTGTATATAAAAATAATTATATAACATTAATAATTAAGTTATGATTTCAAAATATGTGCAAATAAATAGGTGATAACGATGTTTAATTTTTTAAAAATTCAAATATGTTAATAAAAAATTGTAAATAATTAGTGCTTTAGTAGTACTATTATTTGTTTTTTCATGTTGATAAAGTTGTTATAATATCAATTTTCTTAAAAAAATATTTTTTAATTATTTTAAATATATAAACCTGGTCTACCGGGTTCAATCCGGACCCGTCGGGTCCGGGACGGGTAAGGGCCTGGGTCCAAAAAATCCCTAGCGGGGGGGTGGGTTCTGGGTTTGGCTAACCCTGTTCCATACCTGCCATGTTGCCATCCCTAATCTCAATTTTTTGATTTAATTGGAGCTACAACAGGAGTGCCGTACACTTAAAACCCTTAAAATTAGTACCCTTGGAACAATTAACATGGGAAAAAATTTTCAAATTACAAACATTTACTTCTTCATTTCCATTAGAGATAATTAAGGGCATTTAATACACATTAATTCAAAAGTCACAAAGGTCTAATACATACATGCAACAAATTAAATGCTTTCAAGGCCACAACATAAAGCCTAAGGGATGCAAGAATGAATCTCATCCTCAATCCAAGTTTTTCGAAGTAAGATGAACTTTTCAATTTTCAATTTATCTTGTTTCAATCTTGTAGGGCGGTGGATGTTAAATGAAGACTCAAAATGGAGGTAGCAAACATGCACAAAATTGAGGGTTTACCTTACTACTAAATTATAGAAATAGAAAGTACACCTTGCTACTATATATATATATTTTTTAAAAAGATAGTTTAATTTTCAAAAGGTACAAAGAGGATACTTTCGCAAGTCTAAAACACTATACCAAATGCAAAAATTACGCGCATAACTTAAATTGCCGGTGGAAGGTTAATTTCTTTGATAAATTTTATATTTCACGGAGTTTTTATACTAATATTTATTTCACAGAAATTTTTGTTTTAATTGGAGCTAACATAGGAGTGCCTTACACTTCCCTTAAAATTAGTACCTTTGGAACAACTAATATGGGGAAGATTTTTCAAATTACAAACATGTACTTCTTCATTTCCATTAGGCATAATTAAGGGCATTTAATACACATTAATTCAAAAGTCACAAAAGGTCTAACACATACTTGCAACAAATTAAATGCTTTCAAGGCCACAACATAAAGCCTAAGGGATGCAAAAATGAACCTCATCATCAATCCAAGTTTTTCGAAGTAAGATGAACTTTTAAATTTTCAATTTATCTTGTTTCAATCTTGTAGGGCGGTGGATCTCAAATGAAGACTCAAAATGCAGGTAGCAAATATATACAAAATTGAGGGTTTAACTTACTATATACTAAATTATAAAAATAGAAAGTACACCTTGCTACTATATATATACTTTTAAAAAAGATAGTTCAATTTTCAAAAGGTTCAAAGAGGATACTTTCGCAAGTCTAAAACACTATCTCAAATGCAAAAATGACGCGTATAACTTAAACTGTCGGTGGAAAGTTAATTTCTTTGATAAATTTTATATTTCATAGAGTTTTTATACTAATATTTATTTCGCGGAATTTTTTGATTTAATTGGAGCTAACATAGGAGCGCCCTAAACTTAAAACCCTTAAAATTAGTACCTTTGGAACAACTAATATGGGGAAAAAATTTCAAATTACAAACGTTTACTTCTTCATTTCCATTAGAGATAATTAAGGGCATTTAATACACATTAATTCAAAAGTCAACTAAGACAACCAATCAAATTTTTTCTTTTCAATTAAAAAAACTTAAAATTATTATAAATTAGAATACGATCAAAATTGAACACATTGACGTCAAAATACGCTTGCTCAGATTTAAATGACACCACATTTGTTGACCTTAAGAACAAGTCTACCGAAGAAATCAACTAAAATATCCTACGTGATCTATTCTGTATTGAAAACAACAAAAACTTATATATTGAGAGAAAAAAACAAAATAAGTGATGCAAGAAATGTGCAAATATATTTTAAATTTCTTGCCACCGAAAGATGCGTTAAAATTATTTAATAAGTGAAAACCCAGTGTACGGCACCCGTACTCGCCGTACTCTCTTTGACTTATCATATTTAATTTTTTTTGATGATGCCAAAGTTTGATTAAGTTAACATTATTTTTTCGGAAATTTCTAGTTAATTGAATTGGTCAAGTGTTATGTTATGTTCAAACATTAATGGAGCTACCTATGTACGTAATAGGACGTGTCACAATAAAATATTAGGGAATATTTTATTACTATAATATTGCTGCTCTCATAAAATGGACTAATGCTAGTTTCTGTTACAAATCATGTGTTTTTCTAGGAAGTATCGAGATTTAAAGAATTTTAATAATTGTAAATTTTTATATGTAATGGGCTCCGTTTAAATGAAACCATTTATTCTAAATCTTATTTCATCTTCTATTTCAATTATAGTTATATGCCAGGTGTAAACATCTCAAGCAAGCGGGGAATTCTTGCTCAAATTCGGTTTGGCCGCACCCAACCAATTATGTAGCAAGTGTTAATGCATTTGCATGTGATTGATCACTCTCCCTGAACTGTACAATAATCACATGACAAGTGTAAAATACTCGCTACTTGATTAGTCCCGGTGTGGCCGAACTTGATGCGGGTAAAAATTTCTCCAAGCTAAGTATATAATTAAGAAAGTAATTTTATACACATGGTATTAATGAGAATTATGAAATGAAAAATGAAAAAGATGAGTTAAACGAATGGCTCAGAAATAATCTAAGAAACGTCAACTTCAGAAATAATGCAAGAGTCTAAGTTCTTGCATGCAAATAAGTTTCAATAACTTAAAATTTACAGATCTATATAGTTGAAATGCTAAATTCAGGAAATCCTATCCCACCTCCCACCCCTTCTCTCTCTCTCTCTCTCTCTCTCTATATATATATATATATATGTATGTATATATTCGTGTCTAGTTAATATATATATATATGTGTGTGTGTGCGTGTGTGTGTGTGTATTTCTTACATGTAGTCAATAAATAATTAATAGTCTTTATAAGTAGGTTAATTATTTGTGGCAACGTAAATATATGTATGTATATATTTGTGTCTAGTTAATATATGTGTGTGTGTGTGTGTGTGTGTGTATTTCATACATGTAGTCAATAAATACTTAAGTCTTTATAAGTAGGGCGAATTACACTGACTACCCCTGAGGTTTGGCTAATTTACGAAAAATCCCCTACTTTTTCAAAAATTATCAAAAACTCCCTAAGGTTTCAAAAATATTACAAACTTATTCGAATTTTCGAAAATACCCCTTCTCTTTTTTTGGGTGATTTACACTGACCACCCTGAGATTTGGTTAATTTACGAGAAATCCCCTATGGTTTCAAAAATTACCAAAATCCCCCCGAAGTTATACCAATATTACAAATAACACCTATTTAGGTTGACTTATTAACAATATTAAATCTTTTTTTTCTCCTCTGTAATATTGTTATCATAAAATTCTCATGTAATAGATTTGAAAAAAAAATGTGATTATTTATTCAAATAAATATTCTGAATTTAATGCATTAAAGATATCTACTAACACATCAAGTATGTTATATTATCGCTAATACGGAGTAAATTTTAAGAGAAATGAGTTAGAGTCCTCAAGCTAAACAAAGTTTTCAAGTGCATTATTTAATTTTAATTTTTTATTTCAATCAATGTTTATATTTCTCATTTCACATAATGGATATATACGATGCATATAATTATATTTTTCTCAAATATAAATTTAGCACATATTACGTATATTTAGTATAAATTCATAACATTAAATTCGGAATATTTATTTGAATAAGTAATCATATATTTTTTTTCCAAATCTATTAAATTAAAATTTTATGATAACAATATTACAGAGAGAAAAAAAAGAATTAATATTATTAATAAGTCAACCTAAGTAGGTGCTAGTTGTAATATTAGTGTAACCTCAGGGGGTTTTTGGTAAATTTTGAAAGCACAGGGGGTTTCTCGTAAATTAGCCTAATCTCAGGGTGGTCAATGTAAATCACCCAAAAAGGGGAAGGGGTATTTTTGGAAATTCGAATAAGTTTGTAATATTTTTGAAACCTTAGGGGGTTTTTGATAATTTTTGAAAAAGTAGGGGGTTTTTCGTAAATTAGTCAAACCTCAGGGGTGGTCAGTGTAATTTTTCCTTATAAGTAGGTTAATTATTTGATGCATGGCAACGTAAATATATGTATGTATATATTTGTGTCTAGTTAATATACATATATATATATATATGTGTGTGTGTGTGTGTGTGTGTATTTCATACATGTAGTCAATAAATACTTAATAGTCTTTATAAGTAGGTTAATTATTTGATGGCAACGTAAATAGGGAGATGGCTTCAACGATGTCAACAACAACTACTTTTAAAATTTCAAAGTAAATACGTACATAAGAGGGTTTCACAGTTCTTATAATTATTCTTTTGGTGTGATCATTCAACTTCTAAATTAGATATTTATCGTCCTTGGCTAAAAACTATTATATATATAGTTTATTTTTATTTTTGTTTCTCTAGCAAACTTTTTTAAGAAAATGTATTTAGATTTTAAATTTTATTTATTGCACTTAATTACAAAAAAAACACAAATTACAATTTGTTTTCTCATATTGTAATCAAAAAACTTTATAAGGCTCTTTCTTTCAGGATCATTAGATGAGAGTAAACGAAAAAAAAAAAAAAAGAGGAGATCCATATATAATTAACAGTTTATTTTAGTTTTTAATAATCTACATAGTTTTTAAGTGATTAATTTAATAAATAAGTAGGGATAATTACACACACCTCCCTTAAGTTTAAATAAAAATACAAATAACCTCCTCTTGTTTCAAAAATTACAAATGCCCCCTTATGTTATGTATAAGTCTAACAAAATTTATCCTTCATAAGGTGAGGTGTAATTATGAGCTTCTAGTTTTGGTTGTGTTTTGAAATGATTTTTGCAAGGTTTTATCAAGTTTGAGATGTACAAGTTATATATGACGCCAATTTGGAAAGAAAAAAATAGTGGCAATGTCAAATTACATGGTGATGCTTGATAGTAGTTGTTATGGTATAAAATGAAATTATTTCGCAAAAATTGGTGGAATCACAAAATTGATGGAGGGGGTTTAATTTATCAAGCTTGACAAATCGTGTCTTTTAGTGATTGGGGTGACTACTATGATGCAGGAAAGTTATTGGTAATTTTGAAAGTTATCAACCAGTTGGGTTTTTTGCTAAATGACAACAAATATTAGGGGGTGTTGGTAATTTTCGAAATAAGAGAAAGTAATTATTTGTATTTCACTTGAACTTAGAGGAGGTGTGTGTAATTGTCCTTCTATATAAATATGAATGTACTATATGATTAACTAATTAGTAAAAATTAATTTTAATTAGATCGTTCTAATGTCAACAAAGTTTATATTGATTACTTTAATTATTAAATGGAATTTTTTTACCAAATTTGTACTTTAAATTCAATATTTGCGTACTGAGAAAGGGGATAAAATTGAAAACAAATTATACTTTCATAATCTGAGGGGCCAAACTGTCTATTATAAGATTGGAGGGCAAACTTACACCCAAAAATATAATTTGGGACGGGTAAAGTAACACTCCATGCAAAACTATATATACATTGGAAAATGACTCCCGATCCGCCACCATTAGTTTTATATGAATTCTCACACACACACACACACACACAATATATATACATATATATATATATAACTATTAATTAATAGGTTGAATTTGAAGTTTGTTTCAATCTCTTCTACATCACCCGTTTTCTTTAGATAAACATGTAAGGACTTTAATTTTACACGATGTCATTCGTTATCTAGCTTGGATTTCGAACAAATCAAGAACGACATCCTTGATAATTACAACTATGAATAAGCTATAATGCTGTATTTAACCTCATATTTTTGTTATAATTAGTATAACGAAAATATTTGCGCTGATTTGTTTGCGTTACACTACAAGAAAACATCCTCTTTGCTATGACTAAAATTTTTGTCACAAATTAAAGGTATACATAATGAAATCAATGTAAACAGAACTATATATATATATAAGAAAAAAGAGCCAATTATGGCAAATATTGCATTTACTAAAGGAATTATTATAAGCGAAATCTGGCACAAAAACTAAATCTATAATATATTTGTTTGTTACTAAATGAGGTGCATTCCTATAGCGTTATAAATTATAATACATGATTTCGTTTTTAATGGGATAGAGCAAATGGAATGAATTATATTGTTGATTTTACTGAAGATTAATAAATACTATATTTAATTGGGTTTGTGAATCATTTGTATAATTTCTAATTGCATATCAAGAAAGAATTTTCCAGATTTCAGACTGTTAGAAGAAAAGTAATATCTAATAAAACTTGCTTAACTTTTTTCTTTTTTAATGAAAAATCTAAAATTTCGATTCTAAGCAGAACGAATATGTTAATATACATTGCCAACTGATTGAATTCAAATGACAATAATAACCTTTTACTAATGTTCTTTATAACCTACGAACTCAACATAGCATCTCCCTTCCTATCTTTAAATATATCATTATCATTCTTTTCCACGTCCGACAAAAAGTCAAAATACTAATTAATTTTTCAAAGTTGATCGATTCATTTATGATATATTTTCTTTTTTCCTTGGTATTAAAAGCATGTCATTAGCTACATATCTTACTGTTGGGCTTAAATTAATATAAAAATTAAATACTTATAAATCCACCGTGTTTTATATTACGAAGATATTTGTTCTTGATTTTCCTCTCCGTAATACTTAAGTTCTGGTTATTCAAATAATCGTCACTAAAAAAGAAAATCTTTGGTTAGGACACAATAACTAACACTTTTTCAAAATTATCTCAACGAGATAGGAATTAAGGCACTTCCATAAAAAGGTGTAACTATAAATAAGTTTTAGGGATAACTATTTTTTTAGTTGTCCTCTACATTTAGAGTGTTTTCGATTTTGCCCTCTCAGTTTTAATCTTATCAATTTTGCCCTCTCTGTTTATAAAATTTTTCAATGTTGTCCTCTCCAATTATTAATGTTTCGATTGTCGTCCGATTTTGGACATAACATCTCGTCGGTGATGATGTGGCGATTTTCTGGCCATTTATGGTGATGACCAGAAAAATAGTAATTTGCGACCAGAAAATCACCACATCATCACTGATGAGAAGTTATGTCCAAAATCGGACGACAATCAAAACATTGATAATCGGAGAGGACAAAATTGAAAATTTTGAAATGAAGAGAGCCAAATCAAAAATAAACTAAACCTAAAGAACATAAATTACAATTATTCCTAATTTTTATCTAAATCGTTTGTAATAGAATATATTTTAGAAACATTATGAAATCTCATCAGAGACTTTTAGAGCACCTAATTCAACACTACGATTTTAGCTAGTATTACAAAGCCAAGAGTGTCATAATATACTGTACTAATGGTAACAACTGACAATTTGTCCGTCTCAATCGCTCTCAAATATCAACCATTTTTTTTCCTACTAGTGTGTGGAGCTAGCATAGATTGTACTAATAACAAAATAAATCCCAGACGCATGGAGTAAATTAATCATGAAATGCTAAATCACAACCCGCAACTTATCACTTGACAATCTCATCTATTAACAATCAACCATCTTTTATTTGATAACATTTTTTATTCAGAAAAAAAAAAGAAAAAAGATTATGTTTTATATTCTGCACGCGTGCAGTAAATGCTATAGATTTTCTTGTGAATGACATGAAGAAGCGCGCCTTTTCTCCGTGTGGGATCCGTGTCGCCATTATGATAATTAGAAAATCTAATTTTATTAATTAATTGTCTTTATCTATCTTAAATATTAAAATTAATTACAGTGTCAAACATTTGCTCTTATACACCTAATTAAGAGTGATTCTGAGGATTGAAGAAATTCTGAGAGTTCCAGAAGCTCAATGACTCAAGAAAACAAGACTAAGTCCTCCACGAGATGTAAATAATGTTAATTATAATTAACTTAATTTTTGCGGATGAAGCCTAGCTCAAATTGAGTGGGTCTTTTTTTGTTTTTTTTTTTAACTTTCATAGTGGGGTTTGTTTTAATTTTATAATAGTTTGGTTCTTTATTGATAATTTCAATAGTTATTGATATTAGTCTCTGTTAGTTACAACACATACTATACTCATATAGTTCCCGTAAGTACGAATAATTTAAAAATACTTTTTAATAACACTTTTAATATACCCATCCTTTTTAATAACACTTTTAATATATGTTTTACATGCACTCCGTATGATACTGGATGAATAATACTTCATCATATCTTATGAAATATTTATTATATTTATTTTTAATTTATAATATATAAAAATTATTTATAGCTAAAGTAAATCAAAAATTAATTATAATTATTAATTGAATATCATATAAATAACAAATTTGTAATGCCTTATAAAATATTAATTATTATATAAATAGATATACATAATTCATATATATTATGATTTTAAATTAAATAATTTAATGATAAATTTTAGATAATTTTTTTATTATTTTAATTTACATGGAAGGCGTGAAATATATATGAAAATAATATCAAATAAACCGTATTTTTACTTTCAAATATCTTTCACATTTGCATTATATTCATACTTTTAGTAATTCGTATATTAGTCGTTTCCGTACTATTGAGCAGATTTTTTCACTATTGCATTGAAAAAATATTTATAATATATATATATATATATGTATTAAGTGTCGAATAACATCTACCCCATATTTAACTAACTAAGATATTAGTTGATATTTGATGATATATTTGATTATAATTAATTTATATTAAAAAAATAACTTAATTTGTTCAACTATCTTGGGATAAGGCATCTATACTATTATACTATTATAAAATGCAACCTTGATTTTTGTCACAAATAGAAGTAATTAAATGTGTATTTAGGAATTTTGACGCTTTCCTTTTCTATGTAATTTACACAATAATACAAAATAAAGGGTAAAATAGAAAATTCTCAATTTATTAGGCAGTTCTCCCATACCAACTTTTAGATACCCCAATTTACCCTTTTATCCACTAAAAATAAGAGGCCCAAAATTGGTTATCATTGTAAATTACCACATAAAACTGCAACACATGTTTTCCACAAAACTCAAAAGTTAAATGAAACGTCAACAAAATCAATAGGCCAAATGTAAATTGCCCAAAGGGAGTAAAATCAGATTTTCGTGTATAATATATTGCTTTTGATACAATGATTTATTTATTTATTTATTTATTTTGTTTTGTGTTTATTGTAAACGATTTTAAAATGTCCAATTATATTAAGAGCATTTGGTTTCGAGTATCACTACTGATTTATGTTAATCTTTTAATATGTTGCATTTCATTTTTGATGCGTATTACGAAGAATATTTGCATTGTTTATAATCAAAAAAAAATATATGTACATGAAGATTTCTTAAAAATATGGTAGATTAGAATAAACCTTGCATATAAATATATTGATATGTGCTACTAATTTATTTCACTTAATATAATAATTTTAGGCATGCAAAAACTGCGTGCCGTGATAACTAGTTTTCTCTGATAGAAATATTATTTTGGGACAGTTTGCATTTCACTCCCGCTATAGGAAAATGCGTGTTTTTCGGCAGAAAATTTGGTGAAAATATTCTGTCGGATTTCTACTGAATTATTTTTGGAGAAAATCGGCGGACATTGATTTTCACCAATCCGGTGGAAATTTTTTGTTCAAAAAAAAAGTTTGAAAAAAATCTGGCAAAAATATTTGCTAGAGTTCCGCCAAAAATATCCAGTGGAATTTGTCCGTTGGACATTTTTGGTGGAATTCTGGCGGAAAACATATATGGTGTAATTATTTTCTTAGTTTTTTATATTATAATATTTTCTTTTTACTTATCACTAATTTTATAAATCTATTAAAAATATTCAAATGGTATAGATATTATTAAAATTTGAATATGTCATTAATTTATATATAATTTGTTATTATGCATACATATTGAATGTGTGCCAATATTACTATAGTATATATAAGATGTGTGTGCGCTTGCCCGAGCATATTTGAATCGCCATATCGAAATATATTTGTCTATTTGTACATGAATTTATCTAAAGCAAGGTCAAATTTTTGCTATAGACTTTGTCATGTGCCACTCTGAATCATTATTAATAAGGATGTTTGCCAATTGTTATCGTGGAATAGTCGTTTGTTTTTTTGTATTATTCAATGATTATTTATATTGGATAGGAAATTAATTTTGAGATATAATAATTATGCTTAATTTTAATTATATTATTGATGTAATTATTTAAAATGAATTCTATCGATTTTTATATAAAACGAAAGGAGAGAGATGATGTCATTGCTACGTAAAGGGTGGTGGCAAGGTGTTTGAGAAGATTTTTGAGGGTTTTGTTAAAGGGGTAACTTGAAGATTCTGTAGATGGTTGGAATTAGTTGGCTTTAGTAAAATTTAAGCGAGCCGGGGTCAAAATGAACTCAAATTATTAAAAAAAAAAAAATCACTCAGAATTTAATAAATTTTAATAATGAATCTTATAATTTTCTAGTACTTTCTACAGAATTTAAATTAACATTTTCACATGCCAAGTCATATCTAATGAATCAACATGACTAAGTGGATTCAAAATATGTTACTAAAATAATTTTTTTTATTTGTTTTAATAATGAGCATGCAAAATGAGGACATTTCCCAATAGAGAATCTAAAATACCCAAAATGGCAACGATGTTCTTAAATGGCTAAAAGCAATGCAGAAAAATAGGAAAAGGAATAAAAAACATCAAAATATCTCATAAGTTAAGCATAAATAACATGTAAACATGCGAACGTATTAATTAACACACATCATCATGAAAGTAGCTTATGAGTATGATGGATTAAATCAGAACTAAGTTCCAATGAACTATAGAAATGAATTGTCCAGGTGGCATGTGTGCATATAATTATTACAATATTTCTTTTTGGGAAACAAAAAATTATGACAATATTAAACACAAAAAAAAACAATTAAAAATGACACTACATGCATTCATTTTTGTTAATTTTGTCATGTTTAGATTGAAATGCTGCAATACAATTATATTCCACTACTGTTTCACAATATTTATCGTTTTAGCTTTGTTCTAAAACATCTATTATTTTACAAAAGTAAATCAATATCCCGTGCATTTTTACAAATTTATGCTCACAAAAATAACATTCATATAGCATATTTAAGTCAATATTTAATATATTTATTTGGGATTATGAACATTTCAAAAAATCATAAATAGGGGTAAAGTTGTAAACTAGTACACACTCCTAAATCCTCTTTAATCTATGTGAAAAAAATCTTAAATGACTGATCTTGAGAAACAGAGGTAGTATGAATATAAAATTTAAATAAAAAATGTTTGATGTAATACATAATTACTTTTAAAATTAAATGGCTTAATGATAAAACATGATTTTTTTCCTTAATTACTTAATCCATCTTAAAACAAACTCAACCCAGATCAACTCATTTTAAACTCAATCATTTATTTTAACTCATAGTTCATCTTCTATTCCAATGCATAGATATGCGCCAAGTGTAAAGATTTTAAGCAAAGTGTATGATTAATGAACTAATTTTACAGATAGCATGAATATGAATTATAAAATAGAAGGTAAAACACTATTTTGACATAGCAAATGGTTTCTGAATCACAACTACCATTTAAAACCCTACCCAATTGGCCCATTTGCCAATGGTATATCTTGACTATCGTATTTAAATTTTAGGAATAATTACAATATCTGCTACCTTTCGAAAGATTGGAAATTACAATTGGTTTTTCAAAAAAATTTCAATATTACCAAGACATACATGAGGAATTTAAAAATTGCAAATACCCTACTAAGCAGCCAATTTTCAATCATTTTTTCATGAACTTTCGATTTTACCCCTAATTTTTAACTTTGAAAAAAAAATAAACTGAAAAATAAACACTTGTAAAGACATTTTTACCCCTTTGACTAATATTAGACTTCTAATTAAAATGCTCCCAACCTCCAAATAAAAAAAGGATAATATATATGAAAATAATATAAAGTACAAAATATAAATTTAAAATATACAATATAAAGTAATATATAAAAAATTCATATTTATAATTAAAATCATATGCATAACAAGAAATTAAAGAAAAAAAAAGGAAAACTAAAGGAAGATGACAACAAGCCCATGTTTCCAGGTTCTTCTCTTCTTCTTCTTCTTCATCTTCACGTCTCTTTCACTATACCAGTTTCTAATCGACCGGCCGTCCATGGACAATTTCCGCCAAATACAACAAAACCTACGCCAATTGAATCATCACGATCTCAACTTTCCAATGGAGTCCCACTCAATATCATCAGACTCCGTTTGACTAGAGGTCAAAGAGAGTCAAATTCGCATTTTTGGTGAAGCTTGCTGAAATCTGGCAAATTTCATACTATCATGGTCGGCTTGTCACGAACTTTCTATAACTACTAAAGTCAACTTATTTTGTTGTTATTTAGGCACCGATCAACCTTCATCTTTCCATGGTTGTTGTCTCCATCGATCAACTCATCGCCCGCGACCAACAAGCCAGCGCTTGGACCAATGGATTCGTCTTACAACACTCGCTTCGATTACTACACCTATTGCCCATGTTTGAGCCCCATCAAAAAATCCACCCCTTCATTCTCCCAAAATCGTATATGACCACCCCCCTCCCCCCACCCCCTCTTTCCATACTACTAGAAATTTAGCCACGGAGCAGCCACGACCAATCCGTGGCTATTTTTGGTGGCTAAAATTAGCGCGAAATTTGGAGCCAATTTTGAGCCACGGCATGGTCTGGTCGTGGCTAACAGCCATGGATTAGCCATGGTCAAACCGTAGCTAAAAATCCATGGCCAAATAATTTTTTTTTTTTTTTTGCACAAGGTATAATTTGAACTCTTAATTGAAGTTAGAGCATTAAACAATTACATCATTTTAATTTTTTGTTTAATAATTAATTTTTGCTATACTTAAGTAATATATGTATATTATAATATTGATATATATAATAAATGATTCGATATATTACATACATATAAGATTAGATATACTTATATATATGTTTATTTATATATTATTAGATGTATATATATTAGATATACAAATGTACATATATTAAATATATTAGATATATAATATATTGATATATGTTTATTTCATATAGATGATTGATATATAGTACATATGATTAGATATATAGATATATATATTAGATCGATATATTCATACACTACATTTATAACATATATTAGATATGTTATATATAGATATATATATATATATATATAGTTATATCATATAGACTATATATTGAGGATTATAATGTACATATAATATATTAATATATATGAGATACACATTGACATATACATATATTGATACATGTATATATGATATATATACTTGGACATATATATATATACACACATATATTGATATATATACTTGAACATATAAATATATACATGATATATATATATATATTATGATATATATAGCCACGGATTAGTCATGAACATATATATATATATATATATATATATATATATATACCTGTGGTGCAAAAAATAAAAAAAAAGGAAAAAAAATTAACCACGACCAGTGGATTAGCCACAGATTGGCCGTGGCTATTTTTTTTTTTTTTTTTGATTTTTTTGGTTTTTTGCACCACAGATAAATTTTTGTTGTAATTTTTGTTTTTGATATTTTATTTATCTAAATATAAATTATCTATATATACTTGGACATATATATATACTTGGACATATATATATATATTGATACATATGTTGATATATATATATATATGATATGTATACTTGACATATATATATATATATATAAGACCACACATATACGAAGATATTGGCAAATGATCACGAATTAAAGTTGCTATTATCTAAATATAAATTATATAAATATATTTTTGTTATAATTTTTGTTTTTGATATATTAATTTATTAAATATTTTTCATAAAAAGAAAACATGAATATTGAAGAATAAAGTCAAAGGTAAATAGATTTAATTTTAAAAAAATAATTGGTTAATAATTTATAAAAAATACTAAAATTAAATTACAAAAATTGATAAAACTAAGGAAATTTATTAGAAAATTTAAATTTAAAATACTGCAAAAATATATTTTAAGTATAAAAAAATCATTCAATAACCAAAGAATTCCTTTGATGCAATGGTTATATGCTCTAATTACAAAATCGATGTCTTGTGTTTGACTCTCCTTGAGTGCAAACAAAAAAAAAATGCTTGGGGGACACGCGTTCAGGTCTGGGCACTGGTGCGAGTGCGGGTTGTGAGTTTGGGTCACGATTAGCTTTCCCCCCTCCAATAGCCACAGATTAACTACGGCCAGGCATTTTAACGATTAAATGGCCAAATTTGGCCACGGATGGACCGTGGTTAATCTGTGGCTAAAGTTAGACCATAGCTAAATTTAGTCACGCCACTTTTAGCCACGAATTTTTTCCGTGACTAATTTACTTAGGCACGGATTAGCCACAGACTTTTGTCAAATCTATGGCTAAAAGTGATTTTTCTAGTAGTGTCAGTTTCTTCTCTCCCGATGGCCACACTCTCACCGACAACCAATTTAATTTTTCACCACTGCACACTTCCACCACCATCACAACTACCTCCAAACACCATCAATATAATGCATGTATAGGGCGCACTTTATTTTTCAGATAAGAGGTTGCTCCTTGTTCGTACAATGAACAGTTTGCGTGCGTGAATATATTTTGATATGTATTTTGTTTGTATGTATTATTTTTATATATCTATTTATTTATATATGATAATTATAATTTTTTATATGTATTTTGCTTTTATATATTATGTGTGACTGTAAATTTATTTATATATATATGAAAATTTTAAATATTCGAGTATGTTTATCTTAATTTAAGTATTTGTTTATATTCTTTTTCTTCAATCAAAATTTGTATGTCATTTGTTATATTACAAAAACCACCCCTACAATTTAGTTATATTACAAAGGGCATGCATGAAAAAAATGTATGAAAATTATTAGAGCAAGGGTAAATTCGAATTTTCATCAAGAATTTTGTTGACGTCAACTGTTTAATTTTGAAAGGTAACTGACTATGCAGGGGTGTATTGGTAATTTTTAAATTTCTCAAGGTATGTCTTGATAATATTGAAAAATTTTGGGAACTAATTGTAGTTTCATTTTTTTTATTTTTTTTTTATAATTGGATCAATTGTAATTTTCAATTTTCGAGGGATAGTAGATATAATTATTATAAATTTTAATAATAGTAACACCACCTCGATTCACCAATTAATCACCATCTTTTTAAACTTATTTCCACTTATAAAAACTCCATGCTGACTCAATCAGAGTAAATTAATTATATACCAAGATACATAAATTAATAATTACGTTAGGAAAGAGGAAATATTAAAACCAAAAATTTGAGTCCCGTAGCATGTTCCATGGCGCCTAAACATTATAAATACCACACCTTCTCAACCATTTCAAAGCACACTACAATTAACACTTCTCCTCAATCCCTTCTTCCACCATTGTCATAATTCTTTGCTTGTAAAGAATCTAAGCTCCATCAATGGCGGACATTAATGGAAGCCCTGAACATAAATTTGCTCTGCCAGTTGATTCAGAGCACAAAGCCAAAACACTCAAAATCTTCTCATTTGCTCAACCCCATATGAGATCCTTCCACTTAGCCTGGATCTCCTTCTTCACCCCCCTCATCTCCACCTTCGCTGCCGCACCGCTCGTCCCGATCATCCGCGACAACCTCGACCTAACCCGCTCCGACATCGGCAACGCCGGTGTTGCCTCCGTCTCCGGCGCAATCTTCTCCCGCCTGGTCATGGGTGTTGTCTGCGACCTCATCGGCCCCCGCTACGGCTGCGCATTCGTCAACCTCTTGACCGCTCCCGTCGTCTTCTCCACGGCATTTGTGTCTTCAGCCCAGGGCTACATAGCTGTCAGGTATGGGTGGAGGCACGTCTAACTAAGCGCGGTTAAATGGCTCCACTCAATTCTTAAAACGTGTAACTTAATTTCCTTGACTTCATAATTAATGACCTCACTGAAAAAAAAAAAAAAAATTGGCTACACCACTGTTGTCAGGTTCATGATCGGGGTCTCGCTGGCGACATTCGTTTCGTGCCAGTACTGGACGAGTATTATGTTCACAAGCTCGATTATCGGGACGGTGAACGCGGTGGCCGGCGGGTGGGGCGACATGGGCGGTGGGGTGACGCAGTTGCTGATGCCTTTACTCTATCAAGTGATCAAGATCTCTGGAGCTACGCCTTTCACTGCGTGGAGGATTGCGTTCATGATCCCTGGATGGCTGCATATTATTGTTGGATTCATGGTGTTGACCATGGGACAGGACATGCCTGATGGCAACCTTAGTGCCCTGCAAAAGAGAGGTGATGTAGCAAAAGACAAGTTGTCTAAGGTAATATCACTTTTACTTGCCATGCCAAATTGCATTAATATATATATATATATATTATCAAAAAATGCTTGACCATAGATTATGCACACTCGACATAAATCAGCAAAATATTGTTTATGTATTCTTTTTAATTAATTTCTTGTATATCTTTTTTCAGTTATTCAGGTATGCTGTGACAAATTACATGACATGGATTTTTTTCCTCGTCTATGGCTTTTCCATGGGAGTCCAACTATGCATAAACAACATTATTGCAGAGTATTTCTACGACAGGTAAATTTGCTCTCCACGTTTACTAGAGTTTCTGTGGATGTAAATTTGTCTAACCTAAAATCGGGGACTCCAATTTTTATCCCACCTATAAAACTAATCCAAAATTCTTTTGATAAATTTCATTAAATTAGGTTCAATCTCAAGCTCCACACCGCCGGAACCATAGCCGCGGCCTTCGGCATGGCCAACTTCGCCACCCGCCCGTTCGGTGGCTACGCCTCGGACCTCGCCGCCAGAAAATTCGGCATGCGTGGCCGTCTTTGGGTACTGTGGATCGCCCAAACCCTAGGAGGCCTCTTCTGCATATGGCTCGGTCGAGCCAACTCACTTCCCCTAGCCATCACATCAATGATCCTCTTCTCAATCGGCGCCCAGGCCGCGTGCGGCGCCGCCTACGGCGTCATCCCTTTCATATCGAGGCGGTCCCTCGGCTTGATCTCCGGCCTGACCGGCGCCGGAGGGAACTTCGGGGGCGGTCTGACTCAGCTAGTTTTCTTCTCGACGACGAGATTCTCGACGGCCATGGGGCTGACTTACATGGGAATCATGGCCGTCGCGTGCACCGTCCCGGTGGCGTTTATTCACTTCCCGCAGTGGGGGAGCATGTTTCTGCCTCCGTCGAAGAACGGCGGTTACACGGAGGAGAGTTATTATTCGGCGGAGTGGAATGAGGAGGAGAAGGAGAAGGGCTTGCACATTGGGAGTCTCAAGTTCGCCGAGAACAGCTTGTCAGAGAGGGGGAAACGGCGAGAGATTGCGGCGGCGGCAACCCCGCCGGCGGCCAACTCTACCCCGGAGTATGTTTAGTGGAATTATAGTACTGTGTGATGTGTGTGAAGAGAATAATCATTATTAAAAATATTGTTGACTGTAGCAGCGTCATATATGGTGATTGGTTGTTTATATTTATGTTTATTGTAGTAATATATATATATATATAGATACAACCAGTCTGAATCTATAAAACAGTGCGATATCTTTTCCTCCATTTACCAATACATGTAACGTGGTGAACAGTTAAGAATCTTCAAAAAAAATTCCATATAATCAGTTTTTCTCTTTTCTTGTTTTAACCTCTCTCCAATACACGTGGTGTGTATTGATGAATGGAGGAGAAGATGTAGCATCATATTATAGCAAAGAATCCGGACTGATATACAACCATGAGAGACGCTAACGTGTTTGATGTTTGTTAATTAAATCTATTTTTATCGTAATTTTGGAGTACTGTAATAGCATATCCTTTGTCGAATTGTTCATAGGTCTCTTGTTCCTCTGTAAGATTCTTTTTTACTACTAATTATTAACTAGTTTATGCATTGCATTGGCATATTTGGCTATCAATTCGAATACTTTATTACATAATTGTATTACATTTTTTAATCATTCATTAATACATGCTATATGTATTAGTGAATGATTGATAAGAAAAAAAATTTGATGGTATGGGGGAAAAAAATTAAAGAGCATATGTTTTAATAATCTACATCTACAATTTCAATATGAAACAAAAAAATGGCCTATATTCAACATATAATAAAATATTAAAATTTTGGTCAATCAACCAAAGTAATATCACTTTCGTAATAGGTTGCCAGTTGATAAGTTATAGTTATGACTGTTCGATAATTGTTATAGTTGTTGATAATCAAAATTTCGTATAACGATGGTATATATAATCAATTAATCGGAAAAAAAAAAAACCAACAGGTAAAATACAAATCTATTTTCATAACTGCAATGAAGAATTAGCATTAAATTAGAAAGTAGAAAGTAAAAGAAAAACTAGTAACTCTTTGATGGGATGATTCAGTGATTACTATAAAAGAGTGGAGTACAAATGAAAGTACATGATGGTGCGTAAAATACAAAGCGCATATATTAGCAATTTTAGGAAAAATGCTCGTCTTATTATTAAAATCCTAAGTTGAATCCTCTTATCTCTCGTGTCATACCATAAAATACCTTTTAATTCTCTTATTTAATTATTTTTGAAGTATACAATTTCATCTTAATATATTAAATTATTTTGCTTTCACTTATCTAAAATTTAATTAATAAATACTAAGAAAATATATTCTTATAAAAAAATTAATCAATAATTATAATTTTCAAAAGTTACTCAGAGTAACTTCAAATAAAAACACATTTTCAAGCGCTTTTAATAAATTCATCCAAATATAAAACTATTTGATTTAAAAAAAAGATCTACTATATAAAGTTTTGAAAATAATAAATATTTGATTATTCTCCCACCAAATAGCTTACACTTTTAGATGAGATAATCATTTATTGTTCGAATTTCATCGCCCCATTTATCAATAAAAATTTTCACGTGCAAGATTTGGTACAAAAAAAGAAAGTCGCCTGCACGTGCGGAACATATTGAAAATAATCAATATTTAATAATTTTTTTATCTAACAACTTAAATGTTTAAATAAAATAATTATTTAACAAAAGGCACCGCTTGAAAAATACTTTTGTAAATTATTAAAACGAGCCTTGATTTCCAATATATGTCATTTTCGATTGTCAATTTCATTGGCATCCGTACTAGTGACAAAGGGTACGTACATCCGTACCTACCGTATAATATAATATACATATTGATGTCAACTCTCGTACCGAATTCTCGCATGCTTATATTGCAGTTAATCTCTTGGAATTAAAACTTAAGCTTTGTAGCACCAGAGTGACGTTCTCTCTTAAGAGTCAAGGTGGCTGAGAGGTCTAAGGCGCCAGTTTCAGATATTGGTCCGAAAGGGCGTGGGTTCAAATTCCACTCTTGACACTAAATCGATGGAAAATGGCGCGGGTTCAAATCCCACTCTTGACAAATATGTTAATTTACGTCTAATGATTTTAATAAAAAATAAAATAAAAAAACCCTTAAAGAGACACTAAATTGATGGGATAATGAGCACACCGGTGTTTTTGTTTGACGATTTCTATTTCAACTTCTTATCTCCTATTTCATTTCTTTAATTATGTAATTGAATTTTACCTTTTTAATGGTTGGACTATCTTGTTCCTCGGTATTTTCTATTTTTTTTTAACGTAAGGCTATCTTGTTCCTCAATAATTGATTTTAATGATGAATGAGCTCATTACAAAGTAATATCAAAGAGGAATTCTATCGATACAGAAGGTTGAATTTGGACATATATGTGTGAATATTGAGGTATAACCAGCCTAACAAGGGCACAGTATACCGAAGCATGCATGGATGTTGAATAGGGAAGAATGCAACAATCTTCCAATCCCACATCAATTAGAAATTAAGGGGAAGCGGGGGTGGTCTTAAAGGGGCTTATGTAATGGAGTTATCTTCCTCATTATTAACCATCAATTTTAGCCCGTAACACTTTTTTTTTTTTTCCTAGCGAAAGAATTAGTCTACTTTTTGAAATTAAAAAAAAAAGTGAATAAAATCGCAACCAAGGACGAAACTTTCGATGTTATTAATTAGAAATTGGTTAGCAAAAGACAAAATAAATAACAAAATATTTAATTATTTACTAGTTATTCAGATACTTAAATTATTGTGTCAAGATGGTCGAGTGGTCTAAGGCGCCAGTTTCAGGTACTGGTCTGAAATGGTGTGGGTTCAAATCTCTCTCACTCTTGACACATGAAGAAAAAATTATTAATTATGAAAAAAAATAATAGACCAAAATTTTTGATAAACCAACGTAGCTAAAGGTCTCTCCTTTCTATATATATATATATATATATATACATATATATATATGTATGTATAACAGTGTAAATTAATTGTTGGTACATTCTTTGCTTGTGCAGAAGATAAAACCAAGTGAATTTAATTTCTGTTTGATATAGCAGATGAATTAATTTAATTACATGGTTAAAGAAATAATTTATGGAAGTAATAATAAATGGAAGTTAAAATAATTTAAAAATAAATTTATACGATTGAGAAAACACACAAAAAAAGGAAATAAATATAGAATAATGGGTGTGTGTGTGTGTGTGTGTGTGTGTGTGTGTGAGAGAGAGAGAGAGAGAGACCATGAAACTGTGAAGTCAAGGTATGAATATTGAAACGATAGAAAGAGCTACAGTTCGTAGATTATGATCTTATCAACCCACGTATGATCAACGAGAGATAAGGTATCAAATATTAACAGCACTAGAATATACGAAATGATAAGTTGACCAAGAAACACAAAGAAGAATCAATTATTAATTGGTCTAGTAGGATTCGGTGATAAATTTTTTAAATAATATCAATGGATTGAATCTTAACGTTGTGAATGGAGCAATTAGGTTGGGAGAATCGCTTCCATAATGAATCTCTAAAGTACTCGATTCGAATTAATCGATTAATGAATTGGAATTAGATAATTAAAATAAAAAAAAAACACAAAGAAAAATTAAAATAAACATACGTAGTTCAGAGGCGGCAGTGGCGGGGCGGCGTTACCTGCCCCACGTTTTTTGTACCAACAAGTCAACAAATTAAATTAGGTATGTCCAACTTACAAAGAATCATTAATTACTTTGGTATATATCCTCAAATTTGAATGTAAACTTGCACCACTAAAAAACCCTTAGAAAACATTATTAAAAAGCTTCTAAAAGATATGGTAGTTGGATCTTTAAAATCCACATGGCCATGGTCAGCCAACATGGTTAGTGTACATATCTACAAAAGTAAGACTAAGATAACCTTTCCATATGGAATAGGTAAATTGAATTTAAACCAACTTGTGTCCAAAAGTAAATAAATTTTGAGATTAGACAACGAATCATCTCTCTCACTAATGGGTAATTAAACAAGCCCATAGAGTGCTAAGGTGTATTTCATGGTTCATATGATATACTATACCGGATGGTTAAACATATATCATATTTTCATTGGTAATAAAACTTAAATTGGGTAAAATTAAATTTAAAAACAAAAATAAGCTAAATCAAAATAAACATATACAACATCAGACCCTGGAATTAGGTCGGGTGCACCTACCTGCTAAAAGCTATTGATAATATAAATATTAAAGTAATATATATATATAATATAATAATAATTAATATCTATCAATTTTATCCAAAAACATAAAAGAAATAATAAATACTAACAAATTATCATTATAACTGAGAATCATACATTTCATCATTGTCCATGACGCGATCAATTTCATATTCCTAAAATATTGAATAATCAACACATTGTCAATGCTATTAAATACATCTCTCGTTATAGAAGAGACTAAATAATCGTTCATCCAACCATTTCCTATGTGATTACGGAATCGATTCTTCACTCATTGCAAAAAATGTTCTCTCCACAATCGCCATGCCAATGGATTAAAAACGCTAATACCAATTCAACAAGCAAATACACTAACGAATAAATAACATTCTTTCCCATCTCAACTAACTTTTAGGGTGGTTACTGTTGTTGTTCTTCTTGTTGTTGTTAGAAAAATTGGTTCACAAGTTGGTAAGTGACTAACTTTTGCCAATAATTTGATAAAGCTCAACTTGTTGTTTTATAAAATAAGTTGAATATTTGTAATCTACGTCGTAAGTAGATACGAAAAATGTATTTAATTGCTTAAAATCAATTTCGGATGTATGAGAAATTAAATGCACAAAAGAGTTTGATAGAAAGCTAAATGGAGTATTGTGTTGGAAAATATGGGTATCCCACATTCAAAAAATAATACAAAAATATCTTGTATTTAAGTGGCTACTTGCAAATAAAACTTGGATCCTTAGGTTTCACAAGTGTGTAACCGGGAGAGGACCTAAAGGTTAGCAAGCTCGAATTGAACCCACAAGTGTGCTACCGCTCGTCTAGCTCAACGTGGAGGGCCGAGCTCAACCTGAAGCTCAATTAAAGTATATTCTTTTTGGATATAGTCAAAATTGAATTTGGATTCAAAATCGGGTTAAAATTTGAGCTGAATCGAACCAAATTGGCTCGAACCAGCATGGCGCATCGGACTGAGCTAGAGAACGCACTTAAGTGCGGCTCAATGGCTCGGACCACGCTAACTGCACCCGAGGCAATGTGAACAAGTATCAAGCAGTTTGGTTGAGTCCGAACAAGTGCATTGGCATTTCAGTTCAAACCGAATCAGTGTGAACCCAATAGTTGCATTGCATCATCAGAATCCAAATTCACTTCAAAAATTATAAATAACTCCATTGCATTTGTCAATTGCATCATCAGAATCTGAATTCACTTTACATATTCTGCATTTCACTCCCAACACTCTCCAAAAGCATTCATAACAATCATGTGAGTTCAAACACCTTTTAAGTTAGTTGTTTCTCGAAATTTGAAGTAGTCCTATTTTGAAAAGTGGTCGTTGTATCTTGAGAGGCGATTGTCATAAAATCATGAGCACTAATGCGGGGCAATTTCGTCTTAAAGATAGAGAGTCCAACTTTCACCTCAACTTAATAACATAGCCTAATCACGTCCTATAAAAGCACTATTTACCAACAGTTTTTGTTGTTGTCATCATTATTATTCTTCACCTTCTTACTTATAATATTAGAAAAGAAAATAAATTAAAGAGTGAAAAATTAAGAGGTTGTAGCAAAATTAATCAAGAGATCACTTAAATTTAATGACATATGCATATAATGGGTAATTTTAAAGTTACGAGATGTACATATTCCCCTTTCGCCAACTATATATATAGTTCCGCCACTACATATATATTATCCATTCAATGAATTAATGCATTATACCCAATGCATTATTTGGGGGTGGCGGGTGTTAAAATAAATTTCGTTTGGTTATTAGTTAATTAAGCACTACTTACCCCAAAAAAAAATAAAAAATAGAGCACTTGCATACGTACTTATAATAAGAAATGGTACCTCACGTATATAGTCAACTATTCATTGAATTTTGCAAATCCGAGAAATCTCATGAAGTTTCCTATGAATTTCATTAGATATATATATATATATACATATATTTGATAAATAATTTCATGAGTTTTGACTTTTAAAATAATTATTGTCCGCTAGCAGCGCCGTTCTATAAGGCCTAACGTATAAATAAACTCCGGCTAACTCTTTCACTGAAAAAAGAATATAAAATTAACAATTAAAATTGTCGTTAATAACGCTTGATATAGAAGAACAACACGTTTTATCAACAGCGCATAAAGAGGTGATCTGATGGTCCCAAAAGAAGTTTGGCGGTCTTATCAACTGCGTATAATGATAAGACATCAACAATGCCGCAAAATATGGATAAGGCAACCAGCAAACTGTGCGTTAGTGTGTGTGTATCATATATATATATATATGTAAATATATATTATACAAGACAAATAAATGAACAGCACAACTTATGGCACCATTTTCGGTCCATCGTGGGCTTCCCATATTTCTGCCCAAACAAAGTCAACAGAATAATTAAGGAGAGAGAGAGAGAGAGAGAGGCGCAAGTAGAGCTTAAATACCATTTGACTCATCTAATATCCATGTTGGGCGACTAGACAGGAAAAATAAATCCAAAAATAATGCATTTGTTGTATCAGAAAGCTCTAAGAGAGTCTTATACATCTGTACCATGTATTATTATGCGATAACCTTTCAAGTGGCATCCGTACTTATGATGTATTTTCTACGGCAAAAGTACTAAGTACAACAATATTGTTAATCTTAATCAGCTGCACATGCATTGTCTAAGCTTCCATAGTCTTATAATAATACTGGATCTGAGTTAAACGAGATTGCCGCAAGTCACGATCAACTTGGTCTGACCATTATCGTGTAAACAATGTCATTTTAGTGGATCTTATATTTGTAACGCCAAGATGATTTCAGGTCGACAAATACTGCTATTAGAATCAGTATAATATTAGCAGTCATTTTACTGAAAATCATCACCCAAAGAAAACATTAGCAATTCCTACTTGTTTTAAGTTAGGGAACGAAGAAACTAGAGCCCCACCCCCCCCCCCCCACCCCAAAAAAAAAAAAAATCAGTGCGCCATGGTTACCGATTATCAGTGGCGGAGCGGCATACAACTAAAGGGTTGCACATGCACCCCATTACTACAAAATTACCCCATATATACCGGTCTCATTTACTTTGAGTGACCCTCATGATTTTCCATCAGTACACCCACTTGATTTTTTTTTTTTTTTTTTTTTTGTTGAATAATAATAATAATAACTCAAATCTTGACAACTCAATAAATTTCACAATTACGAGCCCTAATAGTAAATATGATTAATAACACAAATTACAAGACCAAGCCCATTTAAAAGTAAGAATTACTGTAGAGCCACTGGGTGCATCAGATTTCCATTTACAAGTCCCCACTAGGATACTAAACGTGGCCCACAATACAAATACACAATCAATTGAAAAACTTGCCATTGGACCCAAAAAAATGTTCTTTATTTATTAGTATATTTAGTTTTTGAATTGGGATTAGTTTTACCTGTTGGCACCATGGCTACAGGGAGAGCTTTTTCTGCAATGAAGATAGTGAAGATTCGGTTGCGTAATTGCATGGAAGATGGTCAGATGAATGATTATTTACTCACTTATATAAAGAGAGATGTATTTAACAATATTTCCATTGAGTTGATTATTTAACATTTTTTATTATAATCATAAATTTTTAATATGTACATATATATTTTTTTTATTTTAATATTTATATTATCAATAGCCCGGTTACTGCCCGGAGTCTTGGTTCCACCACTGCCAGTTATGACCACAATTACTACAATGACAATCTGCAATTACATTTATTAATATATCAAGTACTGTAAAAAAATTTACTACCTATTATGGCCGTAAAGTCGTGCACCGGGGATATACTTAACAAAAATCTTTAAGAAGAACAGAGAATGTGTTTTCATTACAAGCAAACAGACCATTAGAATTCCCTGTATATATAGTGAAAAATTTGCTAAATTGTCTAGGAAACTACGCATACATGATCATAAAAACGGTAAACAAAAACAGAACTCACATCCATAATCTGGAGTTGGTTCCCCAGTCTTGGATACAGTCAAGACCACGAGGCTCAATTTTTGAGCTATCGCGAGACTAATTCTAGTAGCTCAGCTTCCCACTACCACCGCATGTACTACATGACCGAGCAGACGAGCATTTTGTGCAGTAGCTCCACTTCTTTGGAAGACTGTCAATGGAGTGTGGAAGTGTGTATAATTATTTTAGGGAGTAAATCGAAATAGAAAATGGAGCAGGGAATCTATGTTCACAATTTTACGTACCCTGATGTGTATCTCGTCGCCATATTCTTTGCCGTCAGTCTTGCTCTTTCAGCGCTTTCCTCAGATAATCTCTTAAGCACAAATCCTTCACCATTGCATTCGGAGCAAACACCAGAGCCTCCACAGTCTTCACATATTCTTGTAGGGGACTGTCTATATTTTTGATGTTATTCATTTCTGTTGCAGACTTAAAGAACGTTTCGCCATTTTTCTTATCGCTTAATAGCATGCTAAGGATCACAGGAACTGGGAATAAACACGTAGGGATAAACATGTGTTCCGCCCGAATTATGGACGTTTTTACACTTTGTCACCTATACTAATCATTAGGATACTTTACCATCCAAATTACACGCATTTTTCCGGCAGAAAATTCCATCACATAACTCATCATTAAACGACACGTTACATCCAAACTATACATGTTTTATACATTGCCATATGATGTGATCAATACAAGAATGCACCCTCTTCAATGATAAACCAACACATTATAAATATAGTCTCTATTACAGATTTCATCTATAACAATTCCGTTCGTAAATACCTAGTCACTGATTGTTTCTTTAGTTCTGTATGCATTGAATTATATTACTAATCCATTATAAATACCTTATCACTAATTCTATCATATTAAATTTGTGATAGAATCTCTCCATCACAAATTTTTCATTAGTGAAAGGAGTGTTTTCTTACCATGGATGGAAATTTTAGTTCTATTTACATTGACTTTGGTCACTAATCCATCACAAATACCTTGTCACTAATTCTATCACATTAAACTCTCCATCACAAAATTTCATTAGTGAAAGGGGCGCTTTCTTGTAATGGATGAAAATTTTTCGGGAATATTGCACCGGAAAAGTTAATATATGGCGGTGTGTAAAATGCATATCATTTGGATGGTAAAGTATCACAAAAAAAGATTTAAATGGAACAGTGTAAAAACGTGATAGTTCCAATGACAGTTACATTCAGTTTCCAGCTAATACAGTAATTCCAAGTTGTTGAGACGTACCTCTGTTACTTGAGAACTTTTAGTTCTTCTTGCAAGAAATGTGGCGGCAGCACCAACAACTGTGGCGGCAACTACAACAGACGCTGCTGTTTCTGGTAGTGCAGAAATTATTCTCACCATTCCTCTACCTTCTGTTTTTGCCTTATTCACAGATAGAGAACTGACATTTTGCAGGACCCGCAACTTCGATTTTCCAGCTGATTCACAGAGTACAAGTAAGAAATAAGACTCATATTGTTCGCACTATACAACTGTGTACCAAATGCTATTAAGTAGTTGCAAGATTGTTTGATAAATTCATAAGAAGGCAGTGTGACCAGCTAAAGAACAAGCTAACTCTTTCATCATAAGATACTCATACAAATAAAATGAAGCCGAATGGATCAAAAACTGTAATCTTGTATGTGTATCAAACCATTATTACACATTTAGAAGTCACCTTAGGTAGAAGTAAATAATTGCAAACACGAAAGAAGAAAAAGAATTTGGTGAGATTTTCAAAAAATGTCCATCATTTGGCACTCCACTTTGATAGCATGTACCTTCCACAATGATTTTTTGCACAAAAATGTACAGGTAAAGCAGAACATGATAAGAAATAGGAAGTTAATTAGAGGAATCTCAATGATGCAATATCAGAAAGTCCTCTACACATTTAACAATATGTTTGGTACAAGAATTTTAGAGATGAAAACAAAAGAAAATGATAAGGAAAAACATTTTTTGGTGTTCGGTTACTAAGGACAATAGTAGAGAAAAAAACTAGAGAAAAATGTATTATAAAACAAAGAGTGGCAAAAAGGAGAGGAACCCCAACAAACAGCCTACATAGTGTTCACTCCCTCGTAGGTTTAACACAGCTCATATCTCTGCAGCAAACCCGACTTCCATGACTTTGTTGCTCCGTCATTCTCCTGCTATCAATCAATTTCCTCGTCATTTTCTTTAATAACCAAATAAGTCCAGGATTTTAAGTTTCTCCGATTTTCCATTGATTTGCCTTAGTATTTTCATTTTCTCGCCAAAATCTTTGAACCATTACCGAACATAGTGTAAAGAAAAATGCTTTTGTCAAAGTAACCACAATATTCTTGCCAACCAATGCATGAAATGCAGATCAGCTCTCTTTCCTTTGCTTGGACCGCATGCAAACGGAGTGTTCACGCTCATATGGGTACAAAAGGACCACAGGTACACACACACACACACATGTATATATAGAAAGCCAAACTAACTATATTTAGTAACAATTCATCAATAAATATTGTTATTTTTCATACCAAGAATGTATTTCCTATATTTCAATCCAATAACCATGTGTACTATGGTTAAATGCTCAGGGAAGTAGCTCAGCAGTCACTGTGAGTGTTCCATACTGAAACAATTGATGGAGATAAAATATTTTTTGAGGATTTGGAAGAGAAAGCATGAATGCAAGTCTTGCCATTTTCTAACTCCAGTGTCAACGTATGCCACAATTAAGTGAATTATGGTCCAGCAAGAGATATTGCATATCAAATTTTCTAATTAACTCACAAGTGCATTTGATAAGATACATAATTCCTTTCTGGCGTATATAAGAAAGAAAATTGTGAAGTAAAAGCTAGTTTCTCGTCAGTATGAATATTTACAATGAACCTTGTCATGAAAAGGGAAACTCATAAAAACCCTTTAGTTTAGTTTATGATTAATAATATATTTTTCTTTAAAAGAACAAAATACAAAAAGGAAGGATAGGGGACTTAAAGAAACATTGACAGGCAACTACATGGTTCTCAAGGCCAAGAATTTGAAAACGTCTCTGAAAGCCTATAATTCCATATTCTGCCAACATCAAAACAAGCCCTCTCCTCAATTTATTAACTTTGGAGCAAAGAAATATATTGAAATGCTGAGACTATCAACGATCAAAAATAGCCAACACTTGCATCACAATATTCTCCAGCAGCCAACATAACTCGTCACTCAGATGCAGCTTAAGCTCTCTTTGTATCAGCAGTGGTTGATTATATAAATAAATTGATAATACTATAAACAAAATTATCCCACAAATACAAGCCACATTACACTGCAAAAATATATTATATCGTGATAATTTTCAGAGTTCATCCAACAGTCCAATTCTTCTTACAAATTCCGAATTATGCAAGGTGGCTCCTAACTGCTCCTCTTACATTAAAACCTCAGCAGCCACATCTCTGACAATCCTAAAAACTTCAATGCTAAATGCAAAAATTATGACATCTTCGTGAGATATTTTCTCTCTCTCTTTTTTTTTTGTTTTAAAGGATTGGCAATTTTCGTATAATTAGGCAAGTTGGCACTCTCTGAAAGTTCTAACTATTTAAGGTTCATTAAAACTACAGTACCCCATCCCTGATCAATAACTTAATGCAAGAAATTGAAAGATTATCAATATCACGGTTGATGGCTCAACTTCCACACCACCAAACTATAAGGCCAAATCAAGAAAAACAACCCTCTTTTAACATATTAAACCAGCCTGATGTTGGGGTCCCCCTCAATGAAAAACTTAATTGTAACCAACTTGTTCTTTCCATCTGCATAGCTTTTGCCAACAACACTGAACATCAACTAACAAAACAAATATTGGCCTATGCATGTAT
Source organism: Petrea volubilis (assembly GCA_026212405.1). Classification (NCBI taxonomy): domain Eukaryota; kingdom Viridiplantae; phylum Streptophyta; class Magnoliopsida; order Lamiales; family Verbenaceae; genus Petrea; species Petrea volubilis. The sequence goes on along the minus strand of CM047886.1, from coordinate 3,401,145 downwards.
TGATACACACACACACACACACACACACACACACTTATGTAATAAAACCAAACCCTCCTATTGCAGCACACCGCATCTCGTCTCCTTAATATTTACTCCCAATAAATATCACTCCTCTATAATTAAGACAGTTCCCAGAAACTGAGAAAAGAGTTTACTGTGTGTAGATAGCCCTTTACTCACAAGGCGTTAAATTAAATGAAACCGAACGATAATTGACAAACAAATTGAACCTCACTTATTTCTACATAGAAAACCCAGCAAGAAAACACAGGCTCTTAAATACCAATAAATGACTTAACAAATCTCTTTACAGTACACTTCTTCTCATTAACTACCTTTGCTCGATTCCTTCCAAACCAAGAACCCATTAATTATTATAAAAGCAAGAGTAAAAAGATTCAATCTTTGTGCTAATTTTCAACCACTAAAACTACCACATCAATCAGCACCGCTATTGCATAACAAGTTAGCAGATATCAGATGGGCTTTACCCGAAAAGGAAATTTATATGTATACAAACTGTATGTATGAAAAATGAAAATAAAAGAGAAATCTTTATGGTTCTTGAACTTACTGTAATTGAAGGAAGCTACTGGTGGAGTTGAAGTGTGTAATCTTAGCGCCATTTTCATTTATAACAAAGAAAATACACAAATTTTCTTCGGGTTTATCATGTATATGCCATTAATGCTACTGTGTGGGATATTATTGTTTCTTTGCAAATATGCCGCTCGTTTTCAGATGTTATCCTCTTCTTTCATAGGCTGATAGGTGTATCAATCAAACGACTCTTTTCTCATTATTTTTTTGTTGTTCTTTTTTTCTATTTTTAAATGTTTTTTAAATAAAGTTTATAAAATATTATGTTTATAATTTTTAGTTCAAATAGCTCAGTGCACCAATCCATTTTTTTTAACTTTCACATTGATATCGTTAACGTTTAATATTGTTATTGCACTGCTCTTAACTTCTAAATTTAAAATTAGTAAAGTAAATTGTTGTAGAAGAATTTTAATTAGTAAATAGTGATTATAATTTTAATGTTAATTTTGAAATGCTGTAGATGTTTTGATATCTTATCAGAAAGAAAAAGAAAAAAAAAAGATATTTTTAAGTTAAGTAATATGTTATTGTTTCTTTTATCATTTATCAAGAATTATCAAGAGTTAATTACACTAAGCCATCCAAACTACGCATGTTTTTACACTTTACAACCTCAAGTTTTAAGCGTTATCGATTGTCACTTAAAGTTTGCATTTTTTATCCATTGTCACCTAATTGTATTTTTTGACCAAAAATCATAACTGTATTGGCAACACGTGTTGCTGCTTCGGATAACAATTTTTGCTGAAAAATATAATTAGGTGATAACCAATAAAAAAAAATACAAACTTTATGTGATAATCAGTAACACTTAAAATTTGAAATTGTAAGGTGTAAAACATGTATAATTTAGATGGCAAAATATAATTAACTCAATTATCAAATATATAGAAACCAATCGAGATCAAGTGATTACATCAATAATTATCAAATACACGAAAATTGCAGCAGATTAATACCCAAATTGACGGGATTCAAATTCATAATTTCATGGTCATAAAGCTTCTCCTTGTCGTTGGGCAAAGGCCCCTCAACATAATCTATAATTTATATACTATTATATAAAGTAGGAGACTTTTTGAGTAATTGCCTTTGATCTAATATTTTTTTTGGTCTATCATTTTATTTTTATTTTTTTCCCTAATTTCTCTCGCCCTTTTTGTCCTTCCCCTGGCTACACATTTACTTTTTTATTTTTCTTTTCTGTTTACTTTTTCTATAGCTCTCATATGTCCTCTATCTTCTCTCTCCTCCCTCTTGTGGGACTTTTTTTTTTCTTTGATTGAACTCATTGAACATTTTTAACTCATTTGTTTATTATCTTTAATCATTTAATTTTATCTTATATTAAATTATTTTACTTTTCACTTATTAAAACTCAATAAACATTAAAAAAAATTATTCATATAGAAAATATAATAAATAATGAAACTCAAGTACATAATTAATTTATATTTTTTTTAATTCACCACACACATCAAGTGTGCCTATCTTACTAGTACGGATGGCAATGGAGCGGGTATGGAACCCGCCCCAATGGGAATTTTTTGGACCCAGGCCCGAACCCGTCAGGTCCGGTTGGACCCGATATATTTAGTTTATATTTTTAAAATAATTAAAAAATATATTTTTTTAAGAAAATTGATATTATTACAATTTTATAAACATGAAAAAAAAATAATACTACCAAAGCACTAATTATTTTCAACTTTTTATGAACATATTTTAATTTTTAAAAAATCAAACATCTTTATCACATATTTATTTGCACATATTTTGAAATCATAACTTAATTATTAATATTATATAATTATTTTTATATACAAGAGTATTATATTTATTTTTTTCAAGTAACTATTTATATAATATATACTTTTATATATGAAATATAGATGTATATTATATAAATTCACATACAATAATAAATAATATATATATATTACTAACGGGGGCGGGTCAAGGTTTTAAAACAAAGATCCGAAACCCTCCCCGAACCCAGTTAGAAGTCTTAAAACCCATCCCATTACGGGTGGGTCCGAGTCTAACCCGAACCCATTGTCATCCCTTACTAGTATGCTATTGTTAAGTTGATAGAGAATTGAGAGTCTGATCACATAAAGTAACTCACTATTCTGCAAAAAAATTGGCACATACAATTTATCAACTAAAAAATCACAATAAGAAATTTTATCAAAAACTTCAATTCTAATGCCAAAATACCAATGCAAAATTCTGTATTAAAAGAAATCTGAATAATGATAGTGTAAATTCTGCAGTGGGTTCTTTTTCGAACATAAAAATAATAGAATAACCAATTCGGATGGCAAATAATTTTATAAAAAGTATTTAATATAAATATTTATTTTAGTGGTGCTATTGATTCTCCCTTAATATTTTACTCTGTTCGTTGGGATATCTGTGTTGGCATTTAAATGACCGCTTTAAATTAGGACTAATTGCAAAACCGATTATATGGTTATACTATTAAATGCGATTTATATCACTTTTTTTTCTTCGCATGTCCTTTTCATCATATTGAAAAAAACTTGTAATAAAAGGAAACTACACTGTAGCACATTAAAGTATTATATATTTAATTGAGTTGCATCAAAATTAAATTTGCAATATAAATTACTCGTCATTATATTAGGTAGTTGGGGCCACAATACATCACCTTCCTTTTTCAAAGACAATAAATTTTCCGCGACTATGAAATTATAAGTTCAAGTCCCATTATATTCTTATTATTGGAAAGTTATGGGTGCCATGACAATTTTCAATGAGTTCGAACAATAGTCGACAGCCAAATCCATTGATTTGCCCCATTCACCCTAGCCACAGGCCGAAACCCTCAATGTTGATGCGGTATCACCTATCGAATGTTAACTTATAGTCTATTGAATAATTACTTTTTATGCATATAATAAACTATAAATGATGTAATAATTTACATTTAATTTAAATTATAGATGTTGTTAATTGAAATATACTCTACTTTTCTTGAGAAATTCAGAAAGGGGGCATGACAATTTTTTTGTATTTTTTTTATTTATTTTTTAATTTTTTGGATTGGGAACTTGCCAAGTGACATATATAGAACGTGAAAGGTAGGAATTGAAGAGGTAATTAATAGGAACACGTGTAAAAGGCAAAGGTAGAAGAGTGTAAATGTAATATTAATGTGGAATCAAAATTAAGCTTTATTTAAGTAGGTATAGCTACTATACTCCAAGCTTGTCCCCCTTTGTTACCTGGCAACCCACAAAATTGCACCCATTGTTTTAAATGCAATTTCTTTTCTTGGATTTATTATGGGAAATTATATTGACTTTATTGCTTTGACAGAAACTCACGAACTTTCTCACCTTCCCATCCACTCTCACCCCTTCTCACATTCAAATGAAATGTATACGTACACCATGAATGCTATTGTCCGTATGTATATGTATATGTACTAATACCATGGCTATTAGTGTCCACCATTTAGGACTTAATTTATTAATGTATTGACGGGGTTGTAATGATCGAGTTAATTAGGTTATATGAATCTTTTAGTTGAACCTAGTCCCGCATACTGTAGCTAGAAGAACATTTTTTAGCGCCAAATTCTTTTGATTAAAGAAGCCACATCAAGTTCTTTAACAAGATGACATTTATTTATCAGAAATATATATGTTTATAACTTTTGATCTATATATTATTTTATTTTGAAGAAACCACAAACTTTTTCTCTAGTTTGAAACGCTCAACGCTAGAGAATGTTTCAATAGCAACAAAGATTTTAATGACAATTTGAAAAGCGTCGCTAATAATATATGTCAAGTGATATTGAATATTATTTTAATTTGTTACAATCTATACCGATAGATGCATGGTATATGAACAGTCACAATTAACATTTACACGCACATTGACAATTTAGCAGTGCTAAACATTACCAACATATCATATATATGATATAAAATTTCTTGTTATCATACATATGTTAATGTTGATCAATGGTAACAGTTTAAGTATAATCTTGTTAGCATAAACAAAATAAAAACCATCACTTGACGTATATTTAGTAATTTTTCATGCTAAATTATAAACATTAAGATAATTTAACTCAAGTCTTCACAAATATTATTTATTGAAAGAGAGAGAGAGAGAGAGAGGTAAATATAGTAGAAAATTCGAATCGATACGCATACGTAGTGATGATGTATTAAAAATTGGGCGTATCCAATTAGTTACACCGTATCTGCCTCTTGCTCACGGGCCTATTTAAGTGCCTCTTTTGCACCCCTTGTTCTCCAGCATAAAACCTCCTCATATCCCTCTTTTCACACAATACAACAAACCATATTTGCCTTAAACAAAACTCACCAAAATGTCTACGACTATTATTTGCCTTAAATTTACACACATTCTCCTCCTTCTCCTTCTCTTGTCTCCCATGCAACACCTAGTAATGTGCAGGCACTATCCAATATTACCAAGTGCCCCCTCTACCGCATTGCCGATCGCCTCAAAAATCGGAGATTATGTCAAAATGAAACCATATCTCAATCACAAACAAAGAGCTTATCACCGGAAGGAAATCAAGGATTGCATGCCTAAAGGGCTGCGGCGGTCATCGGCGCCTAGCCGGTACGTGAATTTTCACACACTAGGCTCGGCGAGGTGCGGTTCGAGCGACCATTCCCTGAAACCTTAGATAGCTATATACGTATCCGTCAAGGATTGGTCATTGATCAATCAATGTTTGTACATGGTTTGTGGTGAAGGTGTCCAAGGGCAGGTTTGGGAAAGAGACTTATGTCCTTTTACCTTTTTGGAGTATAGTTTTCGCCTAGAAAACTATATACAGTTATTTTTTTTGTAATTTTTTTTGTGAGAGTGCTTGTTGAGTTTGATTACTTGAAGACGAGAGGAGTGAGATTCTCGTATGACCAACATTTTCACAGGAGGGCCTATATATATGTGTGTGTTGTTTGTTTAGACTTTTGTGTAGGCATAAATTTGCTCGATCAATAAGTAGAGATTTTATAATTATTTATGCAACTTTAAATTTTAAATTTAAAATTGTTACATTAGTACAATTATACTTCTTTTTATCATAAAAATCTATGTTTTGCGGCAGTATGTACATGGCTAGTGGTATGTTACTCAATTTCTCAACAATCACGCCCAAGCATAATAAAATAGTAAGTATCGTATAAATGAAATGAAACTTTATTGATAAAAAGTATATCTCAATTTTATTAATTAATGATAGAGCTAGGACTTTAATTGAGGGGAGGCGAAATTTTTTCTAGAATATTAGTTATTAAAATGTATAAATGTAAGAGTTATATATAGTATTAATGTATAAAATAAAATAAAATTATCATATTTATGCGTATATAATATTAATATATAAAATAACAAAATATATCATATTAGTAAGATTCATTCAAGTTCAATAGCCCAACAAATAAACATCAAGGCTCATTAAGTTTAATATTGAACAAGTATTAAGATTCATATCAGCAATCCTAAAATTCAAATCTTTACACAAAAATCAATTACAAAAAAAATAATAAATAAATGTATAAATTCCAAAATTAATACACAATACCTTCTTGTACGTTACCTTTAAAGAAAAGGTTGAATGTTATCGGGTTTGTGAGAGAGAGAAAAAAATTAATAGGATTTTTGGTGTTTTAATTGGGATAGAAGAAAGAAGTAAAATCTAATAGAATTTTTAATAGTTTAATTTGAAGAGAATAAGGAAAAAGAGAGAGAATTTCATTATTACGATAAATGAGATTAGGTAAAAATAAATCACTAAAATAAAATAGAGTAGAAAAATTAAAAAAATTTATTATGTAAGCTATATAAAAGTCAATTTTTTATTTTAAGGGGAAACGAAATTTTAAAATTCTAAAAATATATGCACTTAAAAATAAATTTTTAAAAAATTAAGAGTGGACGACCGCCAACATCAACCCCCAGCCACACACACGCACACACATACGTATATTGCGTCCGATCGATGATTTGAATATAACGAATAAGTTGTTGGAACTAGTTGCTTGAGAAATGAAATTCAGTTATGATACATTTATTATTCCATATGTTGGACAAAGACACGGATTATTTAAGTGTGACCTATATAGTATAGCATTGAAGAATGTATGTAACTTGAGACACGGATTACAACTAACGAGTTACCGCCATATTTACTATCAAGACTTCCCACTCATTTATAAATAAATAAATAATTTTATTGACAGTTGTGGGAAATTAAATTCAAACACGTGTTTTCAACTTCCTTTTTTAAAAGAAAAAAATAAAATTTGAAAACGTTCTTTTCTATTTATTAGTAGCACGATGCTAGTGAAAAAATTTATTGCCCGTAGCCACTATAGTCGAATATCACGTCTTAATGAGTATCTTGATATCTTTAACTTGCCTAAAGTGATTTGTATCATCTCACTCCTCTCCCCTTTCCCTCTATTAAAACATTTGTTTTCCTTTCTCTATTCAATTTGTTTTTTTAATCATAATATTTTTTTCATTTATTTTTTTTTTGTGGTCAATATTTTTTTCATTTATGATAAGTGAATAAGTACTCTAAAATAATTAAAATTTGTATATTCACATAAAAAGTTAATAAACTGCAATTTTATATTGTCAAATTTTCAAAATTTAAAGAAGTAACCAAAATCCAAGGACAAACATCTGCAAACAAGGTTGCATGTCTTGTAGCTAGGCAGAGGGTTCTATATCAGATCATGTTAATGGTTTAATTTTCCAATATTTTTGTATGATGCTTTAACGAGAAATTATGCTCGCTTAATAATATTAGTATATTATTTTTAAAAAGAAAAAGAAAAAGAAAAAGAAGAAATATGACGATAGGGTGGATTGTGGCGAGTTTTTAAAAACTCGAGACCCTGCCCTGTGATGGATTTCTTTAAACTCAAGTTCAATTTAAATTCGACGGGTTGGATATAAAAACTCGAGAGCCACCTCATTATGGATTTCTTAAAACCCAGGTTCCATGCAAATCCAACAAGTCGAACCCAGCGAACCCGCTTTGATATTTTGTAGGTATCTTAAAAAATATATATTTTAAAACGAATATCATATAGCTTGTATAGAAAAGAGAAAAAGAACTCACCCATGAACGTATTTCGATTTTTGACAAATTTAAAACTCCAAAGACGTATCCTAATTTTCTTTGTTTGAAGTTAAAAACTTATTTTTTTAATCTATGCCAACAAAATATATTTTAGTTATGTTGACGTGCAAGAATACTATAGTTATATGTTTATGCAGCCACACACACGTGACTTTTCTATAAATTACAAATACATGTCAAATAAATATATACAAGAACAAATAAAATATCATTATAAATTGTTAATGGAGTGCATTCCGATCCCCTAACTCGTTCAGCATCCTAATAAGTACTCACCTCATTTGGCAGTTCTCAATGGGGTAAAAACAAAAATCTTTTGAAGCATCACACGCATAACCAACACAAACCGAATTGTGCACTTAAGAATGCTGGTATACGATAACATTTCAGTCCGTAAATAAAAAACAGCATTCATATTAGTTAACGTCTCGCGAAGACAAAAGAAAATATTAAGTTAATTGAGCAACACCACAAATCCTGGAAGGTAAAAGCAAAGACATCCTTTTCCGCAAGAAATATAAGCAAAAGTAAGATCCAGGACTTGATGACATTTAACTATACAAATCATCCTCATCAGCTGCACCACCAGAGGCTGCATATGGATCAGACCCAGTTGCCCCAGTAGCCGACTCAGCAAAACGAAATTCAGTTCCGAATCCGCGTGACTGCTGCAAGGTCTGAGCAAAGGCCTGGTACTTGCGTATGTCAGCGTCGCTCACACTTCTACGAGCATATTTCATGGACTCCTCGAAATGTGCAGGCTTGATCTCAGAAACTTCATCTTCAACGTCCTCATCCATGGAATCGGGGTTTTCACTTCTTCTCCTCTCCCTCTCTATGTCCTGGGATAAGAGAAACCAATGTTAGATCAAACTCATATGTGGAGAGGGTAAATATGGTGCAACAAGCTAAAAGTAAATATGTATGGACAACTATTAGTGGCCATGTAGTTGTTATGTGCATGGATAGGATATCTACGGCCACATTAGTATATTATTATGAAATAAGCAATGAAGACAGTGGACAAATACATACTTTCTCAATGGTCTCTCTTATGGCGTATTTGCAAGCCCTCTGGCATATTTCATGTGATATCTGCACCACTAAATCCCTGAGTATATTTGGCAAGAGCTCGCAGATCAACATCTTTGGAAAGTGGTGATTTTCGGAGGCAAGCTTTGAAGATCTGATGGCGTGAGTCCTCATCCGGTAGAGGAATATAGATTAACTGATCAAGACGACCTGGACGCAGAAGTGCTGGATCAATAATGTCAGGTCTGTTAGTAGCTCCAATAATGAAAACGGTTTTTTTGGCATTCATGCCGTCCATCTCAGTCAGAAGTTGATTGAGAACTCGGTCAGCGGCACCGCCAGCATCACCAACACTGCTTCCTCTCTGCAACAATACCAATAATCGTTTCCTGTAAGCTATCATTGTACTTGTAGGCTATACAATTGGTGCAGCCATAGTGACTGTGGCATCTCTTTCTCGTGTTCTATTTCAATATGCTATGATCTACTTAATATATAGATGATATTTTCACTTGGTACTTGAAAATTACAGATTAGGCAAAAACATTTTAAATTCATCATAAAGAAAGATGTTATGTTTAATTAGTCTTATAACAGGGATTACCTGAGTAGCAATAGAGTCAAGCTCGTCAAAGAAGAGAACACATGGAGCAGATTGCCTAGCCTTGTCAAATATTTCTCGAACATTAGCTTCACTCTCTCCAAACCACATGGTTAGCAATTCTGGTCCTTTAACACTAATAAAATTGGCTTGGCATTCATTTGCAATTGCCTTGGCTAGTAGAGTTTTGCCACATCCAGGAGGACCATAGAAAAGAACACCCTTTGAAGGTGACATACCAAATTTCTCAAACTTCTCTGGATGTTCCACAGGATATTGAACAGTCTACAACAAAACAAAAAGGTTATTAGTTATACACTTGAACAAATATAGCACATCAAACAAGCATATCCAATCACCCTCCACAGTATATTACCTCCTGAAGCTCCCTCTTGACATTTTCAAGTCCTCCAATATCTTCCCAGGAGACATTAGGCACTTCAACAACCTGCTCATCAATTACAAGAACGTAACGAACATAAGTTCTCATGATAACATGAATGGGACATGGGTGCCCATGGCTAATAGAGCATCAAAGGCAGAAGTTCACTTACCGTCTCTCGTAAAGCAGAGGGATTGCTTGTTCCTAGAGCAGTGTGGAAGTGCTCATTTGTAACAGCCATAGAGTTTAGAATCTCAGCATCAATGGTATCATCTTCCAAATCAATGACATCCATTTTCTCTCTGATGCATTGCAGAGCAGCTTCAGTGCAGAGAGCAGCAAGGTCAGCACCAACATAGCCGTGGGTGTCTTTTGCTATTCTTTCCAAGTCAACCTGCAATATCCAAGATTGTTATTGATGAAATTCAAACACAAAATAGCACAGATTTGTAATAAGTTGTATAGGCCTTACATCATCAGCAAGTTTCATGTTCTTGGAATGAATACGAAGAACTTCAAGGCGTCCCACTTCATCGGGAACACCTATGTCTATCTCCCTGTCAAACCTGCCAAACCTTCTAAGAGCTGGGTCAATGCTGTTAGGACGATTAGTTGCCCCCATAACAATGACATGGGCACGAGACTTCAACCCGTCCATTAGAGTCAACAACTGAGAAACAATCCTCCTTTCAACTTCACCATGTGTCTTCTCTCTCTTAGGTGCAATTGAATCAATTTCATCAATGAAGATAATCGATGGGGCATTCTTCTCAGCCTCCTCGAATGCCTTTCTTAGATTGCTCTCACTCTCTCCGGCCAATTTGGACATAATTTCTGGCCCGTTAATCAAGAAGAAGAAAGCACCAGTTTCATTAGCAACAGCTCTAGCAATCAATGTCTTTCCAGAACCTGGAGGTCCATAGAGTAAAATTCCTTTGGGTGGTTTCACACCTATAGATTTGAAAAGTTGAGGGTGCCTCAGAGGCAATTCAACCAGTTCACGGATCTGAGCCATCTGCTTCCTAACACCACCAACATCGTCGTAGCCAACCTCATCCAGCCTATCCTCATCTTCTCTCCTCACAGGCTCCCCTTCGCAGAAGATCTCAGTATCAGGGGCAACAACACAATACTCCCCCGGGTCAGCCTCAATGACTTTAAATTCCACACTTCTCATTCCCCCTCTCACAAGAAAATGGTCCCCTTTCCTCACTGGGCGATATGCTTCCAAAAAGTAAGCTGCAGAGGTAATATCAATGGTTGGTAAGACCTTAAATTAAGACAATGTTTAAGATTTATTTCATCAGAATTACCATGAAGCATGCAAAATCTAAAACAAGCTAATCACATTAAGGCCTTACGTTTCAGGTATGCATCAAAAAGATCCCCCGTGAGACCTTCGATTGTATCATCAAGGGGCAATATGTGGACGCGCTTTCCATATTTCACATCTGGGCACTGATGCACAGACACAACATCCCCAAGACGAACCCTCAAATTTGACCTGACAACCTTGTTCATCATAATCTTTGGCTCTTCACAGGTCTCATCAGCAAGAGCAATGCAAACAGTATCCTTTCTTTTCTTTCCCTGGAGATCACCAAAGTAGGTTACTAAAAATTTCAGTGCACCAAAAACTGAATATATGGTGGCCAAAAATGCAAATCTCAGAATAAATACACAGTATTCATCTCTTATCATGGCGTGCTCCAAGAATCAGAAATCAACATAAAAGGTTAACACAATTTTGAAAGATCAAGAGCAAATCAGATGCCATATTACAAGACAACTTGTTTATCAACCATGTTTCAACTAATATTATTATCTACATTAAAGCCACAGTATAATCTAGCCTAAACATACCAAATTTCACATTAGACTAACTCAAAAACCTATTCTACATTCAAATTTCTGAGTGTATAACAATAAATTTACTAATTTTACTATAATCTTAGTCAGTTCAAACAACTATCTCTCACCAGTAAGCGAATCCAGAAATAATTCTTCAAATAATCCAACCGTCACATATTCTCACCACATAAATTCCTTCAAAAAAGACACAGATAAAAAAAAGCCCTAGCCCTTACTCAACATTACAAACTCAAAAATACAGAGTAACCGACAATTGAAAAGCGAAGCCCTAAAAGGACATATTACCTTAATCAAAATAGTGTCTCCGCGGAAAAGCTGGAGCTTCTCCATGGTGGCGGGGTGGAGGCAGACGACGGAGTTGTCGTCGTTGACCGCCTCATCAACAATCAAGCGATTCGGGGCCTTTTTCCTCTCCAATATCGCCGTCGAGAAGTCCTTCTTTCCACCTTTCCTGCTCAAAACAGCAAAAATTCATCAAACTTCCACAGATCAATTCATCCAAAATCACGCACAAAACATGAATTCGCGATTCATCGAGGAACAAAAAAAGTTGGATTCAGTTAGGTTAAACTTACGCATCAAACGACTCCGCTTGGTGACCCATGTTGCAGGCGATCTGAGAATCGAAGAACTGAGGTTACGATTTGCGTTCCTTGGATTGGGAGAATTGAGGTAGAAAAAAGTGACAAATGGAGGAAATTGGAGAAGATATAGATATAGAGGCTTTGTGTATGTATATGTGAGTAACTGTGTATGTATCGATTTTACTACCCAACAACCATCAACGAATAAATAGACCCGCAACCGTCATAGTATTCCTATATGTGTTCGGACTTGGGAGTCTTTGGACTTCGGAGACTTTGGAATTCAAAAAGTCAACTTTTTTATATTTTAATTTGGGTTCAATTTTATTGTTTACCAAATTTGGCTTACTCCAATCAACTTGTGTAGTCTTAATCAAATAGACATGTTATTTAGGAAAAATCAAGTATACACCAATTCAACGATCATGTAATTACAAATTAATTCCTTTTATTTTAAATACAAATACGCCCATGAAAGTGTACGAATTTTTTATAAACATTACTAAAAATGTCCAGAAGATAATTTTTTTTATAGTCATAGTAGTCAATCCAACCATCAAAAGATACGCATTGTCAAATCTGACAAAATTTCTTAATAATTTTGTTATTCCACTAATATTTGCAACATAACCATCATCGGATATCATCATTATCATTTAATACCACCTCTACTTTAAAAAAAATGACTTCATATATTTTTTTATATATTGGGCTTGTCAAGATCATGCGCATTTTATTTCAAAACTTCACTGAAAATACCAAAAAATACAAATCGTAATTACATTCTATTTTGATAAAGGATAAATTTTGTTAAACTGATATTTTATGAGAATATTTGTAATTTTTAAAAGTATATGAACTAATTTACAATTATATTATATTTAAAAGGGATGTGACGTAATTTGTTCTATTATTTCGTGTTTTGATTAAACACTACTAATAACATGTTTTGTGTGTAAAATTTAGTATGAATTTTACACTTTTTAAATTTGCGAGTATTATTAGCAAGTAAGACTTTAATGCTACTTATTGTGAATTGCGATAGTCTAAATGTGCTACACAAATAATGAGTTACAATAAACACATAAACTATTTATTTCCTTCCTTCCAAAGTTGCTTTATTTTTTAAAGTGTCAACTTTCTTAAAGCCAAAAAAAAGGGTGCAATTAACTCGCCTTTCGTATGCATTTCGATGATTGTGAATTCTTGGTGATTTTTAGGATGTGAGCACCACTTCATTATCATTTATATTTCCTATATTTTTGAACTTCTCTAATAGTATCTTCACATGTTCACCAAACAGTACAATGATGTTGATACACATTATTCCCCTTGCATAAACTTCTACTAGATGTGATTATATAGATATATTACTCTCTCTTATTTTATTTTATTTTATTTTATTTTTATGTAGAGAACAATATTCATTATAATTACATTTGTGTGTAGTAATAAATACATCAACCTCACATAATAACTCGCAAAACTATAACTAACCATAGTGATAGCAATAATATTGTATTTATTCATGATGTGGTCGGATTTTGTACGTAGGGACAATTCACCTCGAGTAAAGGTATAGTATGAGTAAGATTGTCCAATATTCGTCCAAAGGTCCAAGTAAAAGGTATATCAGTGCTAGTCGGGTCCTATTCTGCAAGGATAGAACACATGTGAGCCCAGTCGGAAGTATCTTCGGCAAAGACCCTCCGACTCTCAAGTCAGTATTCGAGCAGGTATTCAGAAGGTGATATTATGCGTAAAGTGAATTTGAAAAGCCTACCCTTGTAAACAGTAATGATATGTTATTTATAAAAATTGGAGACGGGTGGGCCGGACTAGGGTTGGACCGGCCCAACCCTACTGTTCGTACAAAGGATATTTCTCGGCACGTATCGTGGATGCGCCATGTGCAACCATTGTGATAGACGGTTATTTTCAGGACCACTTCGAGGATGATAGGGGACAACCGGAGGAGGGTGGGGGCCCTTATCGAAGAGTCCGCTGTTGGGATTCGTGGAGGCACTTTGTTGAAAGCCGGGGGCGCGAGGTGAGCTATACCCGGCCTCCAAAGAGGCAGCATACAAGTGGCAAGTCAGGGATCCATAATGTATGTGACTTTCCCGTCACGTGGCAATCCATTGTTAGTCTTATGCTTTGAGCTAACACCAACGTGGCTAAGCCGGACTCGGCCACGTCAATTCACTTGAAATAAGTTTTCATATTTATTTAATACCACCGGTCAAACCAACTCTTGGGGTCATGTTTGTTTTAGAAGGTGACTCGGACGCACCTAATCGAGATTATTATTTTAAAAAATAAAAATAAAAATAAAGTTCTTTTTTCATTAATCAATAACAACGATTACAGTATCAGTTGTAGTGACAGGAATATTTGTCAATCCCTCTAAATTGTGATGGGCATTCATAGCAGGCCAATAAGCCACTTTATTACCTGAACGGTCAGCATGGATATTTCAAAACGAATTAAAACGATTCATCAAACTCGGATTACTCCTTCAAACCAAACCGTGCGCCAACCCAATTGTCTTGCAAGATCCAACCCAATTGTCTTGCAAGATCAACTATTTCATACGCCGCAAGGACCTGGGCATGTATTGGGTTTAGGGTATCATTAGTTCGATGCATGCGCCAACCAAGATATGTGTCGCCACAATCACGAGCTACCATTCCCATTCCCGCCTCACCCGTTTCAAATATATATATATATATATATATATATAAAATAAAAATAAAATATAAAAAATAGCGCCATCGAAGTTTACTTTAACCACGTCTTCCCCCGAGGGTTCCATCATGCTATAGAAGTCGGATTCAATGCCTTTATGAAGCCTACGGCTTCTCCCATGCCAAATCGCCGAAGCCGTGATCAACAACTTATGCCATCAAGATTACTATTATTGTGTTCCTTTTGTGCTATTTCACGAGCTTAACTAAAGTGATATAATTGTTATTAGTATATTGACCACACTCGATATTTGTGTAAAATAAAAATGAGATATAATATAATGAAATAATTAAATTTAAAAAGAAGTTTCTATTGAATTTGTTTAAACGTGTGTATATATATTAACTATTTTCATTATTTATATTGTTTTTTCAACTGTGTTTAATATATTGACTAAATAATTGATAAGTGAAAAACCAAAATTGAAGTACGGTTAAGAGAGTGTTTGGCTGAGCTTATAAACTCCTAAAAGCCTCTTATAAGTTGCTTGGAAGCTTACAAACTCTCTAAAAGCGTTTGGTAATTTCCTTAAATAAGCTGTTAGGAACTTATAAGCTCAAAATAATAATAATAATAAGCTCTCTCCAATTTGTTTTTTTCCTAATAGCTTATAAGTTGTCAAATACTAAAAGATAAAATAACATAAATATATTTATTTATTTCAAGATTATATTTCTACTATATCGAAAAATATTTATTTATATTAAATTAATTTTGCTTTATTTTTTCAATCATTATTACACTTAAAAAATATATAAAATTTAATTTTTACCAAACCAAATTACAGGTTATAAGCTCTAAAAATATCTTATGAGCTACATGGTCTTGTTTTATCCAAACACTTTAGAAACTTATTTTTAAAATAAGATATAGGAGCTTATAAGCTCCAAAAATATTTATAAGCTTTTTAAAATAAACTTAGACAAACACTCTTGGACTTTTATGATTAAAAAAATAAGTAGAAAAGGAATGTAAAAGAGAATTCTAGAAAACAGACGTGAGAGAGGATAGACCAATAGAGGAAAGATTATAGAAAACGAAATTAAAAGTACGTTAAAGAGATGAGAGAGAGAATAATAACTAAAGATTTTATAATTATAGTTATTTTAGTAAGGGTATTATAAAAAGTTTAAAATTATACACATGAAAAAAAAAATTAAAAGGATTCTCACTTAATTTGTAGTATAGATGATAGCCAAAACTTCCTTTATAAGTTGTCATGTTTGATTCTATTGCTCCCTTCATTTATCTCCGTTAGTTTCCCCAACTTGTGAAGGGCATGGATGTAAAGTTACATCACCTAGTGGAGGGCAAACTCATAAAGTCACGGGACATAAGATCCTACCCAATTAGGTATATATCCAAGTAGTGTATTAGCTATTAAATCTAAATATGATGATGTCAAAAAGTGAAATTATGATATCATTATATTCAATCTAACGGTATATAAACCAGTTGAATATATACCAAATTTGGTAGAATCTAACTTCCCTAAAATCACATAACATCAAATCATGAATTGAATAAATTATGTGTCAATATTAGGAATTAAACCATAAATTTTGTTTGGGGGAGGGGAGGGACGATATCAAATTTATATAAAAAATTATAATTTAGGGAGCCAAAAATCATTTTTCAAAAAAAAAAATCATGCAAAATTTTAACTCGCTCCATCTCTTAAAAATATATTAACCTCTCCACACATGAAAAGTGTGAATAGACCCCCAAGGGGTTGGCCTAGCGGTGTTATGGGTCGAATGCCACACCGAAGGTGTGGGTTCGAACCGCCGCAGCCCCTTGGGGGTGATAAACCTATGCTTGTGGGGTCCATTCGCGGGAGGCTGTGGAAGATTTGTGGTCCCGGGATTAATAGGGCACACAGTCCCTCGGAAGTCGGGGGGTCCTCCCAAATGTGTGTGGTACCCCGCAGCGCAATGCTCCCTGTCGAGGGTTCTTGAGTAGCCTATCTCCCCCCCATTTTCCTCACCAAAAAAAAAAAAAAAGAAAAGTGTGAATAGCACTACATATCTTCAATATCATATTTGCATAATTTAGGGCGAACAATATGAATTTGTGGGAGCTAAATAAAATGAATCTCGGGATGAAGACTACATTTCAATTTTTCTTGCTTTATTTAATTCCACAACCCGACCCAACGTTGAAGGTGGGTAACCAAACAGGACTTGATTCGATAGCGAACAGTTTATCAAGCCTGGGCCAAGCCCATGAATGACATAGTACAAACAAGCCCTCTTAGAAGATGGATCATTCCACACAATTCGGTTCGACCGTGAATTTGGTTGGTACTAGGGATGACAACGGGTATGATCAAATTTGAGATCCAACCCATGAAAATTTATTTGGACCCAGAGGGTTCGGGCTGAACCCGCTAAACCCACTTTATATTAAAAAATAATTTCATTATAATTTTCACAAGCGAAGAAAGTGATGGTATTATAAAGAAATTAATTCTTTATAACTTTTTTTGATTTTATTTTAATTTTTAAAAAGTTAAAAATTTTAAACACATATTTAATTATATATGTATATATATATATATATATATATCTTGAAAGTATGACTTAATTACTAATATGATATAATTATTTAACATACATGACATATTTCTATATGTAAACTATATATGCATTTATGTATGAATTATAAGTATATATATCATATAAATCCATATATAAATTTGTAACGATTGGGTTCGAGTTGGAATTTTAGGACCCGAGACCCATTTAGGTCTCTTAAACCTGACCTTGACGGGTGGGGTTCGAGTCCGGTTTGGATTGAACCCATACTCATTGCTATCCCTAGTTGGTACCGGACACTAAATGATCAATAACCACAAAAAAAAAAAGAAAAGAAAAGAAAAGAAGACGATACCAAATTAATGCTTGTTAAATTTATCAACTCCAACTAACATAAAATCTAATTGTCATTAAAAGTCACTAGAAATCATGACAAAAGTGCATGCAAAATACTCAATTCGTCTAGGCTTGCTGTTGAACATTTTATAGTTTGATAGTCTTACCCGGTAATTATGTTCACACAAAATTTTCAATAATAATTAAAAGTTTCACAATTAGCATGGCTACAAAAAACTCACACTTTTTAGAAACAAAAACTTGCTCTACTGTATTTTAACTACAGGAAAAGAGACCACATATTATTAATATAAATTTTTTCCTTATTCTTACGCAACACATGACTTAATTTCATCGGCATAATACAATAAAATAGGTCATTTTTTTATTAAAATAATGTAACCATACTTGCACCCTCACATGAAAATAGATTTGGAGTCACAAAGTTATTTTTAAGTTAAGAGTGCAATTGTAGTTCCCTAATTTCCCAATTATTTCCGTGTATGTGAGATATTTCTAAATATTATTGCTAATCCCATGATTGTCTTCTATGCACTTTATGGCCCA
This sequence comes from Petrea volubilis, assembly GCA_026212405.1. Classification (NCBI taxonomy): domain Eukaryota; kingdom Viridiplantae; phylum Streptophyta; class Magnoliopsida; order Lamiales; family Verbenaceae; genus Petrea; species Petrea volubilis. The sequence goes on along the minus strand of CM047886.1, from coordinate 3,382,709 downwards.
ATATACACAACTGATTTTCATATTTTGGTTCACCACTTCTCATGAGAAACCATTTAAATGTAATTCTTTAAGGTTGAAAATAAGTAATCGAAAATCCGATTGTTGTTTGCATTTACATTCGCATTCATTTGTAGAGTGTATTATTCATATTTGTACCTATTTGTAGGATATATTATCATATCTATTCAATATGGATATTGTCCATATCCGATTAAAGGTTTTCGAATAATAAATAGATAATGATATAATAATTAGATATATACTCCAAATGTGTATTTATTGGATATATTTATTTAATTATATTTATTTGTCGTATCCGATAAAGAATATTAAAAAAATTATTATTATTAGTAATAGTATATATATATACTAATCCCACCGGTGGAGCTTAGAGTGGATGTTAAATGTTTTGTTAATTATCAGTTTATATGCCCTCCAATATTAAAACAATGGCCCATTACACAATACAATTCAATTAATGACCTATACTTTAAGTCCAATACGACAACATCCATTCTAAATGGTTGTCCAAATGCCCATCATCAAGTCCATTTTTTATTTTTAATGGTCCACTTATATATGGAACTTTTTACGATTAAAAAAACAACTAAACAACTAATGACCCATAAATTGATTTTGATATGTAATTTTGAATTGCAATTGAGATTTTTCAACTTTGCAAGCACAACCCTCTTTTGGAACTCTCAATCACTTGTTTTCAATTGCCACATTCATGAAGTAAACATGCACTTCCTCCCCCCCCCCCCCACCCCCCACCCCACCCCACCCCCAAGTTTTAAAGTTTACAATTGGTATATTAGTTACCTTCATTTGTATTCTTTTTATATTTTTGCTAGTTTAATTGCAATTTGCAAAATAACTTTAGAGTTATATATATAATAATTTTCAATTGTATATTTGTTAATTGGTTTTTTTTTTTTGAATCTCACTAGTTATTTTGGTATCCAGACAAATATTTGAAGGTGATATAATTATTTTGATTATGGTACACATGATATTTTTTTTAATGCATTCAACAATTCATTACTTTAGCCCCCAAATAAATTTTAGACAATATCCACCACTGTTTAATCCCTTCTTACTTTTAATGTGTTTTGGTTAGATTGTTTATATATATTAAAGAAAAAAAAATATTTTTAGTAATTAAATATGTTAAGTTGACTATTAGTAAAAAAAAAAAATACTTTAAGTAAATAGATAGAAAAATAGTCTAATGTCTCATATCTCCATAATTTACAAGGAAAAAAAGTTAATATATTAAATTTAGTTATATCAATGAACATGTATTATACTTACAAGCGCAAATATTTCAATTAGATAAGTTATATATGTTAACGTTCTACTTGTTCTGTTTTATTAATATAAATAGATTTGGATATATGAAATTTTGTCCGATTTTTAAAATACCAAACATATACGGATATATGTGAATTTGCCAATATCCACCATATTCGAATTTAGATATGATGATTTGAATATTCTTTGGGTTTATATATTATAAAACTTAATCGGATACAGACACGAATGATGGATATCTGCTCCATTTAGTATCCGTTTGCACTTTCATAATTCTTTTACCCTTTGGTATAATTATATGATTACGTGGTAACCAAATTAGTTTGCCGAAACTCAATTTTAATTAAAATCCTTAATTTAATTAATTAAAGACAGGCCGTTTGCATATAGCTATTTCATTCAATTAAGGACCGGTTATTAAAGGAATTATAATATAAATTTCTTTGCATTAATTTTAGCATTTCAAGAGTATTTGAAAAGAGGATGTCGTGTGTGGAAAACTCTCATAGGCATAAATTAATCCATTGGACAAACACTCCCTTATATCCAATCTTGTAGCTCAAACTTGTCAAATAATCAAGAAAAACATATACCTTGTTTAAAAGTTAAGGCACAAATATGCTCATGATGAATAGAATAATCAGTAGACAGACAAACGAATTTCAATAAAATTTTAAAAAGAAAACCCACATTATTTTTTTGTCAAAAAATCAAATTATTTCTAAAATTATACAAAAAAATAAAAAATAAAAATCTCTTGCAACATAAGAAAACAAAAATGATACAATTATATACTCCTGTGGTTTTCAGAATTCAATAGTCAAATGAGGAATATATTAAAAGTAAGAAAAAACCCTTTTATTGCTACATATAGATTTTATCCTCAATATTAGGTGCATGCCCCAAATCAGGGGCACCCACATAACAAGAATTTAAAGAGAAAATGCCTATCATCATTTTCCTTTGCTGCTTTTTTGGGTCTAATCATACCCTCACAAAACTTCAATATTACACTTAGCAGTCCAAGAGCGCCCCCCCCCCCCCCCCCCCCCCACACACCCACCCACCCACACACACACACACACAAAAGCAAAAGTACTAATTACTTGCTAAAAGAGAAAAAAATTTCATATACCCTCCATCACATTGCCCCCCTTTTTTCTTCTTTACTTAAAATCGACTGATTTGAATTCGAATAGAGTCGAATAGCATGCATTATTAGACTAAAAAAGGGGCAACTAAATTACCTTAAAAATCTTACTACAACTATGCATACATATGTATGCATCCATTTATGTTAATGCATATTTTTCTTTTCTTTTTTTTATTTATATAACTATCATTCTCTAAATATTTTTTTTTAAAAAAAAATACAGGACCTATATGTTTATTTATTCTTTATCTATCTAAAGAAAGTTAATTTATTGTCTAAGTTTGTAGTTGAAAACAATAGCATGTGGTTTCATGTAAAACTAAGGAAAACAATCTGTAGTATTATGCAAACTAATTCAATGCCTTCTCTATTTCAAGAAGATTATAAACTAATTATCAATAATTACAAATTAAAAATAACATAAATTAAATAATTAAAGTTGAATCTGCCACAAGTTTATTGAGATTATTATAATACAATTTGGACATTCCTTAGTTGTAAATGTGTAAAGTATGCTAAAACAGCATGATAGACAAAACTTTAATACCTAACATTAATTTTTGTAAAAAAAAAAACTTTAATTTCTGTTCTTTGATGGTACTATGAACACTTTAAAACGAGCAAAACCAAAACGTTGATGGAAGACAACAAAGGCATAATAGCCAAGAAAAGCGGGTCAAAGGATTCATCAGTTATCAATCTTTTTTTGTTTTTTTATTGCAGATATTTCAATTTTTTCAAATCCAATGTAATGTTATTGCTAATTACTCCAAAGTCAAGTGTCACCCAACACACAGTCTTTCTGTTTCTTGTCTCCATTTGGTCTTTTTCTTTTTTCACTCCGGTTTCTCACTCCTACGCCAAAAACCCAAACCCCAGATCCAGCTCCCCCCCTCTCTCTCTCTTTCTCTGTCTCATTTTTCTTCAGTCCCATTTCTCTCTGTTGCTTCACTGCCTCTTCAAGGTTTGTCAACTTTAAAAGCATTTGAGATACTCCAGAAGAGCTTATGCTGTTTTTTTTTTTTTGTGCATGCATATCTTGTTTCGTATCATGTGATGTTGTTTTAAGTTTGAATTTGTTGAGGTGAGATGTGTTCCTTTGTGAAGTTTACTGGGTATTAGGGTTCTTGACTTCTTGGGCTCTGAGTTCTGAAATTTGAGAAAGTTGATGGCTTGGTAAAGGTTCGCTTAATAAAACTTTGAGCTTTAATTGAATTTCTCATTGAAAAGGAAAAACAGATGTGCCACATGTTGCTGGGATATTTATTTGATTTTGGATGAACTTTGTGAGGAGGTGGCGTTTCTTGATTTATTTGGGTTGGATTTGTGGCAAGCAAACAGAGCATGAAATCTTTCTTTTGAACCTTGTATGTGTATATATATATATATATATGCTTGTGGTAGTGTTTGTGTTGCAGTAATTTCAATACTGAAATGTGACTTACATGCTTGTTAGTTTTTTTTATTTTTAATTATCCTCATGCCCTTGTTGACTCTAATTGTGTTCTACTTCAGATTCAGCTAGCTAGTTCACTGAGGTTGGGTTACGGGTTGAAGATTATGTGTTAATTACAGTTTTCTTGGCATGTGAGTAATCAACCAAAAAAAATTAAGAGCATTTAGAATTCGAAAAATGGAAGAAATACAATCTCAATCGGACCATTATAGGTCGTCGTCATCTTCAGCAAGTAGCCCAGCAAGTAGAGTGCCATCAAGCAATTTCTTCTACTTAAGAAAACCGGGTGCCTTCAGGCAACCTATTTCATTTGAGGACTCACCCGACTGGGATGATACAGATATTGAAGTTAAGGTGGAGGAAGGTGGCGCCGACTCCATTAATGCTGCTACTACACCAGTCTCCCCATCCCTCTCAAAGGTCAATAGTGGCTCGATGCCCTCACCTCCTTTGCCTGAGGGTGCAATTGTCGCAAGAAAGATTGCAGGGGCCTCAATTGTGTGGAAGGATTTGACCGTCTCTATAAAGGGTAAAAGAAAGTACTCTGACAAGGTTATTAAGAGCTCAAATGGGTATGCATTGCCAGGTACAATGACAGTAATTATGGGTCCTGCCAAGTCAGGAAAATCAACACTCTTAAGAGCTCTTGCAGGTTTTCTCTCTTATGATGGCTTCTTTAGTCTTTTATCGTCATTACAAGAATATTTTGATTTACCTTTTAGGACTAAATTTCATTCCTCCTTTTTTAATTACTAATTCAGGAAGACTGCCTGATTCGGCTAGAGTTTATGGTGAGGTGCTTGTTAATGGTGTAAAATCTTGCATGCCGTATGGAGCATATGTAAGATCCTTTTCATGCCACTTGTCCTTCAACCAGAATTTATGATAATATTGTTTCCAATTGTTTGTAATTTGTAACACGTGTATGTATCTATTTGGGAAAGTTTGACTTTGTGCTTTTCTTAATTGCTTTCGGCGACTGCGTGCTGTATCTGAATAGCCAATCAATAGAGAGGATGCATGTGTATGATATGAGACTGAAGCATAAGCAGGATAGGTGAAACATGAATAAAAAATATAGTGGATGGAGAACTTGGGATCAGCAGACTTTTAAAACTGAATAGCTATTTGGATTTAGCCTTCGAGACCAATATATAGAGCAACAATCCCTCGGGTTTGGGAATATCTTGTGACCTTTTTGAGCTTGTAGGATCTATTGCTTAGTTCAAGATCCCTTTTACCAACTAAAATCAAAGAATTAATAGATCTGTTCTGACCAAAACGGGACAGATAAAATAAATGAAAAACTTATCAAATATACAACACTGGTCAAAATGCAAGTTTACGACAAAATTGAAAAGCTGTACTTTTATATTTGCCTTTTACTCTCCTTTTAGGAGTTATGATCTGGTATACTTGCCAAATACAGATGACAAAGTTTCCGGTTTCTGGATATGTACATCAAAAGAACATCTTCACCAATGAGTGCATTGGTTTTTTATTGTCACAAAAGATGCGTGTGTTTAGTAAATAGCCTATCGACTCTTGAGGTTTATCTTAATGCATCAAAGAATTGATGGTTTCCAACTATTCTAACAAACTGTAGACCTTTGGTATGTGAAGGTATCCTTATTTGTTTTCTAACCTCACACCCTAACTATGTTACCTAGAGATGACAACTAAAGTTAGAAGCTAAATAAAACTTTGAAGGTTTCAAAATGGTTTCAAGTGACTTGAGTGGTTTAAATGAAAATGAGAAACATAATTTGTTGCGCATTTTAGGCTATTCCTTATATAAATCTCACGATAAAGCTCCATGTTAGTTTGATGCGTCCACCTACATGGCAGTCATGGAAGCCTCATAAGTTGAAGGTGCGTCTTTTGGTTGCCATAATGTAATGCAAGAGTCCTGCTAGTTGAATTGTTATGGTCTGTTGGGCAAAGTAACAGCTATAATGCAAATTTACAAGGGACTGACAATTAAAAATAAGAAGTTTTCCCTTTTGCCGCTTCTGAAACTTTATATTTGGAAAATATTTTCGAAGATTTGATCAAGTATTGTGTTGTCTGGATTAGGGGTTTGTTGAAAGAGAAACCACACTTATCGGATCCTTGACTGTGCGTGAGTACCTTTATTACTCGGCATTGCTTCAGCTTCCAGGCTTCCTTTTCCGGAAGAAGAGTGCGGTGGAGGATGCTATCCTTGCTATGTCGTTGGGGGATTATGAAAATAAACTTATAGGTGGCCAGTGTTTTATGAAGGGTCTTCCCAGTGGTGAGAGAAGACGGGTCGCAATTGCCAGGGAGCTTGTGATGAGACCTCATATATTATTTATTGATGAGCCTCTTTATCATCTTGACAGGTTCTTTTCAATTTCTGTTCATTAAGCTACTTGCAATGGGCTTTCTTTTGAGCCTTTGTATGTCCTTACATATCCTAAGACAAAGAAAACCCTTGTTCATTTTAATTGATCATCTACTTCCAACTACTAATAACTTTTTATAAAAAAAAAAAAAAATCTCTTTTCTGCTTCCAACTACTAATAACTTTTGTATAAGTTTATTTCATTTTCATTTTTCCATGTTCAGTGTGTCGGCACTCCTAATGATGGTTACTCTGAAGAAGCTTGCAAGCATAGGGTTCACCCTAATCTTCACTATTTACCAGAGCAGCACGGAAGTGTTTGGCCTTTTTGATAGAATTTGTCTTCTTTCAAATGGAAACACACTGTTCTTTGGGGAAACACTCGCTTGTTTGCAGGTAATATGTCTGAAAATATGAATCTACAATTAAGTTATTTTACTAAATTTACTAAAAACTTTCTACTACAGTAGTATTTGATTACCTGCCCACAAATTTATTAATTTGTTTATAGAATTTTCCACTAGAGAATTATTTGATAGCTGCCCATAAATTTATAAACTTTTACAGACTGTTGTTTGCCATTTCACAGCAAGAAAGATTAGTTTAAATAATCTGTTTTCTTTTCTTACTAATGAATGAGATCCTTGTCAAAATTAAGATTTAATATATATGGCTTTTCCTAACTGTTACAAAACTTCTATTCGTTTTTTTTAGGTCTGAGTTGAGAAACACTCATTGGTTTGCTTGTCTTCTGTAGCATTTCTCCAATGCTGGATTTCCTTGCCCTATCATGCAAAGCCCTTCCGATCACTTTCTGAGAGCAATAAATACAGATTTTGATAGGATCATTGCAATGTGCAAAAACTGGCAGGTACTTTCCTTGCATTTTTTTTGCTACATGCTGATCTTATAGCTCAGGCAAATTAAGGCTGATGTTAGAAGCTGCCTTGCTAGTTAAATTTCTGCTGAATGGTTAAATTTTAGATTCTTCTTATGGCTTTAGGTGTATTAATATGATTTAAATATCAACCTCAGATGTTCTTTTTACAATGTCTAATTGTGGTTGTCGCCTGTGATCAATAATTGATAATTGTGACAGGATGACCACGGGGAGCTTTCATCAGTTAATATGGACACTGCTGTTGCAATACGTACTCTTGAAGCAACTTATAAATCATCTGCAGATGCTGCTGCTGTCGAGACTATGATTTTGAAGCTTACTGAGAAGGTGGAGCCACTATTAACGTCTACATTCTTGCTTTCTACAGTCATTTTGAAGCAATTCGGTATATTGATTGTTTCACATGAATAAATCCAAGTTTCGGTGTAATTCTTGAGACTCTTAGCAGCTATTCATCTAGTGGATCCTAGGGAGCAAACTTTTAATGCACCTTAAAATCTGACCACCGGTGTTCCTAATTGGGATTTAATGCTACAGGAAGGTCCATCTCTAAAAAGCAAAGGCAAGGCAAACTGTGTCAGCAAAATTGCAGTATTGACCTGGAGATCAATGTTGATTATGTCGAGGGAGTGGAAATACTATTGGCTGCGGTTAATTCTATACATGTTCCTGGCGCTATGTATTGGCACGGTATTCTCTGGTCTGGGACATTCTTTATCATCAGTGGGGGTAAGTTAATTACAAAAGCCTGAAAAAGTAAGAAGATTAAAATAAAAAAATAACATCTTTTCTTTTCCTTTTTTTTTTGGTTGTTTCTCTCAAATTTCAGACAAGAGTGGCAGCTGTATTTGTATTTGTATCATTTACTTCGCTTCTGAGTATAGCTGGTGTCCCTGCACAGCTGAAAGATATCAAGGTAATCAAGATATCTATATTATATTTATGTTAATTGTTTGCATACTTCTTATATAATCTGGCTCTGCTTATCTTCTGGAACACAACTTATTCAACCTACAATTGGGATAATCTTAATCAGTAATAATACGGACAAATTACACTTGTATACGCAGATATTCTTGTGTGAAGAAGTAAACCGGCATTCTGGGACATTTGTCTTTCTAATCGGGCAACTTTTTTCGAGCATCCCGTTCTTGTTTCTCCTCTCCATCTCATCGAGTTTGGTGTTCTATTTCCTTGTGGGGCTGCGTGATGATTTCAGCTTGTTGGTGTACTTCTCCCTGAATTTCTTCATGTGCCTTCTAGTTAATGAGGGACTCGTGCTGCTTGTTGCTATCATTTGCCAAAATATCTTCTGGAGTATCTTAATATTGGTAACTATACATGTAAGTATATTAATTTTCGTGCCAATTATTTTCCCTTATTTGGAATATTTTCCTAGTTAATTGTGTACCTTCAATCTAATCTATGTCAATGTTGTCTCTCAGATGGTAATGATGCTTTCGGCTGGGTATTTTAGGCTTCGAAGCGCTTTGCCTAGGCCCGTATGGATGTATCCTCTATCTTACATTGCTTTCCATACTTATTCCATACAGGTGAGTTGATTCTATACTATCATTACATAATCCACACCTGCTGATTCACTTTCGTTGTGTATGGTTTTATGACTCGTGCCACGAGAACAAATGTTATATCTATTCAAATTTGAATGGAATTATTCACAATCCAATTCCAACCTTAAAACCAATATTGCAAGCACTATGCCAAAGCCTACCTTATTCTTTTCTTTTTTCTTTCTTTTTTTACCCCAAAATACTTGCATGCACCAATTGTAGAAAGTCTCTGAAATGTTGCACCTGGTGGAATACATTGAGTAGTTTGATGGATGATACATGACTGAGAGAATTTGCTCTGTCTCTCTTTCCCCCCTAAAGTAGGGTTATTCCGGTTTGATCGAGACAAAAGAACTAAAAGCGGAATCTTCCATAGATAGAAAAACCGGATATCGAACTGATGCACTTTGGTTTGGGTTTACTGGCTTTAGGTTGGTCGGGTCAGTTTTCGGGTTTTTTGCACACCCTTAGATCATCGTGTCCTGAACACCACTAGACACACTCCACCAGGTGCAGCATGCAGCGTATAAAACACACTTCGTAGAAACAAATGAACAGTGTGGATCCGACCACATTAGCAGTAGGGTCTACATTGTGCCGATGTTGTATGGATCCAAAGAATCCCGTGAAAAGTATTCATTTGCGACGATGATTTCGAGAAACTCCATAGATAAAATATAGCCAACTTTTCTGAAAGTCTGAACAAGTTCCCTGTTGTTTTGCCTTAGGGGCTGTTGGAGAATGAGTATATTGGGACTTCATTTGCAGTTGGGCAAGTAAGGTCCTTGTCAGGTTACCAGGCCCTTCAAAACTCATACGATATATCAGCCGACAGGAACGCAAAGTGGAGAAATTTACTCATACTTTGTCTTATGGCCGTGGGTTATCGGGTTCTTGTTTTTATTTTGCTACAGTTTCGTATCAGAAAGACATCTCTGCGTTGCTTGTTCAAGTGTAATCAAAACACAAACAATCCAAGATAAAAACTATGTAAACATCACAGAAGTTTATGATATTTACTTCTCTTTTTGTTCTGTATTTTTGGCTTAATGAATTTGGACTGTGGCGTACAAGAGTACCACAACAATGTGAAAAGTTATTTATTTATTTTAAATGGCAAAAAGTATATGTTCATATTCTAATTTTGTTGTTACTAGTCACATTGTGATGAAACTATGTGAATTTATAATAGGGTAAATTATGTTAAATATCCCAATTTTTGAAGTGTTTTGCACTTTAGTATCTAATGTTAGTGAATGTGTGGCTGCGGTGTACGACCGTTCTGGTGTGTGCATTGATGGTATTCTTTTCACCATTCCGATAGAATATTCTTGAAATATTTGGGGGAATCTTAGGGAAGATTCTTCTGAAATAATGAAAAAAAAGACCATCAATACACAAATGATCAATTCTATAGCCATAGTTTCATAAAAATTGGGTATCAAAGTACAAAACACTTCAAAAGTTGGATTATTTAATGAAATATACTTTTTATAATATCAATGAATATATATGAATAAAACTATTACTGCCATAAAAATAAAAAAAAAAACCAAGACTATTACTAGATTTCAAATTTTCAAAATATACACTGTTGGTAAGACATAATGGATAATTGCATTTTTTACATGTGTTATTAATGTCTGAAATAGAAATACAAATTATCAAGTTCATAATGTTTATGGAAAAGAATAATTTTTATTAGTCACACATGCTTATACTGTAAGATCTTATGAGCTTAACTAACAAAGATGATATGGCAAATGGCAAATGGCAAATGGCAATCATTTGGTTCTGATTATTAACTTGGAGAAAATTATTAAACACACAATAAACCTTTACATCCAAATTTTTTAAATATAATATACACTTATCCAACCATTGACTTTTATATTAACATCATTAAACAACGGGATAATTATATCTACCATCTCTTTAAAATATTGAAATTATAATTGGTCTTTCAAAATTTTTTAATATTATAAAGAGTTACCTCAATAAAATTCATGATTACAAATACCCCCCATTCAGCTGATTCCCGATCATAATATGATGATGTCAGCAAATTTTATTTTGAAAATCCAAATCTACCATTGCCTTAATTTTTATACATTTTTCTTCCATATTAATTTATTTTCACATGTAAATGCAATATAAATATATAAATAAATATGTATACATACACATACATAATATATATATATATACATACATACACAAATATTTCACACACACACATATATATATATACACACACACAAACCGCCGCCCGCCGCCATAGCCGACTAAACCCACAGCCCACCGCCGTTCGGGGAGAGTGAGAGAGAGATCAAGAGAGAGGGAGAGGCAGATCAAGAGAGAGGGAGGGAAATTGATGGAGGGAGTTAGAGATCTAGGGGGAGGGAGGGATGGAGAGAGAGAAGAGGGAGTGAGAGATCTAGGTGGAGGGAGGGACGGAGAGAGAGAAGATCGATTGAAAGAGGGAGAGAGAGAAGAAACGAGGGCAGTGGCGTGTTGGTGGTGGAGAAAGAAGGCAGGCGACGGCGGAAGAAGGAGAGGGCAGCATCAGGGGGAGGGAGGGCAGTGGTGGTTAAGGAGGGGCTAGGGGGCTAGGGTTTTGCGAAGAGAGGAAGATGAACAAAAAAAATTAAAAAATAATATAAAAATTAATTTTTTAATGATTAAGATAAAAATTAAAAATTCATTTACATATATATAGTGTTTTTTATTTTTTCAGTTTATTTTTCTTGTTTATTTATATATGTCGTATTTTTTATTTTAACAAGATTTATTTTTTTAGTTTATTTGTTTTAATATTAAGAAATAAAGGGTAAAATTGAAAGTTTTGAAAAAGTTGACCTGATAACCGGCAATTAGGAGAGTATTTGTAATTATTAATTTTATTAAGGTAATTCTTTGTAATATTAAAATTTTTTGGAGGATCAGTTGTAGTTTCGATACTTTAGAGGGATAATAGATGTAATTATCCCTTCAACTAATGATTTTTGTTTCCTCAAAATTACAATTTTAACTAAATAACATATTATAAAATTGATAATAGCTCAAAATTTTGGTTAGTCAAAAAACAATTTGATTTTCAAAGTTCAAACATTCATCTGATTAAAAATTAAGAAATTCCATCAAAAATACTAAACATACTGATTTCTTAATGTGAAAAATTCAAAGGTGATTAATCTATTCCAGAATTTGCAAAATTCGGTCGGAGTTAACGGTTGAATTTTTTTTCAGCGAAAACTTGACGGAAAACGGGCAAAAGCACTCAAAATTAAAACTTCTAGGGGCCAGAACCCACTTTTGTTTTTCTGGGGGTTTATTTGAAAATTGAAACATTATGGGGGTCGAAGTATCAGTTTCAATTTCTTGCTTCACACACAGTACTACTCAGATTATAACGGTCGCATCTCCCCGCGCCAAACCCCAACCGAATCCTACCCCACCCCCACCCCACCCCTCCGCCCCGAAACTATTGCAGCACGGCGGGCGGAACCCATGGCCGGTGATTGAAGAAATTTCAAGCTTGAAAAGGGGGGAATCGGGAACTCTTAAGCTCCATGGCTGTGCCGCTGTTGCAGCGGCTCAACGGCGAGAGAGCGGTGGTGTTGCTATATATTATTCGAATCCTCTTCTCCACCTCACTCCCTCTCATCCCTGAAGCCTTTTCCCTTTCTCTCCTATCGCTTTTTGCGTTGTGTGTCGAGATCTCCGCCGATGATGCCTCCAATCCCCTCGGACGCTCTTTCAGGACTAGGTTAATTTAGTTCATTCGATTTCTTTTGGGGCATTTTTGAGTTCAATTGAGGTTTGAGGATTGTTTTGTGGTTTACTTTGTCAAGAGTACGCCTTCTTAAATTTTTTTGACCGTTGTCCTGAATAGTTCATTGGCGTTTTATTTTGACCTGCTGGGTTCTTTTAACATTTTTCTATTCAACCTCCATTTTCTCTTAAATCTCCTTTAACTTTATTGGCATTGTTAAAATCAAATTATGAATTGCATTAAGTGATAGTTGAGATCACCTTGGTCCAATGTCTAGGAAAGGTTTGCTTGGAGGGTTGTATACAGGAGGCAAGATTGTTTCTAGAGTCCCAAATGTTCCTCACTTGGAAGCAAAGGGTTATAAGAAGGCGACTATAGCCCTCTGGAACTCTATAAATGGAAGAAGCAACAAGCATTTCAATCTATGTGTGCCTTAACAAACCAAAGGTGCAGATTTAACAAACCAAAGGTGCAGACTGTGCCTTATAATCAATATCTTTAAGTGCTTTGCATTACATGCATCTTTTTCTTCTATTTTAACTTTTATGTTGCCCCATTCATTTTCTTTTTGAAAATTTGATTCCTCAAAATGGTTGGCAGTAGGCCTGGAGCTTCATCTGGGATTCTGCTAGGTGCTGCCACAGTGCCCAGCCTCATGGTTTCAAGGTTGATACAGATTTTGAGAGCATTTTTGTTACAAGAAGTTGAAATTGAAGGTATTCTTGTACTTGTCAAACTTTACCTTTTGAATTTTAGACTTCAATTCTATATCTTGAATTATATTCCGAGGCATGTTCTCATGGTGATGCAGGGTGCTCAATTGTAATGGACATTAAGTAATCAAGAGAAATTGTAGCAGGCATGTTATTTTGATTTGATTTTACTCTTCAAATCGCGCCCTAAAAAAATTATTTAGCGGGGTTGGGATTGAATATGAGCTTGTGACACTTTTCTTTCTGGCATTTCTTTTCACTAGAGTTTGAGATTCATTTTTTCGGTTTGTATGGAAATAAATTTTATCTCAGAGACAGGACTATCCATTTTAAAAGTTTCGTACTTTTCTTTTGGATGTAGTGTATGATTCAAATTAAAATATATTCAGCATGTTTCTTTTTTGAAAGAGGATTATCTATTTTGCGTTTCGATCTGTCACTTGAGAAAGTGAAACTTAGGTTGGCTTTTTCCGGACACCCCTTGTAGATGTATCTTTCAGATGGCAGACCAATGTAGTCGATGCTTGATTAATCATTGAGAAATAATATCCCAGTTTCTGTGCAAGTTATTCACGTTGGGGATAATAAGTACATCAACATATTTATCCTGTCCGCTAGCTATTCAGCATTCGATTTTATATATTATTTTTAATCGTGTCGCTACTGTCCGTTTGTTATGTGTTGCTAGATGAGTAATGCTATATGAATCATACAAAAAGAGCACATTAAAAAATCTTCAAAAGATTGTCCTGTGTGATTGCTTTTATTGCTACATTTATCTTTCTTTCTACTTTAAGTTTTCCTTAATTAGTATATTTCTACACATAATTAAGCTTTGCAGATCTCCTTGACTGTGAGGAACAATCCTCGTAATGGGTTTGGTGGCATCAAACCCATATTTAAATCTTTGTAAATGTTTGAATATATATGGCTTTTATCTTATTCAATCTGGAAGCATTAATCAATACATTTTATTAACTCAATACTTTTATGTTAAAATGAATCAGGGAAAATAGAGTGCACAAGATTCATTTCCAGCACCCAGTTGAAAACTTTTGCATTTGATATATTTGCTGAGCAGGTTTCATTTTCTGCTTAGATGTGCCTGGCCCTCCTTTCTTTTATTCATGTAGTACATCTTATAATATATCAAATAACTCGCCTGCAGATCTACCCTTATATTCAGATTCTGATTACAGACTGGGACATAAAATGTTTCACACATTTCAACAACCTCTTCTGCCCAAGGAAAAATTCACTTTCATTAGCGTTAAAACCGCCATCTATGCCCAACAGTAGCATTCCAGTAGGTTGTCTTACCTTCACATGTTTGGCTATTACAAGGCTGTGGCATTATTTCATTTGATATTTACCAAAGCAGCTGACTCTTTACTGTTTTCCTTTCATATATCTTTAGCTTTTGTATCATCTACGCAGAGGCAGTTTCTCACTCATGTTGCTCATTGCCTATATTTATGCTAGGGCTGCAAACATTCGAGCCAGCTCGCAAGCCTTGCGCAGGTTCCATTCAAATCCAGCGAGTCGGACCCAGCGAACCCGCTTTGATATTTTGTAGGTATCTTAAAAAATATATATTTTAAAACGAATATCATTAGCCTTTCTAGAGAAGAGAAAAAGGACTCACCCATCAACTAACTAATTATTCACAGATAAATACATGAACGTATTTCGATTTTTGACAAATTAAATACTCCAAAGACGTATCCTAATTTTCTTTGTTTGAAGTTAAAAACTTATATTTTAATCTATACCAACAAAAACTTATATGTTATGAGGCCATACACATGTGACTTTTCTATAAATTACAAATACATGTCAAACCAATATATATAAAAACAAATAAAATATAATTATAAATTGTTAAGGAGTGCGTTCCGATCCCCTAACTCGTTCAGCATCCTAAGAAGTACTCGCCTCATTTGGCAGTTCTGAATGGGGTAAAAACAAAAATCTTTTGAAGCATCACACGCATAACCAACACAAACCGAATTGTGCACTTAAGAATGCTGGTATATGATAACATTTCAGTCGGTAAATAAAACAGCATTCATATTAGTTAACGTCTCGGGAAGACAATTAAGTTAATTGAACACCACCACAAATCCTGGAAGCTAAAAGTAAAGACATCCTTTTCCGCAAGAAATATAAGCAAAAGTAAGATCCAGGACTTGATGACATTTAACTATACAAATCATCCTCATCAGCTGCACCACCAGAGGCTGCAAATGGATCAGACCCAGTTGCCCCGGTAGCCGACTCAGCAAAACGAAATTCAGTTCCGAATCCGCGTGACTGCTGCAAGGTCTGAGCAAAGGCCTTGTACTTGCGTATGTCAGCGTCGCTCACACTTCTGCGAGCATATTTCATGGACTCCTCGAAATGTGCAGGCTTGATCTCAGAAACTTCATCCTCAACATCCTCATCCATGGAATCGGGGTTTTCACTTCTCCTCCTCTCCCTCTCTATGTCCTGGGATAAGTGAAACCAATGTTAGATCAAACTCATATGTGGAGAGGGTAAGTATGGTGCAATAAGCTAAAAGTAAACATGTATGAATAACTATTAGTGGCCATGTAGTTGTTATGTGCATGGATAGGATATCAACGTCCACAGTAGTAGTATTATGAAATAAGCAATGAAGACAGTGGACAAAGACATACTTTCTCAATGGTTTCTCTTATGGCGTATTTGCAAGCCCTCTGGCATATTTCTGTGATATCTGCACCACTAAATCCCTGAGTATATTTGGCAAGAGCTCGAAGATCAACATCTTTGGAAAGTGGTGATTTTCGGAGGCAAGCTTTGAAGATCTGATGGCGTGAGTCCTCATCCGGTAAAGGAATATAGATCAACTGATCAAGACGACCTGGACGCAGAAGTGCTGGATCAATAATGTCAGGTCTGTTAGTAGCTCCAATAATGAAAACGGTTTTTTTGGCATTCATGCCGTCCATCTCAGTCAGAAGTTGATTGAGAACTCGGTCAGCGGCACCGCCGGCATCACCAACACTGCTTCCTCTCTGCAACAATACCAATAATTGTTTCCTGTAAGGTGTCATTGTATTTGTAGGCTATACAATTGGCACAGCCATAGTGACTGTGGCATCTCTTTCTCGTGTTCTATTTCAATATGCTATGATCTACTTAATATACAGATGATGTTTTCACTTGGTACTTGAAAATTACAGATTAGACAAAACACATTTCAAATTCATCATAAAGAAAAATGTTATGTTTAATTAGTCTTATAACAGGGATTACCTGAGTAGCAATAGAGTCAAGCTCGTCAAAGAAGAGAACGCATGGAGCAGACTGCCTAGCCTTGTCAAATATTTCTCGTACATTAGCTTCACTCTCTCCAAACCACATGGTGAGCAACTCGGGTCCTTTAACACTAATAAAATTGGCTTGGCATTCATTTGCAATTGCCTTGGCTAGTAGAGTTTTGCCACATCCAGGAGGACCATAGAAAAGAACACCCTTTGAAGGTGACATACCAAATTTCTCGAACTTCTCTGGATGTTCCACAGGATATTGAACAGTCTACAACAAAACAAAAAGGTTATTAGTTATACACTTGGAACAAATATAGCACATCAAACATGCATATCCAATCACCCTCCACAGTATATTACCTCCTGAAGCTCCCTCTTGACATTTTCAAGTCCTCCAATATCTTCCCAGGTGACATTAGGCACTTCAACAACCTGTTCATCAATTACAAGAACGTAGCGAACATAAGTTCTCATGATAAGCTGAATGGGACATTGGGTGCCCATGGCTAATAGAGTATCAAAGGCAGAAGTTCACTTACCGTCTCTCGTAAAGCAGAAGGATTGCTTGTTCCTAGAGCAGTGTGGAAGTGCTCATTTGTAACAGCCATAGAGTTTAGAATCTCAGCATCAATGGTATCATCTTCCAAATCAATGACATCCATTTTCTCTCTGATGCATTGCAGAGCAGCTTCAGTGCAGAGAGCAGCAAGGTCAGCACCAACATAGCCGTGGGTGTCTTTTGCTATTCTTTCCAAGTCAACCTGCAATATCAAGATTGTTATTGATGAAATTCAAACACAAATTAGCATAGATTTGTAATAAGTTGTATAGGCCTTACATCATCAGCAAGTTTCATGTTCTTGGAATGAATACGAAGAACTTCAAGGCGTCCCACTTCATCGGGAACACCTATGTCTATTTCCCTGTCAAACCTGCCAAACCTTCTAAGAGCTGGGTCAATGCTGTTTGGACGATTAGTTGCCCCCATAACAATGACATGGGCACGTGACTTCAACCCATCCATGAGAGTCAACAACTGAGAAACAATCCTCCTTTCAACTTCACCATGTGTCTTCTCTCTCTTAGGTGCAATTGAATCAATTTCATCAATGAAGATAATTGATGGGGCATTCTTCTCAGCCTCCTCAAATGCCTTTCTTAGATTGCTCTCACTCTCTCCAGCCAATTTGGACATAATTTCTGGCCCGTTAATCAAGAAGAAGAAAGCACCAGTTTCATTAGCAACAGCTCTAGCAATCAATGTCTTTCCAGAACCTGGAGGTCCATAGAGTAAAATTCCTTTGGGTGGTTTCACACCAATAGATTTGAAAAGCTGAGGGTGCCTCAGAGGCAATTCAACCAGTTCACGGATCTGAGCCATCTGCTTCCTAACACCACCAACATCGTCGTAGCCAACCTCATCCAGCCTATCCTCATCTTCTCTCCTCACAGGCTCCCCTTCGCAGAAGATCTCAGTATCAGGGGCAACAACACAATACTCCCCCGGGTCAGCCTCAATGACTTTAAATTCCACACTTCTCATTCCCCCTCTCACAAGAAAATGGTCCCCTTTCCTCACTGGGCGATATGCTTCCAAAAAGTAAGCTGCAGAGGTAATATCAATGGTTGGTAAGACCTTAAATTAAGACAATGTTTAAGACTTATTTCATCAGAATTACCATGAAGCATGCAAAATCTAAAACAAGCTAATCACATTAAGGCCTTACGTTTCAGGTAAGCATCAAAAAGATCCCCAGTGAGACCTTCTATTGTATCATCAAGGGGCAATATGTGGACGCGCTTTCCATATTTTACATCTGGGCACTGATGCACAGACACAACATCCCCAAGACGAACCCTCAAATTTGACCTGACAACCTTGTTCATCATAATCTTTGGTTCTTCACAGGTCTCATCAGCAAGAGCAATGCAAACAGTATCCTTTCTTTTCTTTCCCTGGAGATCACCAAAGCAGGTTACTAAAAATTTAAGTGCACCAAAACTGAATATATGGTGGCCAAAATGCAAATATCAGAATAAATACACAGTATCCATCTCTTAGCATGGCGTGCTCCAAGAATCAGAAATCAACATAAAAGGTTAACACAATTTTGAAAGATCAAGAGCAAATCAGATGCCATAATTCAAGACAACTTGACTATCAAACCATGTTTCAACTAATATTATCATCTACAGTCAAGCCACAGTATAACCTAGCCTAAACATACCAAATTTCACATTAGACTAACTCAAAAACCTATTCTACATTCAAATTTCTGAGTGTGTATAATAATAAATTTACTAATTTTACTATAATCTTAGTCAGTTCAAACAAATATCTCACACCAGTAAGCGAATCCAGAAATAATTCTTCAAATAATCCAACCGTCACATATTCTCACCACAATAATTACTTTAAAAAAGACAGAGATAAAAAAAGCCCTAGCCCTCTCCCAACTTACAAACTCAAAAATACAGAGTAACCGACAATTGAAAAGCGAAGCCCTAAAAGGACATATTACCTTAATCAAAATAGTGTCTCCGCGGAAAAGCTGAAGCTTCTCCATGGTGGCGGGGTGGAGGCAGACGACGGAGTTGTCGTCGTTGACCGCCTCATCAACAATCAGGCGATTCGGGGCCTTTTTCCTCTCCAAGATCGCCGTCGAGAAGTCCTTCTTCCCACCTTTTCTGCTCAAAACAGCAAAAATTCATCAAACTTCCACAGATCAATTCATCCAAATCCACGCACAAAACATGAATTCGCGATTCAGCGAGGAAAAAAAAAGTTGGATTCAGTTAGGTTAAACTTACGCATCAGACGACTCCGCTTGGTGACCCATGTTGCAGGCGATCTGAGAATCGAAGAACAGAGGGTACGACTCGTGTTTCTTGGATTAGGAGAATTGAGGTAGAAAAAGGTGAGAGACGGAGGAAATTGGAAAAGGTATAGATATAGAGGGTTTCTGTATGTATATGTGACAGTAACGCGTATGTATCGATTTTACCACCCTACAACCATCAAAGGAATAAATAGACCCGCAAGCGTCGTAGTATTCCGATATGCGTTCGGAGTCTTTGGACTTGGGAGACTTTGCAATTCAAAAAGTCGACTTTTTTTATCTTTTAATTTGGGTTCAATTTGATAGTTTACCAAATTTGGCTACTCAAATGTTGCAATTGGTGGAATATATTGATAAGTTTGATGAATGATACATGACACAGAGAATTTGCTCTCTCTTTCTCTCTCCCAGAGTAGGATTATTTCTGTTTGATCGAGACAAAAGAATTAAAAGTGGAATCTTCCATAGATAGAATCGGACATCGAACTAATGCACTTTGGTTTGGGTTTACTGGCTTTAGGTCGGCCAGTTCAGTTTTTGGATTTTTTGCACACCCTTAAATCACCGTATCGTAAACACCACTAAACACACTTTGTCAGGTGCAGCATGTAGCATAAAAAACACACTTCGTATAAACAAATGAACAGTGTGGATCTAACCACATTAGCAGTAGGGTCTGCATTGTGCCGATGTCGTATGGATCCAAACCATGCTCGGTATTCTTTTAACCCGATTCGTATAGGAATCCTATGAAAATTGTTCATTTACGACGATGATTACGAAAAATTCCATAGATAAAATATAGCCAACTTTTCTGAAAGTCTGAACAAGTTTCCCGTTGTTTTGCTTTGGGGGCTGTTGGAGAATGAGTATATTGGGACTTCATTTGCAGTTGGGCAAGTAAGGTCCTTATTAAGTTACCAGGCCCTTCAAAACTTATACGATATATCAGCCGATAGGAATGCAAAGTGGAGAAATTTACTCATACTTTGTCTTATGGCCTTGGGTTCTTGTTTTTATTTTGCTACAGTTTTGCATTAGAAAGACATCTCTGCGTTGTTTGTTCAAGTGTAATCAACACACAAACAATCCAAAATAAAAACCACGTAACTATCACAGACTTTTATGATATTTACTTCTTTTTGTTCTGTATTTTTGGCTTAACGGATTTAGATTGTGGCGTACAAGAGTACCACAACAATGTGCAAAAGTTATTTATTCTTTTTTAATGGTAAAAAAGTATATGTTCATGTTCTAATTTTGTTGTTTCTATTCACATTGTGATGAAACTATATGAATTTATAATAAGAGAAATTACGTTAACCATCCCAAAATTTGAAGCGTTTTGCATTTTAGTATCTAATATTTGTGAAGGTGAGGCCGCGGTATTTAACCTTTCTCGTTTGTGCATTGATAGTATTCTTTTCTCTATTCCGATAGAATTTTCTTAAAATATTTGGAGGAATCTTAGGGAAGATTCTTCCGAAATAATGAACAAAAAAACCATCAATACACAAATGATCAATTCTACGACCACATCTTCACAAAAATTGGATATCAAAGTACAAAATACTTCAAAAGTTGAGGTATTTAACATAGTATACTCTTTATAATATCTATGAATATATATATATATATATATATATATATATATATATGTGAATAACACTATTTCTGCCATCAAAAAACAAACAAACAAAAAAAACTCTAATACTATTACTAGATTTCAAAATTTCAAAATATATATTGTTGGTAAGACATATTGGATAAATGCATTTTTTACAAGTGTTATTAAATGTTTGAAATAGAAATACAAATTATCAAGTTCATAATGTTTATAGAAAAGAATAATTTTTATTATTTGCACAAGTGTATACTGTAAGATTTTATGAGCTTTACTAACAAAGATGATATCGGCAAATGGCAATTATTTGGTTCTGATTATTAACTCGGAGAAAATTATTAAGGACACAATAAACATTTACATCCAAATTTTTTAAATATAACACATCCAACCATTAACTTTTATATTAACATCATTAAACGTATACTTTTTGTTTCCACAAAATTATAATTTTAACTAAATAGCATATTATAAAATTGATAATAGCTCAAAATTTTGGTTAGTCAAAAAACAATTTGATTTTCAAAGTTCAAACATTCATCTGATTAAAAATTAAGAAATTCCATCAAAAATACTAAACATACTGATTTCTTAATGTGAAAAATTCAAAGGTGATTAATTTATTCCAAAATTTGCAAAATTCGGTCAGAGTTAACGGTTGAAATTTTTTTCAGCGAAAACTTGACCGAAAATGGGCAAAAGCACACAAAATTAAAGCTTCTAGGGGCCAGAACCCACTTTTGTTTTTCTGGGGGTTTATTTGAAAATTGAAACATTATGGGGGTCGAAGTATCAGTTTCAATTTCTTGCCTCAAACACAGTACTACTCAGATTATAACGGTCGCATCTCCCCGCGCCAAACCCCAACCAAATCCTACCCCACCCCCACCCCACCCACCACCCCTCCGCCCCGAAACTATGCAGCACGGCGGGCGGAACCCATGACCGGTGATTGAAGAAATTTCAAGCTTGAAAAGGGGGGAATCGGAAATTCTTAAGCGCCAAGGCTGTGCCGCTGTTGCAGCGGCTCAACGGCGAGAGAGCGGTGGTGTTGCTATATATTTTTCGAATCCTCTTCTCCACCTCACTCTCTCTCCTCCCTGAAGCCTTTTCCCTCTCTCTCCTATCGCTTTTTGCGTTGTGTGTCGAGAATCGAGATCTCCGCCGATGATGCCTCCAATCCCCTCGGACGCTCTTTCAGGACTAGGTTAATTTAGTTCATTCGATTTCTTTTGGGGCATTTTTGAGTTCAATTGAGGTTTGAGGATTGTTTTGTGGTTTACTTTGTCAAGAGTACGCCTTCTTAAATTTTTTTTGACCGTTGTCCTGAATAGTTCATTGGCGTTTTATTTTGACCTGCTGGGTTCTTTTAACATTTTTCTATTCAACCTCCATTTTCTCTTAAATGTCCTTTAACTTTATTGGTATTGTTAAAATCAAATTATGAATTGCATAAGTGATAGTTGAGATCACCTTGGTCCAATCTCTAGGAAAGGTTTGCTTGGAGGGTTGTATACAGGAGGCAAGATTGTTTCTAGAGTCCCAAATGTTCCTCATTTGGAATCAAAGGGTTATAAGAAGGCGACTATAGCCCTCTGGAACTCTATAAATGGAACAAGCAACAAGCACCTCAATCTATGTGTGCCTTAACAAACCAAAGGTGCAGACTGAGCCGGTAGAGTAGATACTGATGGGCTGAATCACATTTGACCACTAAACTATCTCCGGCAATATACGATTATTGGATACAAATTGACCTTTTGTTGAATATGAGGATTGCAATGAGCATTTCTTATAGTTACTTTGTAGTGTAGAACAGGTTACATCATCTGCTTTTCTCTTTGCTTGAACTATAGTGTTTGGTTGGTGGTACTGGTGCATGTGTGTGTGCTTTCCTTTAACTGTTTCCAAAGGAAGTTCCTTGTTAGCATTGTTATAATCAATATCTTTAAGTGCTTTGCATTACATGCATCTTTTTCTTCTATTTTAACTTTTATGTTGCCCCCATTCATTTTCTTTTTGAAAATTTGATTCCTCAAAATGGTTGGTGGTAGGCCTGAAGCTTCATCTGGGATTCTGCTAGGTGCTGCGACAGTGCCCAGCCTCATGGTTTCAAGGTTGATACAGATTTTGAGAGCATTTTTGTTACAAGAAGTTGAAATTGAAGGTATTCTTGTACTCGTCAAACTTTACCTTTTGAATTTTAGACTTCAATTCTATATCTTGAATTATATTCCGAGACATGTTCTCATGGTGATGCAGGGTGCTCAATTGTAATGGACATTAAGTAATCAAGAGAAATTGTAGCAGGCATGTTGTTTTGATTTGATTTTACTCTTCAAATCGTGCCCTAAAAAAATTATTTTATCCTGTCCGCTAGCTATTCAGCATTCGATTTTATATATTATTTTTAATCTTGTAGCTACTGTCCGTTTGTTTTATGTTGCTAGATGAGTAATGCTATATGAATCATACAAATAGAGCACATTAAAAAGTCTTCAAAAGATAGTCCTGTGTGATTGCTTTTATTGCTAAATTTATCTTTCTTTCTACTTTAAGTTTCTCTTAATTAGTATATTTCTACACATAATTAAGCTTTGCAGATCTCCTTGACTGTGAGGAACAATCCTCATAATGGGTTTGGTGGCATCAAACCCATATTTAAATCTTTGTAAATGTTTGAATATATGGCATTTATCTTATTCAATCCGGAAGCATTAATCCGTACATTTTATTAACTCATACTTTTATGTTAAAATGAATCAGGGAAAATAGAGTGCACAAGATTCATTTCCAGCACCCAGTTGAAAGCTTTTGCATTTGATATTTTTGCTGAGCAGGTTTCATCTTCTGCTTGGATGTGCCTGGCCCTCCTTTCTTTTATTTATGTAGTACATCTTATAATATATCAAATAACTCGCCTGCGGATCTACCCTTATATTCAGATTCTGATTACAGACTGGGACATAAAATGTTCCACACATTTAAACAACCTTTTCTGCCCGTGGAAAAATTTTCACTTTCATTAGCAAAACAGCTATCTATGCCCAACAGTAGCATTCCAGTTGGTTGTTTTACCTTCACATGTTTGGCTATTATAAGGCTGTGGCATTATTTCATTTGATATTACCAAAGCAGCTGTCTCTTTGCTGTTTCCTTTCATGTATCTTTAGCTTTTGTATCATCTATGTGGAGGCAGTTTCTCACTCATGTTGCTCATTGCCTCTATTTATGCTAGGGCTGCAAACATTCGAGCCGAGCAAGAGCTTGCTTAACTCGAGCTCGAGTTCTTTTGAACCCAATCGAGCTCTAGTTTGACCTTGAGCCGATCTTGGGCTTTTTGTTGCTAGGCACAAGGTTCATGCACTGGATCGCAAGCTAGGACATAATTTTAATATTTTTCGTTTTATTAATATGTAATATTACTAATTTATACATTATATTACTAATATATATTAAATTAGTAATATATATGTATATTACTGACGTGGCATATTTTCCGAATGGGAATCCGACTCCCTTTCTCGAAGCAAGAATCCGTTTACTCCCCGATCAAGCCCCTCGAATCCTCCCGATCGTACTGTCCGACTCCGAACGACTCCGCTAACTCCTCGCCCTGTCGACCCTCAGATCGTAATTCCCCTCGGCTCTTCTGGTCGATACACCTATCGACTCGGACCATGCCGGATCCAACGGATCCCTACTGGCATTAAATGCTCCGTCAGACGAGGTATGGGGGAGCTATTTAACCCCATACCTCATTAATGGGGCGCCAACTATTGCCTATGGACCCTACCGCTGGGTCTACGGGCCGCCCACATCGGTTCTCAACGACCTACTTGGCCTGTTGGACCCACAGGAGCGTGGTCTACTTGGACATGGTATAAATACCCCCACATTTTATAGTAAGACATATGCATTAATTACACATAACACTCTTACTCTGCTCAAATCACCCTAAACCGATCAACTGACTTAAGCATTGGAGGGTCTTAGCCGAGACTCATCTCGGCTAGCTCACGTGCTATTCCCTTGTTGCAGGACCAACTTTCCGTTCAAATATCAACACTTATACACTCGACCAGAGGAATCGACCGGTGTTGACCAGCTCGGAAATCGACCCGCATCATTTGGCGCCGTTTGTGGGAAAACAGAACTGCAATTAAGGAAGGAAAAAATGGTAACTACCAAAAGAAATCCGTTCAGAGTACGGAGCACCGCTGCGGCGAGTGAGGACCAACATTCGGTCCATGACCTGCCCCCGCCGCTGCCACCAATGACGAACCTCCCTCCGGCACAAACGGATTTGGCGGGATCATCTTGGGCGCAAGTGAACGCCCCATTGGCACTAGCTCACACCGACTGCAGAAGTCGGGCCTGCAATCCTCCTGTGGAAACGGGCATGCTCGCGCCCAATACGGAGGAAATGATCACCATTCCCCTCGAAAGGTCGAGGAATTTTATGGGGCAATGCAACCTGCAAGCCTTTGAGAGGCTCAAAGAAAGCGTTGTCCGCGCACCTGTCGGACCAAATCGGGTGGCGACCCCGGACGATCGAATGGTTCAGTCCCACCAGACTTCCGGTCGAGAGGCGAGTTTTCGACCATCCTGGTTGGATGAGGAAGAGGCTGAATCAAGCCGCCATGATAGGGTTCCCCATCGCCAGTACCTGGATCTGGGGCGCCCCCATCGGGCCCCCGTTTTGGGGAATTCAAGGGCCGACCCGGCCCTCGGGGAACTCGAACAGATGAGAAATCAGCTTTAACATCTTACCTAGAAGATCGCTGATCTCGAGCACCCAGACGACAGAATTGAACCCTGTGACGGGCAGGGATCCTCCTTCGATCGATATCACGGTCGAAGGCATAGGGCTTTCGCCCGTCATATCCGAGAAGAAAAGATTGGTCTCCACGACCAGGTCCCAGTCAATCTCCCCTATTACGACGGGAGTTCCGACCAGGACGACCATCTGCTGCAGTTTGAAAACGCCTTCGACGTCTACCGTCTTTCAAATGGAATGATGGCTAAGTTTTTCGCCACCAACCTCTTCAGTGTGGCGCGACAATGGTTCGCCCGGCTCGAGCCGGAGTCGATCCGCTCATTCGAAGAGTTGGCTGATCGGTTCTTGCACCACTTTGCGGCCAAAAAAGACACCAAACTCCCTCACACCCACCTCCACGGAATTCGCCAGCAAGAAGGCGAGTCCCTCCGCGATTTCATGACCCGCTTCAACAACGAAGTTTTACGGGTCGACGATCCCCGGATCGATTTTGTCAACTTCGCTCTGTATATTGCCCTCCGTCACGAAGACTGCACCAAAGCCATTGTCCTTAAACCCCCTCGGTCGATGAGGGAGCTCCAGACCCTTACTTCCAGCTTCATGATCTCCGAGGAGATGCACCACATAAAGCACGGGGATAAGGAGAAGAAGGAGCCCAAGGAAAAGAAGGATAAGGGAGGCCACAAGAAAGATAAGGAGCATCGGGAAAAGAGGGAATCCTCGATCAAAAGATATTCCAACTTGACGCCCCTAAACTCTTGTCGCGGTCACATCTTTTCAGTCACAGACCGAAAGCTATTCAAAACACCGAACAAGATCTTCGAGGGGAAGGGGGCGAGGAAGTCGGGCAAATACTGTGCCTTCCACAAACAATACGGGCATGTTACGGATGACTGTTATGCCCTGCAGAGTGAAATCGAACGCCTTATTCGGAAGGGCCTACTCAAGGAGTTCGTTGCCACTCACATGGAAGCCTCGGCCCAATGGGAACGATCGCGATCTCCATGCTCCCCCTAGACAAGCCACAAGACGTCGCCCTCCCGAAGAAGCGGCAAGGAGCCAGTTGATCACAACCTACCGACCCGGGGGTTCATCAATACGATCGCCGGGGGACCGAATGGTGGAGACTCCCGATCAAGCCAGAAGCGCACATCGCGAAAGCTGGAACAAGGAAGAACGGGATCCCTGATCGCTAGTCGAGTTCACCAGGTCAACAGCATCGAGTCCAACACTATTGTATTTAGTGATAGAGATATTGATGTAAATCGCCCATCGGGAGAGGGTGAGTCACCCGACGTCCTGATGGTGATCACCACTGACGTGTCAAACTTTGCTGTGGCACGCACCTTAGTTGATAATGGAAGTTCGGCTAATGTTCTCTTTTACTTCACCTTCCAAAAAATGAACCTGGGAAGTATAAAGATGCAGCCGGTCCATACCCCTCTTGTCGGGTTCGGGGGATCGAAAATTATCCCGATCGGAGTCGTGCAGATGCCGACCTCGTTGGGGGAAGCACCACAAAGGTGAACCCTGCTCATAGACTACCTCATCGTTGACGTCCCATTCGCGTACAACTTGATTTTGGGAAGGCTTGCCCTCAATCAACTTCGAGCGGTAGTTTCAACCTACCATCTCAAAATCAAGTTCCCCACCCCGGCCGGGGTAGGGGAGGTTAAATGCAATGTGCGGGACGCTTGGATATGTTACACTGTGTCGCTGGAAAAGGAAAAGCAAGTCCCGCAACCTTCCCCATCGGTTGTTCCGTTGATTAATATCGACCTCGATCCACCCGAAGGGTCTTCCTCTTGAAAACGAAAAAACGAGGAGTCCCGGATCGAGCCAATCAGAGAGCCTAAAACCATTGAGCTAATCCCCGGGAATCCCGACAAGGTAACCCGGATCGGCTCACACTTGGGGGAGGGAAGAGAGATGATGCTGATCAAGTTTCTGAGGGAAAATGCCGACGTGTTCGCTTGGAGTCCTTCAGATTTCCCCGGTATCGACCCCGAGGTGATCGTCCATCGCCTCAATGTAGATTCGACCGCGAAGCCAGTCCAGCAGAAGAAAAGAACTTTTGGGGAAGAAAGGAACAGGATAATAGCGGAAGAAGTCGACAAGCTCCTTAAGGCAGGGTACATCGTCGAAATTCAATACCCGGATTGGCTGTGCAATGTCGTCGTGGTCCCCAAGTCGCTCAGAAAGTGGCGCATGTGCAACAACTTCACAGATCTGAACAAAGCCTGCCTAAAAGACCCATATCCACTCCCCCATATCGACCTGCTCATCGACTCGACTGCGGGTGCGAAATGTTAAGTATGATGGATGCCTTCCAGGGATACTACCAAATTTACATGGCGCTCGAGGACCGGTCGAAAACATCCTTTGTGGTCGAGAAGGGTGTCTATTGCTTCATGGTTTTGCCGTTTGACCTCAAGAACGTTGGCGCGACCTACCAGAGGCTTGTGAACAAAATCAAGGGGCTGATCGGTTCAAGCATGGAGGTATATGTTGACGACATGATTGTCAAAAGTGATAGAGAGGTCGACCATCTCGACCTCTTGAGAAACATGTTCGCCATACTCTGACAGTTTGTCGGGGTCCCGGGAGGGAAATTCCTGGGATACATGGTCAGTCAGCAGGGGATCGAAGCGAACCCCGCCAAGATCGAGGCAATTCACGAAATTGCAACGCCCCAGACCATCCGAGATGTGCAGCGACTTTGCAGACGCATCATTGCGTTAAATCGGTTCATCTCCAGATCGGCCGATCGGAACCTGCCCTTCTTTAAAACTCTTCGAGCTGCAGTCTGCCGACCCATCGGAAAGGGGGCTCTCCGGTCAATGCAACGCCGGTTGGTGAGAAGAAGAGGAAGCGGGACTTCAAATGGCCTGAGGAATGCGAGAGAGCCTTGGTCGATTTAAAAGCATAATTGTCGTCCCCACCATTGCTCACCAAGCCGGTCGACGGTGCTCCCCTGTACCTCTACATGGTTGTGTCTGACAAGGCCATAAGCTCGGTAATTGTGACCATAATGGAGAGAGTCCATCGACCGGTGTACTATGTGAGCAAAATCCTCCAAGGCTTAGAAAAGAATTACTTGGAAATCGAAAAGTTTTCACTCGCTTTAGTAATCATTGCTTGAAAGTTGCGCCACTATTTCCAGTCGTATTCTATCGTGGTTCTAACCAACCAACCGCTGAAGCAAGTGCTGTCCAAACCCGACGTCTCGGGGAGACTTGACCAAGTGGGCGGTCGAACTAGGGGAGTTCGACATCTCTTTCCAACCATGAAAGGCAATCCAGACACAAACTGTTATTGTGACTTGAATTTAATGATGGCCTCGATTTATGCAAAGAAGCAAATTTCAAACTGAAGTCTTCTTGATTTGGATAATGTTTATCCATTAGGATTGGATGATGTTTATCCATTAACATTGGATAATGTTTATCCATTAGAAATGGATAATGCTTATCCGTTAGAAATGGATGATGCTTATCCATTAATATTGGATGATGCTTATCCATTAGAAATGGATGATGCTTATCCATTAGGAATGGATAATGCTTATCTCATCTCTTGTTTTTGCCTATAAATAGATGGCCTTGGCCATTCATTTAAAAACATGAAAAAAGAGAGAAAAGAGAAGAAGTTAGAGAGCTTCAAGACAAGTAAGGTTATTTGAGAGGCTTGAAAAATAGAGAGTCGGGAAACACTTGAGAGATAAATTCTTTGTGAGAGAATTGTGAGTTTGTTCTCTTGGGGTTTCGGGTTTAATTAGAGAATTGTTTCTCTAATTGTTGTAACTCTCTGTAAATTTCTTATAGTGGAATCGCTCCTTGCCCGTGGACGTAGGCTTGTTATTAGCCGAACCACGTAAATATTGTGTCGCTTTAATTTCCGTTCGTTTTATTATCAAATTATTGTCGCCTTTTAAAATAAATGTACTACTAGATCCGGGTGTTATCCTAACAAACTGGTATCAGAGCCCTGGTTGTTAGTACCTTTATTTTGATATTTTCTATCTAGTGAGGATGTCGACGACAAAATTTGATGTCGAGAAGTTTGATCGAAAGATCAACTTCACTTTATGGCAAGTGAGGATGCGTGCTGTCCTCGTACAGAACGGAGTTCAGAAGGCTTTGACCGGTGTAAAACCAGAGGCCATGTTAGATCACAAATGGGAGGAGATGGATGAGAAAGCCCGCTCGGCTGTTCAGTTGTCTTTGTCAAATGAAGTTTTGCGCGAGGTGATCGCCGAAAAGACAACGAAAGATCTTTGGGATAAGTTGGAGTCTCTCTACCTGAAAAAGACTCTCACGAATAAGTTGTACAAGAAACAGTGCCTATATTCACTGCGAATGAGTGAAGGTACATCTTTGAGTTCTCATATTGATGAGTTTGAATCTATTATTATGGATTTGCAAAATCTAGATGTCATTATTGATGATGAGGATAAAGCCTTGTTACTACTTTGTTCATTACCTCCTTCGTATAGACATTTTAGAGAAACCATGTTGTATGGAAAAGATACTATTTCTCTAAAAGATGTTAAATCTGCTTTGGAGACCAAAGAAAAGATTGATCATGATATCACTGGTCAAACTAGTGATAGTCAGGCACAGGGTCTATATGCAAGAGGGAGGTCCAAACAAAGAGGAGTCAATAAAAGCAGGCCAAAATCTAGATCAAAATCTAGAAGTAAAGGTGTTGTGTGTTGGCACTGTAAAGAACCAGGGCACGTTCGCAAAAATTGCGATAAGTTACAAAAGAAGAGAAACGCTCCACAGGAAAAGAATGAAGATTCTGGCAACGCGAGTATTGCTGAAGAAGGAGGTGGTGTTGATGTGCTTCTTGTGGCAGAGAAGCAGGACAAATTCAACAATGAATGGATTATGGATACGGGTTGTTCTTATCATATGTGTCCCAATCGGGACTGGTTTTCTACATATGAGTCTATTGACGGAGGAGTAGTTTTGATGGGGAATAATGCTCCATGCAAAACTATTGGTATTGGAACGATCCAGATCCGAATGCACGATGGGATTGTCAGAACATTGACCGATGTCAGACATGTTCCAGATCTCAAGAAAAATCTCATCTCATTAGGCACCCTGGATGCCAATGGGTGCAAGTTTTCAGCTGAAGGTGGAGTATTAAAAGTAAGCAAAGGCGCATTGGTTGTCATGAAAGCTAGAAAAGCAGGTAGCTTGTACGTGTTACAAGGCGCTACTGTTATAGGCTCTGCAGCAGTTTCATCATCTATGTCAGATGCTGATATTACAAAATTATGGCATATGAGGCTTGGGCATATGAGTGAAAAGGGTCTGACCTTGTTGAGTAAAAGAGGTCTTCTTTGTGGCCAGAGCACAGGAAAAATGGATTTATGTGAACATTGTGTGTTCGGAAAGCAGAAGCGGCTCAGCTTTGGCACTGGAATTCATAAAACTAAAGGTTCTTTGGATTATATTCACTCTGATCTTTGGGGACCATCACAAGTTCCATCAAAAGGAGGAGCTCGATATCTATTAACCTTTATTGATGATTTTTCAAGAAAGGTTTGGGTCTATTTTCTGAAGCACAAAAATGATGTGCTTGATACTTTCAAGAAGTGGAAGGCTTTGATCGAGAAGCAAACTGGAAGGCAAATCAAAAGACTCCGAACAGACAACGGTCTGGAGTTTTGTAGTGGATATTTTAACAGGTTTTGCGAAGCTGAAGGAATTGCCAGGCATCGCACTGTAGTTAACACTCCACAACAAAATGGCGTAGCAGAGCGCATGAATAGAACTCTTTTGGAAAGAGCTCGGTGTATGCTTTCCAATGCTGGCTTGTCTAAAGTGTTTTGGGCTGAAGCAGTCTCCACAGCTTGTTTTTTGGTGAACCGTTCACCGTCTACAGCAATCGAGTTTAAAACTCCTGAAGAGGTATGGTCCGGTAAACCTGCTGACTATTCAAATTTGAGAATATTTGGATGTCCTGCCTATATGCATGTTAATGAAGGAAAGTTAGAGCCTAGAGCTAAAAAGTGTATTTTTCTTGGTTATGCTTTTGGGGTGAAAGGATATCGTTTGTGGTGTCTTGATCCTAAGTCACCTAAATTTGTTATCAGTAGAGATGTTACTTTTGATGAGTCTGCTCTACTGATCCCGAAAAAAGAGTCCACAGTTTCTTCTGATACAGATAACTCAAAGAGTACATCGAAGCAGGTGGAGCTTGAAATTCCTAATCCACCCGCGACGTTTGAAAGTCCCGTTAACTCTGGATCTTCGATAGAAGAGGAGCCTGATACTATTGAAGAAACATCTCCCCAGGAGGAAAGATGTATTGCTAGAGACAGACCAAGAAGAGAAATACGACCACCACAGCGATATACTGATTATGTCGCGTATGCCTTGTCTGTTGGAGAAGAAATAGATTCTATCAACGAGCCAGCTACATATGTTGAAGCAGTTTCTTCAAAAGATTCCTCGAAATGGTTGATTTCTATGCAAGAGGAAATTGAGTCTCTTCACAAGAACGGTACTTGGGTACTTGTGAAACCGCCAGCCAAACAAAGGATTGTGGGGTGCAGATGGATCTTTAAAAGAAAGGAAGGAATTCCTGGAGTAGAAAAGGCAAGGTATAAGGCACGGTTAGTAGCCAAAGGTTACAGTCAGGTACCAGGTGTTGATTTTAATGATATTTTCTCACCTGTTGTGAAGCACAGTTCTATTCGTGTCTTGCTTGCTCTAGTTGCCATGCATGATTTGGAGTTAGAACAACTTGATGTTAAAACTGCATTTTTGCATGGTAAACTAGAAGAAGAAATTTATATGCAACAACCGGAGGGTTTTGTTGTGAAAGACAAAGAAGATCACGTTTGCTTGTTGAAAAAATCTTTGTATGGCCTGAAACAGTCTCCAAGGCAGTGGTACAAAAGATTTGATTCCTTTATGATTGGCAGCGGATATTCAAGGAGCAACTATGATAGTTGTGTTTATTTTCGAAGAACTCATGACGGCTCATTTATCTATTTGCTTCTTTATGTTGATGACATGTTGATTGCAACTAAAAATATGTCTGATATTGATAAGTTAAAGAAGCAGATGAGCGAAGTGTTTGAAATGAAGGATCTTGGTCCAGCAAAGAAGATCCTTGGCATGGAAATCAAACGTGATAGACAAGGTGGGAAGCTGTATTTAACTCAAAAGAGTTATATTGAAAAAGTTTTGGAGAGATTCGGTATGAAAAATGCCAAACCGGTATCTACTCCATTAGCTGCGCACTTTAGATTGTCGGCTGCTCTGTCACCAAAGTCTAATGATGAAAAGAGGTACATGACCCGAGTTCCCTACTCCAGTGCAGTTGGTAGCATGATGTATGCTATGGTTTGTACACGCCCAGATATTTCACATGCTGTTAGTGTGGTTAGTAGATATATGTCTTGTCCAGGAAAAGCACACTGGGATGCAGTGAAATGGATTTTGAGATACTTGCGCGGGACTTCTGAAGCTTGTCTGGAGTTTGGACGGAGTAATAGTAATTTGGTTGGTTATGTTGACTCTGATTATGCTGGTGATCTTGATAAAAGAAGATCATTGACCGGATACGTATTCACTCTTGGGGGAAGTGCAATAAGCTGGAAAGCTTCATTGCAACCTGTGATTGCATTATCTACTACAGAGGCTGAATACATTGCAGTGACTGAGGTGCTTAAAGAAGGAATTTGGCTACGAGGCTTGTTGGGAGAGCTTAGTTCTTGCTCTGACGAGAGCGTGATTTTCTGTGATAGTCAAAGTGCCATTCACTTGACTAAAGATCAAATATTTCACGAAAGAACTAAGCACATTGATGTAAAGTTTCACTTTGTTCGTGATGTTATTGGGCGGGGTGATATTTCAGTGAAAAAGATTTCTACTCATGAGAATCCCGCAGATATGCTGACTAAGCCTCTTCCAAAGGTCAAGTTCAAGCATTGCTTGAACTTGATTGGTATCACAGAGAGATGATTTAACTGGCTAAGTGGAGCGAGATCACTGTTTGAAATTTTGGTAAAATTCAAGTCAAGGTGGAGATTTGTTATTGTGACTTGAATTTAATGATGGCCTCGATTTATGCAAAGAAGCAAATTTCAAACTGAAGTCTTCTTGATTTGGATAATGTTTATCCATTAGGATTGGATGATGTTTATCCATTAACATTGGATAATGTTTATCCATTAGAAATGGATAATGCTTATCCGTTAGAAATGGATGATGCTTATCCATTAATATTGGATGATGCTTATCCATTAGAAATGGATGATGCTTATCCATTAGGAATGGATAATGCTTATCTCATCTCTTGTTTTTGCCTATAAATAGATGGCCTTGGCCATTCATTTAAAAACATGAAAAAAGAGAGAAAAGAGAAGAAGTTAGAGAGCTTCAAGACAAGTAAGGTTATTTGAGAGGCTTGAAAAATAGAGAGTCGGGAAACACTTGAGAGATAAATTCTTTGTGAGAGAATTGTGAGTTTGTTCTCTTGGGGTTTCGGGTTTAATTAGAGAATTGTTTCTCTAATTGTTGTAACTCTCTGTAAATTTCTTATAGTGGAATCGCTCCTTGCCCGTGGACGTAGGCTTGTTATTAGCCGAACCACGTAAATATTGTGTCGCTTTAATTTCCGTTCGTTTTATTATCAAATTATTGTCGCCTTTTAAAATAAATGTACTACTAGATCCGGGTGTTATCCTAACACAAACCCTGGCGGATTTCCTGCTCAAAAGGGTGGGGACACAGGCTGACCCCAAGGGGCCAGCCGAACCATGGATCATGCACACTGATGGCTCCTCGATCTCTCAGGGAGGGGGAGCCAGGGTGTATCTAAGAAGTCCAGATGACTTGGAGCTCGAGTTCGCCATAAAATTGGACTTCGGAGTCACCAACAACGAGGCAGAGTACGAGGAAATGATTGCGGGCATGAAGATTGCGGTTGACCATGGAATCGACCGCTTGCAAGTCCTGGTCGATTCTTAGCTGGTCACGAGCCAAGTTTCCGGGGTGCACAACGCTCGAGAAATGTCCATGGTGAAATACTTGGAAAGGGTGAAGGCGTTGAAAGACTTATTCACTTCCTTCACCCTGGACCAGGTGCCGAGGGAGGAAAACGAGCGAGCGGATGCCTTCTCAAAATTTGCGAGTTCCCAGAAGGGGACGATGAGCCGATCGATCACGTTCATGGCGACAGATAAATCAGAAATTGATTAGGATTCGGCCGAGCAGGTACTGCTTATTGAGTCGCGAGAGCCGTCATGGCAAGACAAGATCAGGGGCTACCTCCTAAATGGAACCCTACCCAGTGATGGCCTCGCCGCTCGAAAGCTCAGGTACCGTGCAGCTCGCTTTGCGCTCGACTGATCGGGTCAACTTTTCAAAAAGTCTCCCATAGGACCGCCCCTCCGCTGTCTCAACCAACAAGAAGCGAACGAGGTAATGAGCTCCATTCATGGGGGGAGTTGTGCGAACCATTCGGGCGGCAGATCGTTGGCTCATAAAATCACCAGGAGCGGTTTCTTTTGGCCAACCCTGGTTGACGATGCCAAACGGTTCGTCCAGAAATGCCCGAATTGTTAGTACCATTCTAACTTAATTCATCGACCCCTTATGGAGATGAAAAGTGTCAATGTGTCATGGCCATTCGATCAATGGGGAATAGACATTGTGGGACCTTTCCCCATGGTCACCGGTCAGAGAAAGTTCGCGATCGTGGCGGTCGAGTACTTCTCCAAATGGGTTGAAGCAGAGGCGATCGCAAAAATCACGGATGCCTCTATTCGATCCTTCATCTGGAGGAATATAATATGCCGCTTCAGGGTTCCGAGACTGCTGATCTCAGACAACGGAACCCAGTTTCAGAGCAAGAGGACGGTTGAATGGTGTAGAGAACACGGGATCGAGCAGCGATTCATGTCAGTCGGGAATCCTCAGTCGAACGGCCAAGCCGAAGTGACCAACCGGATATTGGTACAAAACCTGAAGGCCGTGCTCGGGCCTTATAAAGGTGAGTGGGCCCACGAGCTCCCCGGTGTACTCTGGGCTTACCGAACGACCCGCCGATCGGATACCGGACAAACGCCGTACACCCTGGTGTACGGCTCAGTGGCAGTCATTCTTGCGGAAATAATGTATGCCACGGCTTGAGTCACCCATTTCAATCCCGACCTAAACAGTTCCACGCGCAAGCACGAACTTGAGGTCATACAAGAGCTGCGCGATCGCGCCTGGATCGAAATGTAGAACTACAAGGCGGCCGTCGCCAAAGCATACAATAAGGGGGTGGTCCCTCGAAATTTCCAGGTTGGCGATCTCGTTGTCAAGAAGGTTGAGGTCGCACGCAACGTAGGCAAACTCGATCCAAACTGGGAAGGGCCGTACAAAATAACAAAGGTCTCAAAAAACAATACCTACCGACTAGAAGACCTAAACGGTCGAGAGCTTCCCCGACCATGGGGGGCTGGGAACCTGAGGAAATTCTTTACCTAACCGATCGACCCTGCGGGTCGCGTCGTCCCACTAATGTAATCGTTCCAGTCTTTGAAAAGTCTCCGTTCGAGTTTCTCGTTAAAAGTTATGTTCGATTATTTCATTAAGATTCCTGTTCAAATCTTTTATCGATCAAGTGTTCTATTAAATTTTTATTTAAGCTAACTTTCGGGTTAATGAGTTTCGACCAGGTGCGTGTGTGCAATTTTTGTTGCAATTAGTTAAAACCGAACGAAAAAATAGGCAACGCGAACGGAGACTTTTAAAACAAAGCAACATTTTCATTTCATTTTGTGGAATGATTACAAAGGTGGGGGTAGGGAGGGGCTAGTCTATTACATTTACATCGTCCTCCCCAGCGCCAGGGTCTTCGACCCCTCCTTCGACACCCGTCGGATCTTCTCGATCGGGCCCTTGTACCTCCATTGGGCTATCGCCTCTTTGGTCGTCCTCGTCCTGATCGAGCTCCCGCTCTATATCCTCCAGGGCTTGTTTCTGGACGAACTCGGCGGCGTACCCGAACTCATCCCTGGCAAAGAGAGGAATGGAGGGACCAGCTCCCCCGTCGGCGCCATCGACCGGCTGGCAGGACTCGTCTCAATCGAGCCCAATGTCATCCCGGTTGAACCCTTCTGGGACGAAGCCCAAGTGTTGGCCAAGTCGAAAGTTCCGTTGAGGCGGGGGAAGGACTTCACAGAGCATACCACGTCGAAGACAGGGCTTTTGAGGAATCGCTCGACAGCTGCCCTTGAAAAGGCTTGTTCCCGGTCGGCGAGTTTCTGCAACTCCTCTCGAACGCCGGCTTCATGACCTTTGTTGTACCCTCGGTCGTAGGAGGCTTTCTTCTCTTGATGGGCCAGGTCGCGATCCCGCTCGGCCTCACTGACTTGGGTGAGCTTCTGCTCGAGGGATTTCTCGAGGGCCTTGTTCAGCTTCACCTGGGCCGTGAGTTTCTTCTCAGCCAGCTCTCGTTCCGACCGGGCCACGGCCAGCATCGTCTCGAGCTCCTCGATTTTGCGCTTGAGTTGCCCGGGCTTGTTTTTGGCCGCCAACCGGTACATGCGCTTGTACCGATCCTTGCCCTCCTTGTACACCTCCGCTCGTTGGTGTACGTGAAAAAACGCCTAGGACGCCATCTGCCGATCGAAATAAAATTGTCAGAAATGCACGGGAGGCAAAGGGAGTAAAATCGATCGGGAAGATTTTCTTACCCCAATTACTCCTCTCTCAAACCAGCGGCGGATCTGGCTGAGGCTTTGGTCAAGGAGGTACCGGTGATCCTCCTCGAACTGGCACCCTTGAGACAGGTGCGCGATATGGGCCTGGTCCCGACCCCGGAAGGTGCTGATTGACTGCCCCTCAGCTCGGCGGAGTGCCCGCTCGGAAGGGCGGTCGAAGGCCATTATCCTCTCATCCTCATTGGAATCGGAGGACTCTGAAAGGTCGTCGCGACCAGCGACTTGCTTTTCCTTGCCTTTGTCGGTGTGGTCGGGGCCCCTTTTTCTCTTCGTACCGGCTGTGGGGGCACCTCCTTCCCTTATCACCACGCCGGTCTGGACCGGCCTAGTCGGGGTTGTCTCCATCGGCGCGGAGATGGCCGTCCCGGACCGTTCGCCAGTAACTTCGACCTCCGGATCGAAATCTGGCCTCACCTCCGACCTGGCCCTTGGTGGAGTAACGCTTGGGACCCCGGTTGGCACAATTTGGGCTCCTCGTCCGCCCGTTGGGGCCCTTCCGCCCCTGGATGATGAGCCCCGCTGGCTCGAAGATCGGGCCGCAGCCCTCTCGTTCTTCTTTTTCTGGGCAGTAGCAAGGCGGGCAAGCATAGCCTTGTGGGCATTCATGAGAACTTTATCGCTTGCAATAAAAGCCGATCGTCAGAAATGACACAGAAAACGCTAATATGAAACCGTTCGAAAGATCGATCGAAAATTACATACCAATAACGACCCCTTTGGGCGCTTCGACCTGGGAGATGCCTGCGCGGTTTAGAAAATGCTCCTGCAGGAGGTAACCGCTCCACATCAGTCCACGGTCGAGTTGGCGGGTCCGGAAGAAAGGATCCTCCCAGGTCGGATTCCTAACGCCATCGAACTCGATCTTTTCGATCTCATCGTTCCATGAGTTTTCGAACAGGGAAACCCGAGGGGTGGTGGACGAAGAAAAACTTCACCTTCCACCTTTCCCCATACGATGACTGGCGGGTCTGTATTATTCTCAACCCGGAGCGAGCCATGATGTAAAAGAAGCCGCCCCGGTTGCCCGGACCCGACCGGATGGAGTTTTGTACTTTAAAAAAGGCCGCAAAATTCTCTATCGACGGGGCTTGGCCTAAGGCCCTCATCATGACTATAAAGCTCTAAATGATACAATGGGAGTTTGGAGAGAGCTGTGCGGGAGGAAGGTTTAAAAAAATTATAAATCGCCGTTACGTCGGGCGAGACAGGAAACCTAAACCCGTTCCACAATGCCTCCAAGTGGATGGCGATCGTGTTAGGGGGCAGGCTTCCCATCCGCGAACCGACGGGCGGCGCATAGGCGTGAAAGGTGGAGGGGATATGGAACTTGGTCATAGCGTTTGAGACCTCGGTTGGAGTCATCGTCGACGGAATGTCGTCGTGCTCCCGTTTGGTACGGTGCGAACGCGGAGCGCCAACTTCCTTGTCGACTTCTTCCATCTCATCGGTCGTGTTGTGCTCGACCTCGCCCTCGGCGCCTGACCCCGTTGGGTAGTCGCCTGAAGATGTCGAGCTACTGCTCGCACTATTCCCCTCGGAGCTACTCTCCGAAGAGCTATCTAATCCGACCTCTCTAGTGACTCTACGGCTATCAATGGGGGAATGAACAAGAAAGAAAGGAGGCTTTGAGTGAGGAAAGTTACCTAGACGGGAGTCGGATCGACCTAAAGTTGGGAGTTTCGAACGGCAGGGGAGACAATCGATCGGCACAGCTCTAAAGATTCTCGCGAAATGGTGAAGTCAACACCCAGTCCACCACCTCTATTTATAGCCGGGTAAAAAACCACCCTCGGGAATATCAAACGTCGTCATTATTACAGCTGTGACTTTTCAAATTCCCGGCGGTAACAATCCAATCGAACTAACCTCCCCGGTCGGTTTCACTACCGACTAGGGGAGTGGGGGGGCTAATGACGTGGCATGTTTTCGAATGGGAATCCGACTCCCTTTCTCGAAGCAAGAAGCCGTTTACTCCCCGATCGATCCCCTCGATTGCTCTCGATTGAACTGTCCGACTCTGAACGACTTCGCTAACTCCTCGTCCTGTCGACCCTCAGATCGTAATTCCCCTCGGCTCTTCTGGTAGATACACCTATCGACCCGGACCATGCCGGGTCCAACGGATCCCTGCTGGCATTAAATGCTCTGTCAGACGAGGTATGGGGGAGCCACCTAACCCCATACCTCATTAATGGGGCGCCAGCTATTGCCTATGGACCCTACCCCTGGGTCTACGGGTCGCCCACGTTGGCCCTCAACGACCTACTTGTCCTGTTGGGCCTACAGGAGCGTGGTCTACCTGGATATGGTATAAATACCCCCACATTTATGGTAAGACACACGCATTGATTACACATAGCACTATTACTCTGCTCAAATCACTCCAAACCGATCAACTGACTTAAGCTTGAGCTCGGTATTTTTGCCCAGACTCAGTGTGGCTCAACTCTTTTGTACCCCTAATTTATACGCCTTTCAACGACATATTTTTTTGATTTCTTCAGTAGAGTTATTTTTTTGTTCCCAGATGTGGCTAGCTACATTATTGTCCATGCAGATTGACCTGCATTTTGTTTTGTCTTCTATGGAGATCGCATATCTGAAGTTGCAATTTTGGGTTGCATCAGCTAGTTCCTTCATTGTGCTGTTTTATCTTTACATTGTTGGTCAATGCCGGAAGAAGAACAATTCCAGCTGTTCACTCTTCAGCTGTAAAGCCAAATTTGGTTTCATTTGTGCAATCTTGCTTATTGTAGAAGTCGGCCTCATATCATTTTCTTGGAAATTCCATGCTGGTAACAAATCTTTGACCATTTTCTTGGACTTAAATGCTCGGAGGATGTGAAATTTGTGCATCTTTTTGGCATGTTTCGATTTTGAGTTTCATGCAGACATTCTCTCATAATAATGCATATTCCATTAGTTAATCAATCATGAGATTATTACTATTATTATTTATTTATTTATTATTTTTTTTTTCCAACTTTTCATTAATCTGCTCTTGCAGGTTCCTCAACAGCTTTGATGTTATTGTGGGTGTTCTGTCATGGTTTGGCAGCAGTTAAATTGATTCAGAAAATTCTCAACACTTTCCCTGCATGTGCTTCCATTGGTAAGTTGTGTTATTATTTTAGCTCTGTTACTTTCCGGAATGGAGATGTAAGATTAAGGACAAAGAATAAATAATGGCGGTGGATTCTGTTCTTGTCTTTTTGTTTTTTTTTTTTTCGTTGTTTCTGTTGCTAGTGTTTGTGTCTTAAACCCTTTATGGCCCCACATCTAGATGAATTTTCAGTTAATTTTGAGATTGCTCTCATAATTTTCTTGCCTTTACTAAGAAATCCTGTATCTGGGCAGGGGAATCACTTCTAGTAACTAGTGGCCTTGTTGTTTATTTTGGGGACATGACGGCATATACTGGCGCAAAAGTTATTTTGGGAAAATAATCCTGTATGTGTGAAAATGTTATGGACTTTGTTACATATGAACAAAACATAGAGCGGAAAAAACTTGTATTGGTAAACGAGCCTAAGTTGGATTGTCGTGGAAGTTTGCTTTATGATTTCTCAATTTCACTCAATCCATAAAATTGCAGAAGGGAACAATTGTAATAAAGAAACAGGTGGTTGATGTGTTCTTTAATCTTGAACTTTTGAGAAATCATTAGTTATTGATTAGATACCAGTTCCCATAAGTATTATTTCATCTCCTATCCTTGTTTTTTCCTTCTATATTTGCTTTGATTTCAATATTGACTGGGATCCGTGTTTGCCTTTTATCAGGGTATTTCATTTTGTTTTCTCAGAACCTCTTAAGAGTCTCGTACTTTGAACCTATTGGCTGGTCGTAATATATTTTTCAGTTAGACGGTTTTACAAGATATCAAAGAATAGCAAGACTGAGAGGATACTTCTACGCAAATAATATCATCTGATGGCGGTTTCAATGTTTGTTCCTGCCCTTATATTCCAGGTATTTGAGGTTGAAGGATTTTTGTTTGTTGCTATGTATTTTCATTC
Source organism: Petrea volubilis (assembly GCA_026212405.1). Taxonomy (NCBI): domain Eukaryota; kingdom Viridiplantae; phylum Streptophyta; class Magnoliopsida; order Lamiales; family Verbenaceae; genus Petrea; species Petrea volubilis. The sequence goes on along the minus strand of CM047886.1, from coordinate 3,341,159 downwards.
ACCATTGGGATTGTTGCTAATGTTTTTTATTCATTCTCAGCCAAGCTTTCTCGATCTGGCATTTGGTGCAGCTTTGGGAGTTTTTCTGTTGTTAGAAATTATTCGAGTATGTCCTGGTTAAAGAAACCTGTTTGTCACAATCATTTGACTGAAGTTATTTGGTTCTACTTTTATACATTCTTTCTATATCGTCAATTTGTTGAATCTGTTGAATTTTGTTATTTAAGTTCTGGATGTGTGACAAAATATATATTGATAGGGGACTGAAGTGTGACACTTTTCATTTTCAGCACTGCTCTGAGAACAGTACTGCATTTAGGCAAACCAATTTATCATGATATTTTGTGGACCAGGTAGTGATAGTGGAAAAGTATAAATTGCCATCCATATAAAGATTCTTCCCTTCTTCGTGATCAGGATGCATTTTGTTAAGTCAAGAGGAGCATGATAAACCCTGGAAGAAAGTAATTTGATTCTTTTCACTTGTCTGTGTTGACTTATTTAGGACCAAGATTAAAGGGATTTTTGTGACTTATTTAGGACCAAGATTAGAGGGATTTCTATCCTAATTTACAACCTGTTTCCTTATGTTATTCCTTCCTAGTTTAGCACCATCTTTGTGTATAAATACCTCTGTAAATTGTGTAAAAATAATCATTGAGAAATAAAATCATCTTTCTCAAAATCTTCATGGAATCAGAGCCAGTGTCCTATTCTGGAGGTTGAGTTTTTCTCTCTCCTGGCACTGTGTTCCTAGACAGAAAATTAGGGTTTTTTTGTAGAAAATTAGGGTTTTGTTAAAACTGACTTAGATCAGTTTTTCCCTTCACACCGCCTGCCCAAGACGACTTTCCAAGTGAAGATCGGCTACCTCCTTGCGGTGCCGTCAACAGAACAGTGGCAACTACTGTTCACACGCCAGCGATAGGTGGTGCGTGACTTGGCTACCAGACACCTCAGATCCCTGGTAAACCCTTCCAGCTTCTACTGCCACATCTCCATCCCTTCCAAAACCTGTTTTTCTTCCTTGTTGCTCCTTTATGCGGTGTTCAAGTATGACAGAGACAAAGGCAATCGAAAAACACTTGGTTAATGATAATCCAAATCTGCAAATCAGCCAAATAAAACTTGAGGGTAGTGCTAATTGTTAGAAATTAGATTTCATTTCATCTAATTCTATTTTTACAATGAGAAGATGGAGTATTTATAGTACAAAAATTGAACGTTGAGTTACAGCTGTACAATACTATTTCTAACGTTAAGTTACAGCTGTACAACAATGAGTATTTCCAACACTCCCCCTCAAGTTGGAGCATAGATATCGCACATGCCCAACTTGCGAACTAAATTTTGAAAGGTTACGTTGCTCAAGCCCTTGGTGAATACATCAGCTAGTTGGTTCTCGGATGTCACATGAGATATGCTCAATGATTCGTCTAGCAATTTTTCTTTGATGAAATGTCGATCAATCTCTATGTGCTTCGTTCGATCATGTTGAACTGGGTTGTGAGCGATACTAATTGTAGCCTTGTTATCACAATATAAGCATAGTTTGTTATTTCCTGTCAACTTTAATTCTTCCATTAATTTCTTCAACCAAAGTAGTTCACACACACCTTGAGCCATGGCTCTATATTCTGCTTCAGCACTAGATCGAGCGACAACATTTTGTTTTTTGCTTCTCCAAGTAACAAGGTTTCCTCCCACAAATGTGCAATAACCAGTAGTTGATCGTCTATCATCTGGAGATCCAGCCCAATCTGCATCTGTAACAGCCTCTACCTTTAAGTGCCTGTTTTTGGAGAAAAAAAGACCTTTTCCAGGTGCATGTTTTAAATATCGCAAGATGCGGAAAACAGCCTGTAAATGCAGTTCTCGAGGATCGTGCATATATTGACTTACCAAGCTAACCGCATATGCTATGTCTGGTCTCGTATGTGAGAGATAAATAAGTTTTCCAACCAATCTTTGATATCTCCTTTTGTCGACTGATACACCGACTTCTATTTGTAATTTGTGATTACTTTCAATAGGTAATTCTGCTGGCTTACAGCCTAACATACCTGTTTCTTTTAACAAATCAAGAATGTACTTTCTTTGAGAGATGAAGATCCCATTCTGTGACCTAGCGACTTCGATTCCCAAAAAATATTGCAATCTTCCCAAGTCTTTGATCTCAAACTCCCGTGCAAGAAGCCTTTTCAGTCGAGTCATCTTTTCAGTGTCGTCTCCGGTCACCACAATGTCATCCACATACACTACAAGCAGTGTGATCGTACCTTTACAATGTCTTATAAATAAGGTATGATCAGCATTACTTTGTTGATACCCGAACGAGATCATGGCCTTGCTGAATCTGTCAAACCAAGCTCTAGGTGATTGCTTTAGTCCATATAAGGCCTTCTTCAATTTACACACTTTCCCTTCAGTTTTTTCATCATCAAAACCTGGAGGGATTTCCATACATACCTCTTCTTCTAGATCTCCATGTAGGAAAGCATTCTTAACATCAAATTGTTGTAAGTTCCAGTCTAGATTGGCGGCACAGGATAGTAGGATCCGAATTGTATTCATCTTGGCAACCGGAGCAAATGTCTCTTGATAGTCAACTCCGTAAGTTTGTGTAAATCCTTTAGCCACCAACCTTGCTTTGTATCTTTCAATGGTACCATCAGCTTTATGTTTTACAGTGAACACCCACTTGCAACCAACCAATTTCTTTTTAGGTGGAAGAGTGACAAGCTCCCAAGTTTCATTGTTTGCTAAGGCTTTCATTTCTTCAATCATTGCCCCTTTCCACTTGGAATCTTGAATAGCCTCTCTCCAATCCTGTGGAATAGATACTGAAGAAATAGACAAGACAAAAGCTCTATAGGAGGTAGACAAAGAGTCATAAGATACAAAGTTAGATATAGAATGTTTAGTACACGTCCTTACACCTTTTCTTTGAGCAATTGGTATATCTAAATCAGGGATTAATGATGACTCACCGGATAGGGAAGATTCTTGACAGAGAGTAGGTTGTACGATGGCTTCTTTTCCTGTTTTTTCTTTTCTTGAATATATCTTCAAGTCAGGCCTATCTAAACGCCTATTTTCCTCTCGACTATTTTCCTCTCGAATATCTTTCTCCCCCTCAATGAAATTTTTCTCTTGAGTACCTCTTTCCATTTGAATGGCATTCTCTTCCTGATTAGGAATACTATTAAGGGTAACACAACTAGGTACAACCTCTTCTTTTTCATTATTCTCCCACTGAAGAGGTGTCTTGTAGTATGGTTCTGTTTCTCTAAAAGTAACATCCATAGTAACAAAATACTTTCTAGAAGGAGGGTGGTAACACTTGTACCCCTTTTGCGTAGGAGAATACCCAACAAAAACACATTTAAGAGCCCTTGGTTCCAATTTTCCAACATTTCTAGTATGAACAAAACAAACACACCCAAACACTTTTGGAGGAACAATATAAGAGTTTTTACCTTGTAACTTTTCTAGGGAACTTTTAAAGTCGAGTGTTTTGAGAGGCATTCTGTTTATAAGATAGGTAGCTGTAAGAATAGCATCCCCCCAATAGGGTTTTGGGAGATTCATGGTAAACATAAGTGATCGAGCAACTTCCAAAATGTGTCTATTTTTCCTTTTCGCAACACCATTTTGGGCACTCGTATAGGGGCAACTAGTTTGATGTACTATCCCGTGGAATTCAAGATATGTACGAAACCCCCCATCCATGTATTCGGCGCCATTATCAGTTCTTAAAATTTTAATTTTAGTATCAAACTGATTGTAAATCATTTTGTGAAATGTTTGAAAGCAAGAGAACACATCACTCTTAGCTTTCATCAGATATACCCACGTTAATCTGGTACAACAATCAATGAATGTAACAAACCACCGATTACCAGATAATGAAGTATTTCGTGTCGGTCCCCAAACATCAGAATGGATTGTCAAAAAAGGAACCATACTTTTATTGTTACTCAAAGGATACGAGGTTTTTTTATGTTTAGCATATTCGTATGCATCACAGGATAGAGAATCAAACCTAACTTTTGTAAACAGACTAGGATATAATTTTTCTAAAAGGGAAAAAGATGGATGGCCTAATCGTCTATGCCATTGTATTATCTCTTGATTGACATCTGGATTCCCACCAAAAAATGCCGAACTTTGATTTTCTTCTAAGATATATAAGCCATCGTGCATTCTACCAGTGCCAATCATCTTCCCTGTTTGAAGATCCTGAAAGACACAATGATCAGGAAAAAAAATAATTTTGCAATTAAGAGCTTTGGTTATCGAGCTAACAGATAGAAGATTAACGGGAAATCGAGGTACATGAAGAACATACGATAGTTTAATATTTGGGGAACAAATAATGGAACCTGTCCCAGATACGAGAGAAAAAGACCCATCAGCTATCCTGACTTTATCTCTATTCAGACATTGAGAATATGTCAGGAAGTGTTTCGATGAGCCAGTCATGTGTTTGTTTGCTCCAGAATCTATAATCCAAGAGAGTTTATCAGAATTGACAAGAAGTGCATTACCTGACTTCGTAAAATTTGATGTACCAACTGTTGATGGAGAGTCAAGCTGGGATAGAAGCTTTTTAAGATTTTGAATCTCCTCGTTAGATAAAGTACTGACAGTAGTGGTTTCAGATGGTCCTGCTGCCTCAGTCAGATTTGCTTGACTCCTCGTAGAATTCCCTCTTTTTCCACCACGACCTTTAATTGGTCTACCGTGCAACCTCCAACAACTCTCTATAGTGTGCCTTGGTTTGCCACAATGTTGACAGACCAATTCATCTTTATTCATTCCATAGTTAGTTGTCTTTGGTTGCTCACGGGCTACCAAGCCTGCTTTATCAACTGGTGCCTTGTATAGCATGGCACTTCTCCTGCTCTCTTCTTGTTGGACGTAAGAGTATGTTTGTTGCAGAGAGGATAGAGGTTCCTTGCCGAGTACTTGGATCCTTATCTGATCATACTCAACATTCAAACCTGCAAGAAAATCATAAACTCTTTCCTTTTCTACCAATTTCTGAAATTTGACAGCATCTCCAATACAATCCGCTTGAAAATCCTGATAGTAGTCTAGTTCTTGCCATAAGCTACTTAGTTCTGAGAAATATTGGGAGATAGTCATTTCTCCTTGTTTCGTCCCATGAATCTTATTTCGAAGTTCATATATTTGGGCATCGTTGCCTATCTGAGAATAAGTTTGGGATGCTGCTTTCCATATTTTTTCAGCAGTGTCCAGTAATAAGTATGTCCTAGCAATTTGTGGTTGCATTGAATTGATAAGCCAGGACATGACAAGAGAATTTTCTGAATCCCATTGATGGTAGGTGGTATCAATTTTTTCAGGTTTTTTCTTATCTCCTGTGACGTATCCTTGTAAACCCCTAGCTTTGATGAACAAAAGACATGATCTTGACCACGCAAGATAATTGGTTCCATCAAATTTAACGGGGCTAATTTGTAAAGAAGGATTATCATTTAACGGAGTCACTAATTTTCTATCGTCCGCCATTTAAAAAAAAACACCACCAAATTGAATAATTAAACTGCAGATCAACTGCTGACGTCACTGCTGACACACTGGTGATGTCACTGCTGACGTCACAGTTGACCACTGCTGACGTCACAGTTGACCACTGCTGACGCACTGTGATGTCACTGCTGACGCACTGTTTATGTCACTGATGACGTCACTGATGACGCACTGGTGACGTCACCTTTTTTTTTTTAATTTATAAATAAAATATTATAATAGTAAAAGATAAATATAATAAGTAAATGAGAGCAGAAAAATCAGTCCAAAAAGAATCCCACTCTTGACGCTAGAAAGAGAAAAAAACTTCCCTGGAATTGGAGGAAGACCAACGCTAAGAAAAAAAACTCAGCCTGGATCTCGGACAGCTGTAAAAACTCCGGAAAAAACGTCGGAACCTGGAAGGCGACGCTGGAGGAACAAACTCCGGTGACAACTGCCGTCTCACGCGCCGGCGCGTGAGATTCAGGCGAAACAGAGAGGCGGCGCGTGAGAGCCACTTGCGGCTAGTCCGTCGGTATGAGGAGCTCTGTTCGACCGGAAATCAGCGTCCGTTCCTTCTGTGGTGTTGGTGAGACAAATAGAGCACTCTTGACTAGTGAACTCAAAACAGGTTTGTGATTTGTAGGAGATTTTTCAATTTTGAAACCTACACATTAACCCACTGGATTTCTAGCTCTGATACCATGTTAGAAATTAGATTTCATTTCATCTAATTCTATTTTTACAATGAGAAGATGGAGTATTTATAGTACAAAAATTGAACGTTGAGTTACAGCTGTACAATACTATTTCTAACGTTAAGTTACAGCTGTACAACAATGAGTATTTCCAACACTAATTATTTGGCTTGGTCCCGATCTTGTCTCTTGTTTATCAAAGCCAGAAAACTACAGGGATATATTGATGATGAAAAGAAAAGGCCTCAAGTTTCTGACCCCACATACAGCCAATGGGACTCAGAAAACTCGCTTGTGATGTCATGGCTTCTCAACTCCATGCAGCCCCAAATTTCCCGACAGTATCTTTTGCTGGACACGGCTTCAAAAATTTGGAATGCTGCTAAATTGACCTACTCACGAATGGGGAATGATGCTCAAATATTTGAGATTCGGAACAAGATCCATGCCATAAAACAAGGTGAAATGACTATCACTCAATATTTTTCTGAACTAAGTAGCTTATGGCAGGAACTGGATTACTATCAGGACTTTCAAGCAGCTTGCACTGAAGATGCGGTCAAATTTCAGAAACTGATTGAAAAGGAGAGAGTCTATGATTTTCTGGCTGGGCTAAATAATGAATTTGATCAGATAAGGGTTCAAGTGCTTGGCAAAATAGTGTTCCCTTCTCTTGAAGAAGCTTATTCCTATATCCAACAAGAAGAAAGTCGGAGGAGGAGTGCTATGCTATATACAACACCAATTGAGAAGTCTGGGTTAATTGCTAGTGAGACTCAAAAAACCTCCAATCCCGAAAAAGACCACCTACATTGTGAGTATTGTGGGAAACCACATCACACAAAGGAAACCTGCTGGAAGTTACATGGTCGACCCATTAGAGGTCGTGGAGGGAAATGAGTCAACCCAACAAAACCTCAAGCTCATCTATTTGAGGTTGGAGAGTCATCCAAAGAGACAATTTCCACTGAGAACTTCTCTTCCACTGAAATTCAGCATCTTAGGCGTCTCTTATCTCAACTTGAATCCTCCACTAGTGCCGCATCAAACTATGTGAAGTCAGGTACTGCTCTTTCTGCCCACTTTGATTCATGGATTATTGATTCTGGTGCGAATAGACACATGACAGGCATTTCTAAAGATAAAAGTCATGTATTGAAAACAAATGAAAACATCACTCTTAGCTTTTATCAATACATGTATTGCTAAGTGTATTGCTGGAATATACACGTATTGTGGAAAAGAGAAGAACTTTTATCTTTTTGTTATTCATTCAGAAAAGCATTACACATATATATACAAATACAAAGGAAAAAGATCCTACATATTTTATGCTAACATGTTTCCACTAACCTATAATTATGCTAACATATTTCCACTAAGCCTATAATTATGCTAACATGTTTCCACTAACTCTATAATAATGCTAACACTCCCCCTCAAGCTGGAGCATAGATGTTAATCATTCCCAGCTTGTTACAAAGATATTCAATTCGAATTCCATTTAAGGCTTTTGTGAATATATCCCCTAGTTGCTCTCCTGTCTTTATATAGCCCGTGGAGATGAAGTTCTCTTGGATCTTCTCACGGATAAAGTGGCAGTCGACCTCGATATGTTTGGTCCTTTCATGATACACCGGATTTGAAGCAATGTGAAGAGCAGCTTGATTGTCACACCAAAGTTTTGCTGGTAATATTGGCTTTAATCCCACTTCAGCTAGAAGGTGATGTATCCACAAAACTTCACATGTAGATTGTGCCATAGCTCTATACTCGGATTCTGCACTTGATCTGGACACAACGTTCTGTTTTTTACTTTTCCATGACACCAAATTCCCACCGACAAAGACACAATAACCTGTGGTGGATCTTCTATCAACTTTCGAGCCAGCCCAATCAGCATCCGCAAAACACTCAATGCGAGTATGTCCATGATTGGTATATAGTATGCCAAGTCCAGGAGCTCCCTTTAAGTAACATAAAATATGTTCTAGTGCTGCCCAATGTTTATGTTGGTAATACTCATTGTTGTACAGCTGTAACTTAACGTTAGGAATAGTATTGTACAGCTGTAACTTAACGTTCAATTTTTGTACTATAAATACTCTTATCTTCTCATTGTAAAAATATAATTAGATGAAATGAAATCTAATTTCAAACATGGTATCAGAGCTAGAAATCCAGTGGGTTAATGTGTAGCTTTCAAAATTGAAAAATCTCCTACAAATCACAAACCTGTTTTGAGTTCACTAGTCAAGAGTGCTCTATTTGTCTCACCACCACCACAGAAGGAACGGACGCTGATTTCCGGTCGAACGGAGCTCCTCCTACCGACGGACTAGCCGCGAGTGGCCCTCACGCGCCGCCTCTCTGTTTCGCCTAAATCTCACGCGCCGGCGCGTGAGAACGCGTGAGACGGCGCTTGTAACCGGAGTTTGTTCCCCCAGCGTCGCCTTCTAGGTTCCGACGTTTTTTTCCGGAGTTTTTTACAGCTGTCCGAGAACCAAGCTGAGTTTTTTTTTCTTAGCGTTGGTCTTCCTCCAATTCCAGGGAAGTTTTTTTTCTCTTTCTAGCGTCAAGAGTGGGATTTTTTTTGGACTGATTTTTTTCTGCTCTCATTTACTTATTATATTTATCTTTTACTATTATAATATTTATTTATAAAAAAAAAAAAAGGGGTGATGTCACCAGTGCGTGAACAGTGACGTCATCAGTGACATCACCAGTGCGTCAGCAGTGGTCAACAGTGACGTCAGAAGTGACATCACCAGTGTGTCAGCAGTAACGTCAGCAGTTGATCTGCAGTTCAATTATTCAATTTGGTACATCAAATTTTACAAAGTCAGGTAATGCACTTCTTGTCAATTCTGATAAACTCTCTTGGATTATAGATTCTGGAGCAAACAAACACATGACTGGCTCATCGAAACACTTTCTGACCTATTCTCAATGTCTGAATAGAGATAAAGTCAGGATAGCTGATAGGTCTTTTTCTCTCATATCTGGGACAGGTTCCATTATTTGTTCCCCAAATATTAAACTATCGTCTGTTCTTCATGTACCTCGATTCCCCGTTAATCTTCTATCTGTTAGCTCGATAACCAAAGCTCTTAATTGCAAAATTATTTTTTTTCCTGATCATTGTGTCTTTCAGGATCTTCAAACAGGGAAGATGATTGGCACTGGTAGAATGCACGATGGCTTATATATCTTAGAAGAAAATCAAGGTTCGGCATTTTTTGGTGGGAATCCAGATGTCAATCAAGAGATAATACAATGGCATAGACGATTAGGCCATCCATCTTTTTTCCTTTTAGAAAAATTATATCCTAGTCTGTTTACAAAAGTTCGGTTTGATTCTCTATCCTGTGATGCATGCGAATATGCTAAACATAAAAAAACCTCGTATCCTTTGAGTAACAATAAAAGTATGGTTCCTTTTTTGACAATCCATTCTGATGTTTGGGGACCGACACGAAATACTTCATTATCTGGTAATCGGTGGTTTGTTACATTTATTGATTGTTGTACCAGACTAACGTGGGTATATCTGATGAAAGCTAAGAGTGATGTGTTCTCTTGCTTTCAAACATTTCACAAAATGATTTGCAATCAGTTTGATACTAAAATTAAAATTTTAAGAACTGATAATGGCGCCGAATACATGGATGGGGGGTTTCGTACATATCTTGAATTCCACGGGATAGTACATCAAACTAGTTGCCCCTATACGAGTGCCCAAAATGGTGTTGCGGAAAGGAAAAATAGACACTGTGAGAGGAGACGAGTTTGGAGTGGAAAAGGTTTTTGTGTGGTTTATTCATCATACGCTAATCTGATTATATAGAGATTAGCAATAACCTATACATGGAAGGAGCTAAACATCCCTAATATACAATACATAATTAAGGAATAATTAAATAAATATCCTATGATTATTCTAACACTCCCCCTCAAGCTGGAGCATATATATCAATCATGCCCAGCTTGTTACAAAGAGTTTGAAATTTATTCCCCCCCAAAGCTTTAGTAAATATATCAGCAATCTGTTCCGAGGACGGAGTGAATGGAGTACTGATGATGTGGCTTGTCACAGCATTTCGAATGAAATGACAGTCGACCTCAATATGCTTCGTTCTTTCATGAAAAATTGGGTTATTGGCAATGTGAATAGCTACCTGATTGTCACAGTGCATAGGTAACGGTTCATTATAATTGAACCCCAATTCTCCTAGTAAGCTTTTGAGCCACAACATTTCACTCGTGGTATGCGCCATAGCACGATATTCAGCTTCTGCACTAGACCGAGCTACTGTTGTCTGCTTCTTACTCCGCCAAGTCACCAGATTTCCTCCAACATACGTGCAGTAGCCAGAAGTCGATCTTCTATCTCCCTTTGACCCAGCATAGTCTGCATCTGAATAGGCCTCGATCTTCAAATGTCCATGTTTCTTGAAGAGTAGGCCTTTTCCAGGAGAGGCTTTTATGTACTTTAAAATCCTCATGGCAGCATCTAGATGGATTGGTCGAGGTTTGTCCATAAATTGGCTAATAACTCCAACTACAAATGATATGTCTGGTCTAGTTACAGTCAGATAGATCAGCTTTCCCACGAGCCTTCTGTACTTCGCTTTGTCTTCTAAGTATGTATCATCATCCTCCCAAAAATCCGGATTTAAGTCTATAGGGGTGTCAGCTGGTTTGGTCCCCAGCAAGCCAGTTTCTTGTAGTAAGTCAAGGCATACTTCCTCTGAGACAACGAAACTCCATGCCTACTACGAGCAATTTCAATTCCTAGAAAGTACCGAGGAGGACCCAAGTCTTTAGTAACAAATTGTTGTTTTAAGTACTCCTTAGTGACTTCGATTCCTTCGACATCACTGCTAGATACGAGGATATCATCCACATACACAATTAGGATAATGACACCTGAGGTGCTACGTTTCACAAATACGGAGTGATCTGCCTGACACCTGTGGAACCCAAAATCACTTAAAACCCGACTGAATTTGTCAAACCAGGCACGAGGACTCTGTTTCAGCCCATAAATTGCTTTCTTTAGCCGGCATACCATTGCTTTCCTCTCCCCCTGAGCAACATACCCTGGAGGTTGCTCCATAAAAACTGTTTCTTGCAAGTCACCATAGAGGAAGGCATTTTTGATATCCATTTGAAACATAGGCCAATCTTGATTAATAGCCAAAGAAAACAACACTCGAATGGAGTTAAGGCGAGCAACGGGGGAAAACGTCTCAAGATAGTCTACGCCATAAGTCTGGGTGAAGCCTTTAGCAACTAGACGGGCCTTGTATCGGTCAATAGTGCCATCAGCACAGTGCTTGAGGGTGAATACCCATCGACAACCAACCACATCAGCATTAGAGGGGGGTTGACCAGGTCCCAAGTTCCCCGACCAATAAGAGCAGACATCTCCGCGTCCATTGCCTGTTTCCACTTAGGATGTTGAAGTGCCTCATGGTGAGTAGAAGGGATTGGTTCTGTAGAAAGAGAAAAAGCAAAACTACGATACGAGGGACCAAGGTTATCAAAGGACATATAGTTAGTGAGGGGGTGAGCAGTACAAGAACGTTTACCTTTGCGTAAGGCGATGGGTAAATCGGAATCTGAAGAAACAGGTTCGGAGGAGGTTGGATCTACCGTAGAGGAAGGCGTATCAGTAGGAGCCGGAGGCACAGAGGTCCGTAGTGGCCGTCGCCGTGAGTACACCTGCAGAGGAGGAGCAGTAGAAGACAAAGGAGAAGGGATAGGCAAAAGGACTGAAGAGGATGAGGTGTCCCCAGTAGAGTAGTAAGGTGTTGACTCAAAAAAGGTGACATCAGCAGAGATATAGGACCGACGAGAGAGGGGATCATAACAACGATACCCTTTTTGTGTACGAGAATACCCCAGGAAAAGACACTTAACAGATCGGGGTGAAAGTTTGTCAAGACCCGATGAAGATATGTGGACAAAGCACACACACCCAAAAACCCGGGGAGTGACATGAAACAAAGGACGATCAGGATAAAGTGTCGAATGTGGAATACCCCCATGGAGAACACTCGAGGGTAACCGATTGATAAGATAGCAGGCTGTAAGGATAGCATCCCCCCAGAAAGTTTTAGGGACATTCATCTGAGTCAAAATGGTACGCGCAACATCCAAGAGGTGTCGATGTTTGTGTTCGGCTACACCATTTTGCTGAGACGTATGGGGACAAGTATTTTGATGAATAATTCCATGGTGGGTACAAAAGATAGACACTTGTTTTTGAACATATTCCAAAGCATTATCTGTACGAAGTATTCGAATAGGAACAGAAAATTGAGTTTTTATTTCATTATGAAAGGATTGGATTACAGTAGGAACTTCGGACCGATCTTTTAACAAGTAGACCCAAGTCAATCTAGAGTAATCATCCACAAAACAGATAAAATAACGAAACCCCCCAAACAGACTCGACTCGACAAGGACCCCAAACATCAGAATGAACTAATTCAAAAGGAAAGGAACGGCGCTTTTCGACACGGGGTGGAAAGGAAGCACGGCGATGCTTTCCTAACTCACACGACTCACAATTTAAACGAACAGACTCAATAGGTAACAAACGTCTTAAGGTAGACAAGGGGGGCTGACCTAACCGACAATGCCATTGAAACGGTGTAACGGAAGCAGAGAGAGCTCGAGCATCAACAGGTGTATCCACTGTGTGTAAGTAGTAAAGACCACCGCGCTCACGACCGCCACCAATCGTCTTCCCCGTGTGTAGATCTTGAAAGACACAATGGGATGGAAAAAATATTACTGAGCAATTGTGAGACTTAGTAAGTTGGCTAATTGATAATAGACTAATAGGAAACCGTGGAGCAAACAAGACACTTTTTAGAGTAATAGTAGTAGTAGGTGTAACAACACCTGAACCTGACACAGGGGAGTAGGAGCCATCGGCTAAGCGCACAGGATTTAGAGATGGTGACAAAGATAACGAGGAAAAATGAGACTTAATACCAGTGATGTGGGTGGAGGCACCAGAATCCAATAACCAGGACTCACCCTGAGACGCCGTGAAGGCGCCTGTAGCATGGGAAACTGGAGAGGCAGTGGAGGGAGCTAAAGGAGTCTGCACAAGCTTCTCATATTCTTCACGACTGAGGAGGACCTGATCTGAGGTTGGCTGAGAGGTATGAGTCTCGTGAGGAACGGCATTGGCCCACTCTGGCTTACCAAACTTCTGCCAACAGTGATCGGATGCATGATTTGTACGCCTACAATGAGTACAAGGGGGAAATTTTCCACGGCCACCACGACCGCGGCCAGCACTTGAAGTGACACCCCGAGAATTACTTCGGCCACGACCACGAACAACTGAGGCAGAGGCCTCAACAGAAGGAGTATGTGTGCCTGAGGTCCCTGTAGATACACGTAAAACTCGGGAGAAGGCAGTGGGTAAGGTCGGAACCTTATCACTAGCCAAGATTTGATCCCGAGCAGGTTGGAGAGAGCTATCCAAGCCGGACAAGAACTTAGCTACCCAAAATTCTTCCCATTGAGTTTTGCGTGTTTCTAGATCACACTGCAGCGGGTGGTATAGGAGAATCTCGTCATGAATGCCTTTGACGAGAGAATAATATTCAGCTACATTTCGACTATCCTGTTTCAACGAGAAAACTTTCTCATATAGTTCAAAAACACGAGACACGTTGTTCTCATTAGCATACATATTGTGGACTGTATCCCACATTTCTTTTGCTGTGGTCAAGAACATCAGATTGGAGGCAACTGACTCTTCCATGCTATTGAGTAACCAAGCCATAACAACATACTCATCCTTCTGCCATTCTTTGAACTTGGCATCACTCGATACCGGAGGGTCCGAGAGGATGTGGTCTAACTTTTCACTAGACCTAAGAAATAACTTAAAAGATTGGGCCCAAAGGAGATAGTTTCGCCCATTTAATTTGATAGTAGTTCCCATAGGGGTTTTGGGTTCAAGAGATGATGCCATGGGGAATTTTTTTTTTTTTTTTTTTTTCTGGGGAATAAAGGAAATATATATATATATATAAGAGAGAGAAGAAAACAAACAAAAGTGAGAGATTCACAAGGGAAAAAAAGACAGCCAAAGAAAAGAAAAACACGGGGCTGCTGGAGTTGGGCGGAGATCGAAGGGTTCTCGCCAAACGGGAGTGGAGTTCTTCGAGGAACAGCGCTGACGCTGTGGGATCGCTGCCGTGATGCGGCTGCGGCGGCCGGCGGAGGGAATTTGGGTTCCGCGGCGGCTGTAGTTTAGGAGAAAAACAGAGGGACGAGCAGAAATGCTCGCCGGTGTGTGAGCAGAGTTTCCGCCGAAGAATGGGTCGTCCGCGTCTGAGACGGCGCGACGGGGGGGGGGGGGGGCCAGCGACGAACACCGGAAGAACGATGGCGCAAGGAGCACGGACAGGCTGAGGAAAAAAAAGGAGAGAAGGCTCTGCGCGATTAGTGTTTCGGGACTGGGGTTGACGACCGACCAAGCTAGGGTTTTGGGGTGGAGATTGTGACGGCGGCGCCGACCAAGCTAGGGTTTCGGGGTGGAGATGGTGACGGCGCCCGAAGGTTAGGGTTTCGTCTTCCCCCTTCTCAATTTTATTTATTTATTTATTTAAAACGAGAACCTCGCTCTGATACCATGTGAGAGGAGACGAGTTTGGAGTGGAAAAGGTTTTTGTGTGGTTTATTCATCATACGCTAATCTCATTATATAGAGATTAGCAATAACCTATACATGGAAGGAGCTAAACATCCCTAATATACAATACATAATTAAGGAATAATTAAATAAATATCCTATGATTATTCTAACAGACACATTTTTGAAGTTGCTCGATCGCTTATGTTTACCATGAATCTCCCAAAACCCTATTGGGGGGATGCTATTCTTACAGCTACCTATCTTATAAACAGAATACCTCTCAAAACACTCGACTTTAAAAGTCCCCTAGAAATGTTACAAGGTAAAAACTCTTATATTGTTCCTCCAAAAGTGTTTGGGTGTGTTTGTTTTGTTCGTACTAGAAATGTTGGAAAATTGGAACCAAGGGCTCTTAAATGTGTTTTTGTTGGGTATTCTCCTATGCAAAAGGGGTACAAGTGTTACCACCTTCCTTCTAGAAAGTATTTTGTTACTATGGATGTTACTTTTAGAGAAACAGAACCATGCTACAAGACACCTCTTCAAGGGGAGAATAATGAAAAAGAAGAGGTTGTACCTAGTTGTGTTACCCTTAATAGTATTCCCAATCAGGAAGAGAATGCCATTCAAAGGGAAAGAGGTACTCAAGAGAAAAATTTCATTGAGGGGGAGAAAGATATTCGAGAGGAAAATAGTCGAGAGGAAAATAGGCGTTTAGATAGGCCTGACTTGAAGGAAGATATATTCAAGAAAAGAAAAAACTGGAAAAGAAGCCATCGTACAACCTACTCTCTGTCAAGAATCTTCCCTATCCGGTGAGTCATCATTAATCCCTGATTTAGATATACCAATTGCTCAAAGAAAAGGTGTAAGGACGTGTACTAAACATTCTATATCTAACTTTGTATCTTATGACTCTTTGTCTACCTCCTATAGAGCTTTTGTCTTGTCTATTTCTTCAGTATCTATTCCACAGGATTGAAGAGAGGCTATTCAAGATTCCAAGTGGAAAGGGGCAATGATTGAAGAAATGAAAGCCTTAGCAAACAATGAAACTTGGGAGCTTGTCACTCTTCCACCTAAAAAGAAATTGGTCGGTTGCAAGTGGGTGTTCACTGTAAAACATAAAGCTGATGGTACCATTGAAAGATACAAAGCAAGGTTGGTGGCTAAAGGATTTACACAAACTTACGGAGTTGACTATCAAGAGACATTTGCTCCGGTTGCCAAGATGAACACAATTCGGATCCTACTATCCTGTGCCGCCAATCTAGACTGGAAGTTACAACAATTTGATGTTAAGAATGCTTTCCTACATGGAGATCTGGAAGAAGAGGTATATATGGAAATCCCTCCAGGTTTTGATGATGAAAAAAGTGAAGGGAAAGTGTGTAAATTGAAGAAGGCCTTATATGGACTAAAGCAATCACCTAGAGCTTGGTTTGACAGATTCAGCAAGGCCATGATCTCGTTCGGGTATCAACAAAGTAATGCTGATCATACCTTATTTATAAGACATTGTAAAGGTAAGATCACACTGCTTATAGTGTATGTGGATGACATTGTGGTGACCGGAGACGACACTGAAGAGATGACCCGACTGAAAAGGCTTTTTGCACGGGAGTTTGAGATCAAAGACTTGGGAAGATTGCAATATTTTTTGGGATTCGAAGTTGCTAGGTCATAGAATGGGATCTTCATCTCTCAAAGAAAGTACATTCTTGATTTGTTAAAAGAAACAGGTATTTTAGGCTGTAAGCCAGCAGAATCACCTATTGAAAGTAATCACAAATTACAAATAGGAGTCGGTGTATCAGTCGACAAAAGGAGATATCAAAGATTGGTTGGAAAACTTATTTATCTCTCACATACGAGACCAGACATAGCATATGCGGTTAGCTTGGTAAGTCAATCTATGCACGATCCTCGAGAACTGCATTTATAGGCTGTTTTCCGCATCTTGCGATATTTAAAACATGCACCTGGAAAAGGTCTTTTTTCCTCCAAAAACAAGCACTTAAAGATGGAGGCTTTTACAGATGCAGATTGGGCTGGATCTCCAGATGATAGGCGATCAACTACTGGTTATTGCACATTTGTGGGAGGAAACATTGTTACTTGGAGAAGCAAAAAACAAAATGTGGTCGCTCGATCTAGTGCTAAAGCAGAATATAGAGCCATGGCTCAAGGTTTGTGTGAACTACTTTGGTTGAAGAAATTAATGGAAGAATTAAAGTTGACAGGGAAAAACAAACTATTCTTATATTGTGATAACAAGGCTGCAATTAGTATCGCTCACAACCCAGTTCAACATGATCGAACGAAGCACATAGAGATTGATCGACATTTCATCAAAGAAAAATTGCTAGACGAATCATTGAGCATATCTCATGTGACATCCGAGAACCAACTAGCTGATGTATTCACCAAGGGCTTGAGCAACGTAACCTTTCAAATTTTAGTTCGCAAGTTGGGCATGTGCGATATCTATGCTCCAACTTGAGGGGGAGTGTTGGAAATACTCATTGTTGTACAGCTGTAACTTAACGTTAGGAATAGTATTGTATAGCTGTAACTTAACGTTCAATTTTTGTACTATAAATACTCTTATCTTCTCATTGTAAAAATAGAATTAGATGAAATGAAATCTAATTTCTAACAGTTTAATTGTAGGGGTGGACATAAATTGGCTGACTGTACTGACTGCATATGCAATATCCAGACGAGTTACAATGAGATAGTTCAATTTCCCAACTAGTCTCCTGTATCTATCTGGATCATCGAAGGGATCGCCATCTTCTTTCATAAGATGTTCATTAGGATTTATTGGAGTGCTACTCGGCTTAGCTCCCAACTTTCCTGTTTCTGCAAGTAAGTCTAGTACGTACTTCCTTTGGGACAAGAAAATCCCTTTCTTACTTCTCATCACTTCACCTCCCAAGAAGTATTTTAGCTGGCCCAAGTCTTTTGTATGAAACCGAGTGTGCAAGAAAGTTTTGAGGGACGAAATTCCAGTATCATCATCTCCTGTGATGACAATTGTTAGAATATTCTAGGGTGTTAGCATAATTATAGGCTTGATTAGTGAGCATAATTATAGGCTTGATTATAGGCTTGATTAGTGAGCATAATTATAGGCTTGATTATTGGCTTGATTAGTGCAAATCAATAGGATCTTTTTTTCTTGTATATATAGGGGTAATGTTTTTCTGAATAACACACAGAAATCTTTCTCCTTTTTTCTTTTCTCTTCTCACATGGTATCAGAGCGGGTTCGATTACTCTAAAAAAAAAAAAAAAAAAAAAAAAAAAAAAAAAATTGCCGCCCAGCCGCGCCCACTTTTCTCCTTCCTCGCGCGCCGCTCAGCAGCGCCCTCGTTTAACTTTCATCGTGCGCTGCTCCGCCGCGCTCTCTTTCATCACGCGCTATCCAGCCGCGCCCTCTTCCATCGCGCGCCGTCCAGCCGCGATCTCTCTTGTTCATTGCGCCGCCCAGCTGTGCTCTCTTGCCGTGTTCCTCGTGCGCTGCCCAGCTGCGCTCTCTTCTCTGCGTTTCTCTGCTCTTGCCATTTACCTCACACTTCTCATGGCAACCTCTTCGGAACCCAAACCTTCCATGGGTACCTCTATTAAATTGAACGGCCGCAATTATCTTCTTTGGGCCCAATCCTTTAAACTATTTCTTGGGTCGAATGAGAAATTAGACCACATTCTTTCGGATCCTCCAGATTCCAAGGACGCTAAATTTAAAGAATGGAAAAAGGATGAATATGCTGTCATGGCCTGGTTATTGAATAGTATGGAAGAATCCGTCGCTTCTAATTTGATGTTTTTGGCCTCCGCCAAGGAAATGTGGGATACCGTCCATGCCATGTATGCCAACGAGAAAAATATATCTCGAGTCTTTGAGCTGTATGAGAAAGTGTTTTCCATGAAACAGGATGGTAGAAATGTGGCCGAATACTATTCTCTTATCAAAGGTGTTCATGATGAGATTCTTCTATACCACCCGTTGAACTGTGATCTCGAAACCCGCAAATCTCAATGGGAAGAATTTTGGGTGACCAAATTTCTGTCTGGATTAGACAGCTCTCTTCAACCAGCTCGTGATACCGTTCCGACATTGCCCACTACATTCTCCCGAGTTTTGCGTGTATCTACGGGCGTCTCAGGATCCCACACTCCGACTGTTGAGGCCTCTGCCTCGGCTGTTCGTGGCCGTGGTCGAGGCAATCCCAGGGGTAACACATCTAATAATGGACGCGGTCGTGGTGGTCGTGGCAAATTTCCTCCTTGTACTCATTGTGGCCGTACAAATCATGCATCTGATCACTGTTGGCAGAAGTTCGGTAAGCCGGAGTGGGCCAATGCTGTTCCTCACGAAACTCATCCCTCACAGCCTACCTCAGATCAGGTCCTCATAAGCCGTGAAGAATATGAAAAGCTTATGCAGACTTCTCCCTCCACTGCCTCTCCAGTTTCCCATTCTACAGGTGCCTTCATGGCGTCTCAGGGTGAGTCCTGGCTCTTAGATTCGGGTGCCTCCACCCATATCACTGGTACTAAGTCTCATTTTTCCTCATTATCTTTATCACCATCTCTAAATCCTGTTCGCTTAGCCGATGGCTCCTACTCTCCAGTATCAGGTTCGGGTATTGTTACACCCACTACTGCTATTACTCTAAAAAATGTCTTGTTTGCTCCAAGTTTTCCTATTAGCCTATTATCTATTAGCCAACTTACTAAGTCTCACCAATGCTCAGTCACATTTTTTCCATCCCATTGTGTTTTTCAGGATCTACACACGGGGAAGACGATTGGTGGCGGTCGTGAGCGTAGTGGTCTTTACTACTTACATACGGTGGATACACCTGTGGATGCCCAAGCTCTCTCTGCTTCCATTACACCCTTTCAATGGCATTGTCGGTTAGGTCACCCCCCTTTGTCTACCTTAAAACGCTTGTTACCGATGGAGTCTGTTAGTTTAAATTGTGAGTCGTGTGAGTTAGGAAAGCATCACCGTGCTTCCTTTCCACCCCGTGTCGAAAAGCGTCGTTCCTTTCCTTTTGAACTAGTTCATTCTGATGTTTGGGGTCCTTGTCGAGTCGAGTCTATTGGGGGGTTTCGGTATTTTATATGTTTTGTTGATGATTACTCTAGAATGACTTGGGTCTACTTGTTAAAAGATCGGTCCGAAGTCCCTATTGTAATTCAATCCTTTTATAATGAAATAAAGACTCAATTTTCTAGTCCTATTCGGATACTTCGTACTGATAATGCTTTGGAGTATGTTCAAAAACAAGTGTCTCTGTTTTGTAACCAACATGGAATTATTTATCAAACTACTTGTCCCCATACGTCTCAGCAAAATGGTGTAGCAGAACGAAAACATCGACACCTCTTGGATGTTGCGCGTACCATTTTGACTCAGATGAATGTTCCTAAAACCTTTTGGGGGGATGCTGTCCTTACAGCCTGCTATCTTATCAATCGGTTACCCTCAAGTGTTCTTCATGGGAGTATCCCACATTCGACACTCTATCCTGATCGTCCTTTGTTTCATGTCACTCCCCGGGTTTTTGGATGCGTTTGCTTTGTCCACATCTCTTCATCGGGTCTTGACAAACTTTCACCCCGTTCAGTTAAGTGTCTTTTCCTAGGGTATTCTCGTACACAAAAAGGGTATCGTTGTTATGATCCCCTCTCTCGTCGGTCTTATGTCTCTGCTGATGTCACATTCTTCGAGTCAACACCTTATTACTCTACTGGGGGTACCTCATCTCCCTCGGTCCCTTTGCCTATTCCTTCTCCTTTGTCTCCTACTCCTCCTCCACTGCAGGTGTACTCCCGGCGACGCCCATTGCGGACCCCTACGCCTCCGGCTACTATTGATCCGCCTTCTTCTACTGTAGATCACACCTCATCCGTACCTGTTTCTTCAGACTCCGACTTACCTATCGCCCTACGCAAAGGTAAACGTTCTTGTACTGCTCACCCTCTTACTAACTTTATGTCTTTTGATAACCTTGGTCCCTCGTATCGTAGTTTTGCTCTCTCTCTTTCTACAGAACCAATCCCTTCTACTCACCATGAGGCACTTCAACATCCTAAATGGAAACAGGCAATGGACGAGGAGATGTCTGCTCTTATTGATCGGGGGACGTGGGAACTTGTCGCTCCTCCCCCTGATGCTGATGTGGTTGGTTGTCGATGGGTATTCACCCTCAAGTACCATGCTAATGGCACTATTGACCGATACAAGGCGCGCTTGGTTGCTAAAGGCTTCACCCAGACTTATGGCGTGGACTACCTTGAGACGTTTTCCCCCGTTGCTCGTCTTAACTCCATTCGGGTGCTGTTTTCATTGGTTGTTAATCAAGATTGGCCTATGTTTCAGATGGACATCAAAAATGCCTTTCTCTATGGTGACTTGCAAGAAACGGTCTTTATGGAGCAACCTCCAGGGTATGTTGCTCAGGGGGAGAGGAAAGCTATGGTGTGCCGGCTAAAGAAGGCAATTTATGGACTGAAACAGAGTCCTCGTGCCTGGTTTGACAAGTTCAGCCGAGTTATAAGTGATTTTGGGTTCCACAGGTGTCAGGCAGATCACTCTGTATTTGTGAGACGCAGACCAGCCGGGGTTGTCATTCTAATTGTGTATGTTGATGATATCCTAGTGTCTGGCAGCGATGTCGAAGGAATAGAGGTCACTAAGGAATATTTAAAACAACAATTTGTTACTAAAGACTTGGGTCCTCCTCGGTACTTTCTAGGAATTGAGATCGCTCGTAGTAGGCATGGAATTTCATTGTCTCAGAGGAAGTATGCGCTTGACTTACTACAGGAAACTGGCCTGCTTGGAACCAAACCAGTTGACACTCCTATAGACTTAAATCCAGATTTATGGGATGATGATGATACATGCTTAGGAGACAAAACAAAGTACAGAAGACTAGTGGGAAAGCTGATCTATCTGACTGTAACTAGACCAGACATCCTTTGCAGTTGGAGTGATTAGCCAATTTATGGACAAACCCCGACCTATTCATTTAGATGCTGCCATGAGGATTTTAAAGTACATAAAATCCTCTCCTGGTAAGGGTTTACTATTCAAGAAACATGGACATTTGAAGATCAAGGCCTATTCAGATGCAGATTATGCTGGGTCTAAGGGAGATAGAAGATCTACTTCTGGTTACTGCACGTATGTTGGAGGAAATCTGGTGACTTGGCGTAGTAAGAAGCAGACAACAGTGGCTCGGTCTAGTGCAGAAGCTGAATATCGGGCTATGGCACATACCACGAGTGAAATGTTGTGGCTTAAAAGCTTGCTAGGAGAATTGGGATTCAATTACGATGAACCTTTACCCATGCATTGTGACAATCAGGCAGCCATTCACATTGCCAATAACCCAGTCTTTCATGAAAGAACGAAGCATATTGAGGTCGACTGCCATTTCATTCGAAATGCCGTAATGAGCCACATCATCAGTACTCCGTTCACTCCGTCGTCAGAACAGATTGCTGATGTATTTACTAAAGCCTTGGGGGGAAATAAATTTAAAACCTTTTGTAACAAGCTGGGCATGTTTGATATATATGCTCCAGCTTGAGGGGGAGTGTTAGAATATTCTAGGGTGTTAGCATAATTATAGGCTTGATTAGTGAGCATAATTATAGGCTTGATTATAGGCTTGATTAGTGAGCATAATTATAGGCTTGATTAGTGCAAATCAATAGGATCTTTTTTTCTTGTATATATAGGGGTAATGTTTTTCTGAATAACACACAGAAATCTTTCTCCTTTTTTCTTTTCTCTTCTCACAACAATATCATCAACATATACAACAAGAAGAATAATGCCAGCTGTAGAGTTTCTGTAAAACACTGAGTGATCACTCTTGCTTTTCTTTAACCCGAACTCCTGGACGACTTAGCTAAAATTTCCAAACCAAGCCCTAGGACTTTGTTTCAAACCATACAAAGATTTCTTCAAATGACATACTTTCCCAGACTCCCCCTGAGCAACGAACCCAGGTGGTTGCTCCATATAAACTTCTTCATGTAAATCCCCATGAAGAAATGCATTTTTGATGTCTAACTGATATAAGGGCCAATTGTGAGAGGCTGCCAAGGAGATGAAGAGTCGAACAGAAGTGAGTTTGGCCACTGGGGAAAATGTATCGGAGTAATCTACCCCATAAGTTTGAGCATATCCTTTAGCTACAAGCCCAGCTTTCAATCTCGCCAAAGATCCATCTGGATTGACTTTAACTGCAAACACCCATTTGCACCCCACAGCCTTCTTTGCTTCAGGTAAATTCACCAAATCCCAAGTTTTATTCTCATCCAACGCTAGAATCTCCTCGAGCATTGCTTTAGACCACCCAGGATGGCTCAAAGCCTCATTAACAGCTCTTCACATTGCTTCAAATCCGGTGTATAATGAAAGGACCAAACATATCGAGGTCGACTGCCACTTTATCCGTGAGAAGATCCAAGAGAACTTCATCTCCACAGGCTATATAAAGACAGGAGAGCAACTAGGGGATATATTCACAAAAGCCTTAAATGGAATTCGAATTGAATATCTTTGTAACAAGCTGGGAATGATTAACATCTATGCTCCAGCTTTAGGGGGAGTGTTAGCATTATTATAGACTTAGTGGAAACATGTTAGCATAATTATAGGCTTAGTAAAAATATGTTAGCATAATTATAGGTTAGTGGAAACATGTTAGCATAAAATATGTAGGATCTTTTTCCTTTGTATTTATATATATATGTGTAATGCTTTTCTGAATGAATAACAAAAAGATAAAAGTTCTTCTCTTTTCCACAATACGTGTATATTCCAGCAATACACTTAGCAATACATGTATTGATAAAAGCTAAGTGTGATGTTTTCTGGTGCGAATAGACACATGACTTCTAAAGATAATTATAGACACATGACAATGCTAAGAGTGATGTGTATATGTGTATATATATGGATTATTTGAGTCATGTATTGCTGGAATAAGTCTGACATGTACTCTTTAGCATTGTCACTTCTTAGGATTCATACAGAGATGTTAAATTGAGTCTTAATTTAAGCACAAAACGCAACAAAATGAGAGAAAACTTCGGAAGGATTTTTCATAAAATATATCCAAGTCATTCGCGAAAAATCATCCACAAAAGTAACAAAGTACTTAAATCCAAATTTTGACTCAACAGGACAAGGACCCCATACATCAGAATGTACTAATTCAAAAGCAGAACTAACTCTTTTATTTGGTCTAACACCTAACGACTTACGATGGTGTTTCGCGAACTGACACGATTCACAGTCTAATGAAGAAACGTCACAAAATTGAGGACGTAACTTCTTTAACACTGGTAGAGAAGGATGTCCAAGCCGACAATGTACTTCAAATGGAGAGACAATACCAGGGCACGCAACTGACCGTGGTACCCATGCATCAAGAACATAAAGACCATCCGATACATGTCCTTTACCAATAATCTGCTTCGTCATAAGATCCTGAAAAAGGCAATGGTCAGGAAAAAATGAGACACAACAGTTAAGATCTTTGGTAAGCCGACTCACAGAAATCAAATTAAAGGCAAGATTTGGTAAACTGAGCACAGAAGGCAAGGTAATAGAGAAGGTAGGCTTAACAATGCCAGATCCTACAATACTATAGGTGGACCCATCAGCTATAGTTACGGGGGAAGGTGATTTGTGAGATTGAAAGCTGTAGAAGATGTCGGGATTACCTGTCATGTGGTCTGTAGCACCTGAATCAATGACCCATTTGTTTGAAGATGAGACAAGGTAAGTTTTACCTGACTCGGCAAAAACGGTAACTGGGGTGGCCTCTTTCACAGATTCTTGATATTGACAGAATCTAGCATATTCGTCAACTGAAATAACAACATTATCAGTGGATGGACTAGGAGTAGAAACAACATTAGCAGTTAGGGATCTTTGATTGTGATTCGGCGGTCGTTTGCAAAACCTCTTGGTATGGCCTGGTTCATGACAATTGTAACAAATGATGGTGTGGGCAACATTGTTTCGGTTGTTGTCTCCTCTCCTGGTGTATGGTTTTTTCCTATTATCATTGCCCCCTCCTTTGGCAACAAGGATATTGGTCTGCTAATGAGATGACGTACTTTCTGTACGTAGTACCCTACTGAAAACATCCTGAAGAGTAGTGATATCAGAATTGGAGAGAATTTGAGATTTGGCAGTCTCAAACTCCGGAGGGAGGCCAGCTAAAAAACTCATTATCGCCATTTGTTCCCTCTGTGCTTGTTGTACCTTCATGTCAGTACTAAAAGGCAAAAGTATGTTTAATTCTTCATAAGTCTTCTTAAAATCCATAAAGTAGGTTGTGAGTGACCTGGCATCCTTCTCAGCACGATAAAAAGCCCTACAAACCTCATAAATACGAGACACATTCCCTTTGCCAGAATACAAGAACTCCAAATAATCCATCAATTCCTTAACATACTCACAATGATTAATTAAACTCATTACTTCACTATTAATGGAGTTTCGAATTTGCAAGAATAAACGTGCGTCATCCCTTAACCAAACTTGTTTAGTTTCATCTTTGGGGGGTTCTTCAGTCAAGTTGTCATCTTTGTCAACACTACGTAAATAGACCCTTATTGTCTTACTCCATGCCAAATAATTAGAGCCATTTAATTTTTGCTCAGTAATTTTTGACATCGCCGGAACAATCTTATTAATAAATCCATTGTTTTCACTCATGTTGACCGACTAATTAGACTTTATTACCAACACGGCACAGTAATAACCCAAATATTATCCAGAAAACACAGATTTGCAAGTTTGATTGTAAATACCTTAGTACAATCGAACAACAGATCTGATTCGGTCACTGTACAGTTGTCGAACAACTGCACCCACACCAGAAATGTACCGAAAACGTTGAGTCGAAGCCGGAAAGTCACGGACGGCCACCTGCCGCCTCCGCACGGGCCCCCACGCACCGGCGGGTGAGATTCAGCCGAAAAACCTAAGTGGCGCATGGGGCCCACGCGTTGCTCGTCCGGTGGCCGGAAAACCTCCGGCAGGCCGGAAATCGCCCTCCGCGACTGTCTGTGGTAGAGGTGAGAAACAACGGGCACCCTAAAGGTAACCCACGTCCACTGTTGTTTCTAGACTACAAACCCTAGAATTTTTTCTTGTGAGCTCTGATACCATGAAAAGAGAAGAACTTTTATCTTTTTGTTATTCATTCAGAAAAGCATTACACATATATATACAAATACAAAGGAAAAAGATCCTACATATTTTATGCTAACATGTTTCCACTAACCTATAATTATGCTAACATATTTCCACTAAGCCTATAATTATGCTAACATGTTTCCACTAAGTCTATAATAATGCTAACAGTTTTCAATCCTTTCATAAGATGGTGTGTACCCAATTTGATGCTAAGGTAAAAATCTTGAGAACAGATAATGGCACAGAATATATGCATGGCCAGTTCAGTGCTTATTTGGAGTCTAATGGGATAGTTCATCAAACTAGTTGTCCTTACACTAGTGCCCAAAATGGAGTCGCTGAGAGGAAAAATCGACATCTATTAGAAGTAGCCAAATCTCTTATGTACACCATGTATCTACCAAAACCTTATTGGGGGGATGCCATTTTAGTAGCTGCCTATCTTATTAACCGTATGCCCCTCAAATCTCTGAACTTTAAGAGTCCTTTAGAGATCTTGCAAGGAAAGAATACTTATACTGTTCCTCCCAAAGTTTTTGGGTGTGTTTGTTTTGTTCATACTAGGTATGCTGGAAAATTGGATCCTAGGGCTCTTAAATGCGTATTCATTGGGTATTCTCCAACACAGAAAGGTTACAAATGTTTCCACCCTCCAACTAGGAAATATTTTATCAGTATGGATGTCACCTTCAGAGAATCTGAGTCTTATTTTAGTCCAACCCAATCACCTCTTAAGGGGGAGAGTAATCTACAGGAAGAGATGATACCTAAACCTAATTCTGTTTTTGATTTTATCCTAAAGGATAGTTCAGTTGAGGAGGAGGCTGTTGGGAAAGATTTAGAGTCTGTTCGTACTACTCAGGGGGAGACTGTTGGGAAGGATTTAGAGTCTGTTCCTACTATTGACCGCTTGGATAAACCTGATTTGATGAGGTATTCAAGGAGAAACAAAGTAGAGGAAACAACCATCATGCAGCCTACTATGTGCCAAGAATCTTCCTCTTGTGGTGAGTTACCTTTAAACTCTAACTCCATCGATGATTTAGATATCCCTATTGCTCACAGAAAAGGGATCAGATCCTGTACCAAGCATCCTATTTCTAACTTTGTTTCATATCAGTCCTTATCCCCATCATATAGAGCTTTTACCTTGTCTGTTTCCTCTGTATCTATTCCACAGGATTGGAAGGAAGCTTTTCGAGATCCTAAGTGGAAAGAAGCTATGGATGAAGAAATGAAAGCACTAGCAAAGAATGGGACGTGGGAAATAGTCACCCTTCCATCAAACAAGAGAGCAGTTGGATGCAAGTGGGTATTCACAGAAAAGCATAGAGTTGATGGCTCGATTGAAAGATATAAGGCCAGACTGGTAGCCAAGGGATTCACCCAAACATATGGAGTGGACTACCAAGAAACTTTTGCCCCAGTTGCGAAGATGAATTCTGTCAGAATCTTGTTATCCTGTGCAACCAATCTTGATTGGGAATTGCAACAGTTTGATGTGAAAAATGCTTTTCTACATGGAGACTTGGAAGAAGAAGTATATATGGAGATCCCTCCAGGATTTGATAATGAGAAATCGAAAGGAAAAGTGTGCAGATTGAAGAAAGCCCTGTACGGACTAAAACAATCACCGAGAGCATGGTTTGACAAATTTAGAAAAGCCATGATCTCATTTGGATATCAGCAGAGCAATGCCGATCATACCCTCTTTATAAAGCACCATAAGGGTAAGGTCACTCTGCTTATAGTTTATGTTGATGACATCGTAATGACAGGGGATGATAAAGAAGAGATGGCTCAACTAAAGAGACTCCTGGCTCAAAATTTTGATATCAAGGATTTGGGAAAGCTGCAATATTTATTGGGAATTGAAGTTGCTAGATCAGAAAGCGGAATTTTCATTTCTCAAAGGAAATACATTTTGGATCTCCTGGAAGAAACTGGTATGTTAGGATGTAAACCAGCAGAATCACCTATTGAGAGCAACCATAAACTACAAGCTGGGATTGGAAATGCAGTTGATAAAGAAAGATACCAAAGATTGGTTGGGAGACTTATTTACCTCTCTCACACAAGACCTGACATAGCATATGCAGTCAGCCTGGTAAGCCAATTTATGCATGATCCTCGTGAGATTCTGTGGGAAAATTAGGTTAGCTATTGTAATTAGGTTTTCCTTATTTGATCCTAATTAGGTTTTCCTTATTTGATCCTAATTAGGTTTTCCTTATTTGATCCTAATTAGGTTTTCCTTTCTAGACTAGGTTTTTCTTGTATAAATAGTAGTTGTAACAGCTTTGTAAATTAACTCAATACAGATTTTTGAGTTCTTCTTACATGGTATCAGAGCCATATAAAATAAGTTCTAGGGTTAAGCTGTCCTATCAAAAACAGCACCTTTTTTTCGAGTACATTTGTTTCTCACCACCACCATAGAAGGCGGCGGAACGTGATTTCCGGCCGGAAAAAATTTTTCCGACGGTCGAGTGAGCGGCGCGTGGGTCTCACGCGCCGGAAGAAACTTTTTTGCACCGTTACACGCGCCGGCGCGTGGGGGCGCGTGCGGCGGCAGACGGCGGTCGGACTTCACTTTCCGGCGTCACCTCGAAGTTTCCAGTCGGTTTCTGGTGCCGGTACAGTCATCCAGCGACTGTACAGTGCGTGTTCTTTGAATTCATGGAACATACAATGGATAATACCATTCACAATTCAACAAGTGAATTGCAACAGATCCAAACAGCTTGTAGATTGAATTGTAAGAATTATTTGAAGTTGTCTAAATTCAATAGAGACACTTTATGGTGTACTTTTTGCAAAAAATCCAAACATACAAGAGAGAGGTGTTGGAAGCTTTATGGAAAGCCTCAAAATATGAAGGGAGGACAGTCAAAAGGGCATGAGCAGGCACACGTTGCAACTATGAATATGGGAAATACTGGTTCCCATGTTCACAGCTTCAATAGTGAGGAAATAGAAAAGCTGAGGGGTCTATTGGAGACATTAGAGAAACAAAAACCACAATCTTCAACAGGTACTAGTGTCATGTTATTCTCAGGTATTCCTTCTCACCTAATCTCTATTTCCTTTTCGCATTCATCTAATGCTTCAGATACTGTCTTTCCCAACTCTTGGGTGATTGACTCAGGAGCCACTGATCATATGACCAACTCCTCACATAAATTCATCTCATACACTCCTTGTCCAAGCAATAGAAAAATCACTACAGCCGATGGATCAGCTACAACTGTAGCTGGTCAAGGAGATGTGTATTTGAGTGAATCCCTTACTTTAAAAAAATGTTCTTCATGTCCCAAAATTGTGCACCAATCTTATTTCCATCCATAAGTTAACTACTGATTCGAATTGCAATGTGCTTTTCTACCCATATCACTGTGTATTTCAAGAAAGGAACACGAAGAGGATGATTGGGCGTGCTGAGGAAAGGAATGGTCTCTATTATCTTAATGAACCAAGCAATGGACAAAATATAATTCAAAGTTTGTCACCTGTTGCTTGTCTTTCTGACTCTAGGACAAATAAGATTTGGCTTCAACATCGTAGGCTAGGACATCCATCGTTTAATGTTTTGAAAGTGATGTTTCCCTCTTTATTCAAAGGAATACCTGTTGAACAATTTCATTGTGATGTTTGTGAATTGGCCAAACACAAACGTGCCTCTTTTCCCATTACTAATAATAGATCTTTGACTCCTTTTAATCTTATTCATAGCGATATTTGGGGGCCATCCACTGTTGCTAATATTTCAGGGGCTAGATGGTTTGTATCCTTTATTGATGATTGCACTCGAGTTTCTTGGATCTTCCTCTTGAAAAATAAATCTGATGTGAGTCGTATTTTTCCTATTTTTTATGACATGATCAAAACTCAATTTGGGGTAGGGATTAAAAGATTTCGATCTGATAATGCAAAAGACTTTTTTAATCAGAACTTATCCTCTTTTTTTCAAAAACAAGGCATTATACATGAATCCTCTTGTGTCTACACTCCACAACAAAATGGGGTGGCAGAACGGAAAAATGGTCATCTTCTTGCTGTCATAAGAGCTTTTTTGTTTCAAAATAATGTCCCAAAACATTTTTGGGGAGAAGCAGTGTTAACTGCAACTCACATCATAAATAGACTTTCAACAAAAGTTCTTGATTTTAAAAGTCCTATGCAAGTTCTCTCCCAATTTTTCCCCACTTATCCAATATCTAATAATTTGAACCCTAGAATTTTTGGATGTGTAGCTTTTGTTCATGTGCATTCTTCAAATAGGAATAAACTCGATCCAAGAGCTCAAAAGTGTGTTTTCATTGGTTACTCATCTACTCAAAAAGGTTACAAGTGTTATCATTCTCCTACTCGAAAGTTGTTTGTCACTGCTGATGTCACTTTTGTTGAACAAGAACCGTACTTTAGCAAACCTTATTCACCAGAGGAAAGTAATATGAGTAGTAATAAGGATAGAGATGTCTTTCTCCTTGAATTGCCAGATACTAGTCCTAGGTTTGTTAGTCCAAACAGTCAATCCATAAGTATCCCTCTTGAGTCTACAACTGAGTCAAAACCATTGTCAACAGTGGGAGAGGAAACTCGAAATTCTATCCATCCATTGCAGGTTTATTCAAGAAGAGAGAAACCATTACCTACAACTGAGAACGCCCCATCATCTGAATCTGCTCCTACTACTGTGCCGGTGAGTCCTTTCTCCTTTGATGATTTGAATGTTCCTATTGCTCTTAGGAAAGGCACAAGAACATGTACTAAACATCCCCTCAATTTGTATGTGTCTTATTCTTCTTTATCTCATCATCATAAAACCTTTCTTACTAATCTCCATGCTATACCCATTCCAAAGACATTATCTGAAGCATTAGGGAATGAAAATTGGAAAAAGGCTATGCAGGTTGAGATGGATGCACTTGAGAAGAATAACACTTGGGATCTGGTTAACCTACCCGATGGGAAGAAGCCAGTTGGATGTCGATGGGTGTTCACTGTGAAGTATAATTCTGATGGCACCTTAGAACGATATAAGGCAAAGTTAGTGGCTAAAGGATACACTCAGACTTATGGGGTTGATTATTTGGAGACTTTTGCTCCTGTGGCTAAAATGAACACAGTCCGAATTTTGTTGTCATTGGCTGCCCATTATTCTTGGCCACTACAACAATTTGATGTGAAGAATGCCTTTCTCCATGGTGATCTTCAAGAAGAGATTTATATGGAGATCCCTCCAGGCTTTGCATCACCAGCAGGAAAAGGCATGGTCTGCAAATTGAAGAAAGCATTATATGGACTCAAACAGTCTCCACGAGCTTGGTTTGGCAGATTCACAAAGGTCATGCTTGCCTTAGGTTACAAGCAAAGTCAAGGCGACCATACCCTTTTTGTGAAATATTCTGTTTCAGGGGGAGCGTGCATATTGTTGGTGTATGTGGATGACATTATAGTCACAGGAGATGACTTGCTGGAGATTGATAATTTGAAACAGCAATTAGTAAAGGAGTTCGAGATCAAAGAACTTGGTAAACTCAAATATTTCCTAGGTATTGAGGTTGCTCGTTCTAAGAAAGGAATTTTCATCTCTCAACAGAAGTATGTGCTAGATCTTTTGAAGGATACAGGTATGCTAGGTTGCAAACCTGTAGAAACACCTATAGAACAGAATCATAGATTGGGAGAGTTTTCAGAGGATGTGAATGTTGATAAAGGGTCTTACCAAAGGCTTGTTGGGAGGCTTATATACTTATCTCACACTAGGCCTGATATTGCCTATGCTGTGGGTGTTGTAAGCCAATTTATGCACAATCCAAAAGAAACTCATCTCAGAGCTGTGAATAGGATCTTGCAGTACTTAAAGGGCCCTCCTGGAAAAGGAGTTATGTTCAAAAAAGGAGAGTTTTTGACTCTTGAGTGCTATACAGACGCAGATTATGCGGGTTCTTCTGTTGATAGACGGTCTACTTCTGGATATTGTACCTTCTTAGGAGGTAATCTTGTAACTTGGAGGAGCAAAAAACAAAATGTGGTTGCCAGGTCTAGCGCAGAAGCAGAGTTCAGGTCTATGGCTCTTGGAATTTGTGAACTTCTATGGTTGAAGATAATTTTGGATGATCTTAGAATTAAATGGGAAGGTCCAATGAAACTTTATTGTGATAACAAGTCAGCTATTAATATTGCTCACAATCCAGTACAACACGACCGCACAAAACATATTGAAGTTGACAGACATTTTATTAAAGAAAAACTTGACAGTGGTTTAATTTGTACTCCCTTTGTTTCTACTAGTGACCAACTTGCTGATGTGCTCACTAAAGGCTTATCTGGGACAACGTTTCAACAATTAATCTGCAAGCTTGGAATGGATGATATCCATTTACCAACTTGAGGGGGAGTGTGGGAAAATTAGGTTAGCTATTGTAATTAGGTTTTCCTTATTTGATCCTAATTAGGTTTTCCTTTCTAGACTAGGTTTTTCTTGTATAAATAGTAGTTGTAACAGCTTTGTAAATTAACTCAATACAGATTTTTGAGTTCTTCTTACAGATTCATATGCAAGCAGTCTTTCAAATTTTGCGATATCTAAAATCTGCACCCGAAAAAGGTCTTCTTTTCTCCAAACATGGTCACCTCCAGATTGAAGCTTTTACAGATGCTGATTGGGCTGGATCTCCAGATGATAGGAGATCTACAACAGGTTGTTGTACATTTGTAGGAGGGAATTTGGTTACTTGGAGGAGTAAAAAGCAAAGTGTAGTGGCAAGATCAAGTGCGGAAGCAGAATATAGAGCTATGGCACAAGGTGTGTGTGAGCTTCTTTGGCTGCAAAAGTTGTTAAGGGAGCTAAAATTGTCTGGAAGAGGTAAGTTGTCTTTGTATTGTGACAACAAGGCTGCTATTAGCATAGTTCATAATCCAGTGCAACATGACCGGACAAAGCATATTGAGATTGACTGTCACTTTATCAAAGAAAAAGTGACAGATGATATCTTGAATCTATTCCATGTGACAACAGACAAGCAACTCGCTGATGTATTCACCAAAGGGCTCAACTGTAGGACCTATCACAACTTGGTTTGCAAGTTGGGCATGTGTAATATCTATGCGCCAACTTGAGGGGGAGTGTTGACTTATTTAGGACCAAGATTAAAGGGATTTCTGTGACTTATTTAGGACCAAGATTAGAGGGATTTCTATCCTAATTTACAGCCTGTTTCCTTATGTTATTCCTTCCTAGTTTAGCACCATCTTTGTGTATAAATACCTCTGTAAATTGTGTAAAAATCATCATTGAGAAATAAAATCATCTTTCTCAAAATCTTCAGTCTGAATGGGGAACAGTACACACATTTTCTTTTTGATATTTCTTCTCACTTTATTTTAAAAACAAATTTGTTCTCTTTTGGAGAAATTCCTATCAATGAAAAGAACAATGAATGATCATTTTTATCTTGAGGAGTTGATCTCTGATGAGCTTTTGTCCATGAAATAACTAAACTTCTGTGCACAGAGATCTTATCATGCGGAAAATAAGGATATAAAATTCTGTTCATCAAATTGAATTTAATTTTCTGGGGAGAAATGAAGAAACATGTCCATATCTGTTACACATACCTATTCAGTGCAAATAACCTAGTAGTTTGCCTGTAGAGTTTGGTTGACCTGGTTGCATGTTATTTTCAGGAATTTGTCATTTATTTTTATATATATTTTTTAATTACATTTTTTTTTTCTGGATCATGAAATCTGTTGCAGTCCCCTGCCTCCACCATCTCCCTCCCCCTCCAAAATAAATAGATAAATAAATAAAGGGGGGAGAGAGAGAGAGAGAGAGAGTAAAAAGAAGAAAACTAGAACTACAAAGGAAAAAGAAACTTCTTTTGTATGGTCTTCGAAAAATCTTGTTCCCATTGCTTTTCTGCTTTGATTGTTTTATTTTGTTTTTCTTTTTGGTTATCCATTGTTTTTTACATCTTATTTATTAAATCTATTTCAAAAGCTTATAATCTTGTGTTTGTCAAGTAGGCATGGAAAATTTGGCTAGTAGGCCATCTAGTCCACCAATTCATGAATGCCTTTACAGACCATCGTGATTCTGATCTTCTCATTGTCAGGTGTATAATTTCTGCCCCATGACTTATCATTGTACAGAATCCAGTTATCATGTTATCTAGATTAATTCTTTCCTCCCTTTTGCTTATTGCTCAGCCATTTTTCTCTGTTATTGGGATGTGCCCTTCCAATCTGGCTGTCGGCTGGTTTTACCAATCGACCACTAGCACCTTTTGCCGGAATTTTGAGTCTTGGAACTGGAGATACCATGGTAATTCGCATGTGGTTCTCTTCAAGTTGTTGGTTTATTGGTGCCATTTTCTTTAATCTCAATAAGCCTTGAGTTGAGAGTTCTATCATTGGAATTATAATAAATCTGGTCAACAATAGGAATTTGGACCTTGCCCTATGGAAGGCTTTGTGATCGGACTCTTGCTCATTTGGCAATATACATCAATTTCAGTCTATTACAAGTATATACTGTTACTATTTTAGTATGTAACAATGTTCTTGTTTTGGGGAAAAAAAAAATGAAGACACTAACAAAACCTTATAACATTGAAACTTAAACTGCCATGGCAATGTAAAAGTTTAGACCTTTTTTCTTGTGACAGAGCCTTTGTGTTTTATCTGATACTTAATACCTATAAAACGACTCACATGACATTGAATACTCGGATTGATGGCTTTGTCATCAGTGGGGCTTTTGTCATGTCTAAAAACACGTACATATTTAGATTCTTGTGTGATTTCCTTTACCGAAGCAATTTCAAAATGGAAGTTCTACACAACTTTGGATGGGTAATTTTCATATACTATTTTGTTGGAGGGCTTGTAAATATGCTGTTTCACAAAATGTGTGACTCTGTAAATAGGTTCATGTACTTGGGATATGAAAACTTCAGTTTTTACTTAATGAAACAAAGCATAGACATGTTATCACTGACGAATATACATCAATTTAGATATCAGTATTTTACAACTTGACAGTATTTTGTCCATACTCGTAAGTTTCTATTGAACTTGAAGGTAAATAGAAAGCGCACTAAGTCACTTATATGGAAGTTCTACATAGGCGGTCTGATTCTTAGTTTACATGAGAGATGCATTGAGTGCTTTTCGAATTTCTGGTGGTGAAACCTGAAAGCTTAACAACTTGGTTGAAAAATAACTGGGTTTCATGTCTTAGGAATGGAGCATGTTTCACAATTATTATGAGTTAGAAAGTGTCAAGCGACCTCGGAGTAGAATGCTTGTTACAGGCTAGCTCTTCAAGCATTCTGGATTTACCATCATCTCCTTGTTGATAAGTTATATGGGCGTGCTGGAGTGGCTTAGCATCATAATCCTAGCTCAGCAACTTCCTGAAATATTTGATTTGTTAGTCCTAGTGTTCGTTACTAATGGCTGATATCTTTGTCAAGATCTTTATTTGAGTGTTCACGTATCAAATTCTGTATGTAGTGTAGCCTTTCATTTGTCAAGAAATTTAAAGAACTTTGTAGGATGGATGGGGGCATATGCAAAGGATATCGTTTCTATGCTTGCTGAGAGTAATCTTACTAATGTCCTTATTAGCTCGTGCCATGACTGTCCTTTTACACAATCAATTGCACAGATTTCATCTTCTCTCATTGTTTTTATTGTTGCTGATAGGTTGCTACTGTTTGGCAGTCCTCATTTGCTTGTAATTTCAATGTCTCTATATTAGGCATCGATGGTCGGGCACAGGTATGGAGTCCTTTGCTTGAGTAAAACTGGCAGTACTTGTTTTTATCCTTTACCTTGATTTTTCTTTCCTCTTGACTTATTAGTTTCTTTCCCAACAGTCTGCATTTTCTCTTTGGCAGAGAAAACAATTGAAGGCACTGCTGCGGGCATAACAGCTGTTCTTGCTGCATGCTTTGCTTTACTTCCACTTCTAGCAGCAACTGGATGCATTTTCACTATGGTCTGTGTGTGTGTGAGCGTGTCTGTGCCTGCGTTAACATACTTGCTCCTTTGTCTTGTTCATGTGCTGTTGTTAATGAGTGCATTGAGAGAAAATTCTTGTAAGAAGTTATTCTGATGTTGGTGTGCCAAATATCTGTTTTGCAGCACTGGTTTTCTTTGATTGTTGCAGTGACGATCAGCGGTTTGTTGGAGGCTTACACAGCACAGCTTGATAATGCCTTCATACCTCTTGTTTTCTACAGCCTTCTCTGTTTATAACATGCTACAGAAAGTGAGTTTATTGATGGTTCAATTAAATCATCAATAACCAAATCACTTGCACTTTTGACCATAAAAGTAAAAGACTATTCTTCATCTTTAAACCAGTTGCTCATATATGTCTTGTAAATTCTACTGACATAACATGTACCATAGTCACACAGAAAATAAAGGTGTTGTATATTACTTTCCCAATCGTAGTTGGGTATAGGAACCCCCTTATTTTTTCACCAATTTTCATGTTAGGATGTTACTTTACTTCGTGGCTACAGGTCCAATATATTATCTAATCCTATGTTTGGAACAAGGAATTTTGTGAGGAAAAGTAGAAGAAAAACAAAAAAGATCAAAAATGAAAGAAAAGAGTACTATCATTTGAAGGAATGAATTTTTTTTTTTATTTTTCTTATCAAAATCCAAGAACCAAACGGAGGATAAGTGAATAGCATGAGGATTTTACACAACTAACAGTGAAAATGTAGCGGCAGGGAATGTTTTCTCTTTTTTTGTTATCCTACTTCAACTCTTACATGATTGAACTTGGAGGTGCAAGATGAGTTTAGCCAGCCGACACTAGTAAAGCTCAAACCTCAAGCTCGAGCCTGCTTCTGTTGAATCCGTTGAGTTTAGAGCTTGAATAACTGCTCGACAACAAGTTGAATCTTTCCTTTTTCTTTTTTATAATTTAAATATTTAATTTTATTACTAATACTAGCAAAAATCATTGATAATATCGTAATTTTCGCTAAAGGTGAAGTACAATTATTGATATTTATATGTATATTTGTTTTAAATTACAAATTTCTGAAATTAAATAACCATGATATTGGTTTTCTAGTAATACATATTATGATAATGATTTATTATAGAGTAAGAACATGATAAATTAAAAAAGGATTCAAAACTATCTATTAATTTAATCGATAATACATATAGCAATAATGATGAGAAGATGAAATTTTTTTTATAAATTTGAGTTTTTAAATTGAATTAATTCTTATTAATTTTGTTTTGTAGATGAGCCTGAGCCCATTGTGACAAGCCCAATCCCCCCTTTAAAAATTGGTTATCGCTGGGGTAAGAGATTGTATGAATTGGCCCAAGAATTTTGTCTCAATTGATGAGGGATCTTTACTCTTTACCACTAAATCCACACATGTTCTGGGTAAAATTCTTATATAGATTGGGTGTATAGATTTTACTCATGTATTTTATAATTCAAATTTAATCACGCATTATATATATTTTATAAAAAAATTAATACATAACACGTAATTGAATTTGAACCGTATAATATATACACTCGATCCATAAAATTTTTTTCCATATTCTCGTGCAATGTAGACCCCCCTCCCAGTTGGTCATACCTCGGGAAAAGATATATATTATATAAATTGACCGTAGAACTTTGTCTCAATTGATAAGGGATGGGGATCATTATATTCTTTACCGCCCAACCCACACATGTCCTCGTGCAGTGTAGGCCCTTCTCTAAGTTAGTCATATCTCAAATTAAAATATATATTGTATAAATTGGCCCTAGAAAACCAATTCATGGATGGGAAACGACATCTCATTATATAAGTTCATTAATTGATGCCAGATGAAGATTCTTACACCATGCTCGGTATCGATATTTTTTGAATTGAGTTCAAAATTCTTGAACGCTTTACTCGAACTCGACTCATTCTCTTAATTATTCTCTTGTTTTTAAGTAAGAGTATTACTGTTTTATGAACTTGATTAGACATTAGGATGCTGCTCTTTCTTCGTTCGGTGCTTCCAACACCAATGAGGGATCATTTCTCTAAACTGTTGATGTTGTACGTTTATCGAAAAAGTGTCGAAAGAGTGCCGTTTATTTAACAGTCAACATTTAACGTACTATGTCA